>CM076578.1:1749973219-1750513068 GCA_034641835.2 Pinus albicaulis | reverse complement strand
AAATATGTGGGTTTTTTTGGAATTATTTTAGAAGGGTGTCAAGGAGCCTAACTTTGATGGATCTAAAGGGCTAATTATTTAGCACAAGTGGCTTACGTTAATTAGACTCTTAAATATTACTAATATGAATAATATTATGGAAGAAAAAAATTATAATGATGTAACATGAAATAATAATGTTATATATATATTATATTTTTTTATAAATTAGAATATTTCATTTTGTGTTTTGAAATGAAAGATACATCATATATTAATCAATACTTAAAGGGAGGAAGCAAATTTGAACCTCTAATGTCATATGAATATGTTATCAATTAATTATACTTGAAACATAGACTACAATATTGATATTGAATAAGAGGCCATCAAAACTTCGGACCAAGGGGCCAAAAAAGAGGTGAGAGCACAAGGTATATGCCCATCACATAAATAAACCTAAATTTTCAAGCCATATACTAAAAGAACTAATCATCATTTAGTAGGGAGAATTTAACACTATCCAACAGGAGGAGAACTTGCTCGTACACTTCATACACACATCTTCTAGCCAAAAAACATTATGCCAGCCCCAACAAGCCTTAAGAAACAAGCCTTAATAAATCGAACACGGGATCTGAGACCTAGGATCACAGGAAAAATTTAGAAGCACGCGATCGTGAACCATATATGTCGTCATTATCCGTCGGAAAGAAGAACCAACACTTGGCCTTGGATAGACCAAACAAACATCGTGTTAGGCCAAGAAGAAACCCACCACCACAACGACATGCTATTCATTTCCCGAAGATGAGATATTTATTAGGGCTCAAGCACTACATCTAGGAGGGTCCAGTGACTCTCCCTCATCAAAATCATAAGCTATGTGGCACTTGACGCACATCAGTCATGCCTCAATATTGCCCACAAAAAACCTAAGGTTCCTCAACATTCTCTTCACATCCTCAATACAGGTGAAGATATTATATTTTTCCATCAACTTGTCCCTAAACACGAGCCCCAAAATAATTTTCATTTGCTAGTGGAGCACGATTGAGATTAAATACTTCTTTCACCTTCCCCTGGTGTTTCCATTATCTAGAACCCAAAATGACATGCCTTTAAGTAAATATGAGTTTAAGATATAATGTCTCTCTTTTCCGTCTTTTATCTACAACCAACGAATTTCCTCATGGGTATTTGAAGGAACAAAATTTTAAAAAGTTCACCACAAAGTCATGGATAAAGAGTTTTATCCCCTGTTGGCTTGGCTAATATCTTTTGCCTGCTTCCCTCATGCCTCCCCTCCCTCTCTTCAAGTTTGTTAGACAAACTTTTTTTTTGTCAAGTATAAATGGGAATATGTCACTTTTCCCACTTTACGCTTCTCAGTTTGTTTGAGGCTCTCAACTTCTCTTCTAGTCGTCTTGCTTTGAATAAACTGCTTGGCTTCATTATCAAGTATGGAGAAGCTTTACCATGCAAGCCGACACAGGACTTTCACGCCCAACAGAATCCCGACACCTTGTCGTTCTTTTTGCCAAGCCCAACTACGCAAGATATCGTAGAGCAGGCTTTGGAACTTCTTTTTCTATGAACTTCCAACAACCCATTATCATCGAAACGCTTCCATCTTCCGTCCATGCAATATAACTCGAGCTACTCAAGGGGCATATGCCTAATCGCAATCCGTTGAAAGACATCTTGTCTTTGACACCAAGAAATATCAGCCAGAATTTACTCCACTCACCAAAACTCAACCGCCCTCACCTGGAAATTGTGAGAACAAAGTATTTCTAGCACAGAGATCGACTGTAGGGGCATTTACTGGATTTTTCACCTTTCAAAGAAAGGATGAATCCAGAGGCTACCTGGCCCGCTTACAGACTCTGTCTACCGAAATAAAATGTAATCACTGTAATAGATCCGATGATCAATTTCGCTCCGATAAGGCTACTTGGCCCGCTTACAGACTCTGTCTACCGAAATAAAATGTAATCACTGTAATAGATCCGATGATCAATTTCGCTCCGATACTGTCTACCGAAATAAAATGTAATCACTGTAATAGATCCGATGATCAATTTCGCTCCGATACATGGTATCGGAGCGAAATTGATCATCGGATCTATTACAGTGATTACATTTTATTTCGGTAGACAGAGTTTGTAAGCGGGCCAGGTAGCCTCTGGATTCATCCTTTCTTTGAAAGGTGAAAAATCCAGTAAATGCCCCTACAGTCGATCTCTGTGCTAGAAATACTTTGTTCTCACAGATCAGAAGCGGTTGAGTTTTGAGCTGGTGGAATTCGAATTTGCAGCAGTGTTTTCTTGGTGTCGAAGTCAAAATATCTTATCAAGGATTGCGATTGGAGTATGCTCTTGAAGGCAACTCGAATTATATTGCATGGAAGGACAGGATGGAGGCAGTGTTAGATGACAACGGGTTGAAGGAGTTTATAGATGCTGAAGTCCCAAAGCCTACTGATGCTGCTCAAGTTGAGGCTTGGCAAAAGAAGACAGCAAAGTGTCGAAGGATTCTGTTGGAGGGCGTGAAGGATCACATAGTATCCAGCCTGCATGGTAAAGCTTCTCCATTCTCGATGTGGAAAGATTTGACAGATTTTTTCCAAAGAAAGAGTGAACAAAGGAAGTTGGCACTCAAGGATAAACTCAGGAAAATAAAGATGGAGAAGAATGACACTATTCCGGTATACTTGACAAAGTTTGTCCATTGCAGGGATGAGATTGGGAGTGTAGGAGTTAGTGTGGATGATGAGGAATTGGTGAGCTTGGCTCTCCTTGGGCTTCTGAAGAGTTGGCACTCCTATCAGGACTCTGTCAATGGTCGGGAAAAATTGCCAGGATGGGAGCGACTTTGGTCGGATCTTGTGCAAGAGGAGATAAGGCGGAGTACCAAGGATGGATCTTCATCAAAGGCATCTGATGAAGAGGATTGCGCTTTGGCTGCCAAAGCAAGGAAGGGGAAGGGCAAGAAGAATGCTTCTCAATCCGGTGCGGATGGTAAAGAGCGTGACATGTCCAAAGTGAAGTGTTTTCACTGTCACGAGCATGGACATTACGCCACAAATTGTCCACAGAAGAAGAAGAACAAGCAGGCTGCTGGAGCTGCAGCTGGTGAGGCTCTTGCCTTGCAATTTGAGCTAGACTTCTCATTGATCGCATGCATGGTGTCTAGTGCATTGGGATCGGGGTGGTATTTTGATAGTGGCGTTTCCTTTCACATGACGGGAGATGTGAATCTTTTCAGTGACTTGGTGGAGAAAGATCTCCAGTTGCATGTTGAGTTGGGCGACAATGGACGATACAATGCGACTGGCATTGGTACCATAACCTTTCAGAGGGAGTCAAGTAAACTCATTCTTTTACAAGATGTAGTGCATGTTCCAGGTTTAAAGAAGAATTTGATCTCAGTCGCAATGTTAGAGGATAAAGGGTATAAAGTTGTCTTCAGTGAAGGAAAAGTTTTTCTTCGGCACAAGGCAACAAGACAAGTCAAGAAGGTTGGGATCCGAGCAAAGAATCTCTACAGACTTGAAGTAGATGGGATGTCTACGGAGCTTCCTATTGTTGGGAAGTGCGAGAAAGACATGCAATTGATGCTTGAGAGGGAGCAAGTTTTGCATGCGGGTGAGAGTGAACCTCGGGATGTGGAGCAGCCACAAGATGAGGATCATGGAGTGGGAGAAACCACTCATGCAGAGAAATTTCGTGCCAGATGGGCAAAGGGAGTACATGCAGCTATACCACCAGGTGAGAGGTGGGGCGACATGCATGAGTAATCCCAAGAGGATAATTCTGGGCAGGATTCATCAAGATGGTGTGGATCTCATGAATTGAACCTGGCTATGAGGTGCCCACATAGAGCAGCAGTAGCATAATCAGTTGGATTGATGCAGGCAGATCAAAGTGACAGTGTCGGATACTGGAGCGCGGTTCAGAGTTGACAGCAAGTGCAGAGTGCATGGGTGTAAGAGTTCAATAGCGCAGTGGTTCCTGATGACATGTGCAATTGGGCCCAGCAGAAGTCGAAGACTTTGATGATAGATGCATCAGACTGATTGAGTTGTTTGGAGCCTATTCAGTTTCAGAGGAGTTGCAGAGCAGATGCATGGAGTTGCATGGCACTTGTGAAGGTTGCAGGGCGAATGCATGGAGTTGCATGTCGCATGCAAAGAAAGTCCTTTCTTGTTGAGAGGGAGTGTTGAAGATGGCAACAAGAAACAGTGAAGGAGGCATCCTGAAACATCTTTCCTGATCCTAGTTGGAAAGAGATCACCAAAACTAGGTGGGGGCCACACAGGTGATTTTTGTTGTAAAGTCTATTTTTAGACATATGGATCATGGTCTATGAGTTGCAGGATGCTATTTATGGATGTTTGGTCAAGTTGGTAAAAATAGATGGACCTCTATTTTTAGACATTGGGCGAAATCTATTTTTAGACTGCCAGTCTAAAAATAGATCAGTCGAATATTATTAGCTCTTAATAATATTTGGACTATAAACATTATCTTATCCTCTTGGAGCACTTCCTTTGGGCCGGAAAGGCGTATGTGCATGGTGCTGGGACAGAAGGAAATACACTTTTCCTTAGGGTTAGTTGAGTTATTGCATGGTTGACTTCAGTTAGGACTCAAGTGGCAGAGTTTGGTGGAGTTGATGAGACAGTTGGTGGAGTTGTGTTCTATTTAAACTACTTGAACTAGTTGTATTTAGTCTAACTGACAAATACACTAGTGATGAGTGGTGTGAATTAATTATTAATTAATTCACTAATTATTAACTCATAAATCAACTAAAGAACACATCAGTTAACTACAATGCATGGACAAATAAGTGGGAGACCAAAGGTTAGAGGTGGGTGAAAGGGTGAGTGTGACTATCAGCCAGACTATACTTGTGCATGAGATTTGCACACACATTGATTGATTACAATGAGGATTGCGCAAAGAGGTCAAGGGGATTTCGAACCTAGATCTCATCATTATTCATCTTGGATTGCGCAAGAGAGGCAGGCTAATAGGTGGAGCAGATTGGAGCATGTGTTTTGTATGATCTGAGCTTGTGTAGTGTGTAACAATTGGAGATTGTACTGAGAGCTTGTGAGGAGTTTGTACAATGATTGTTACATGATCTCTATCATTATAATATACAAATAGTTGGGGGTTTTCATCTTTAAGCTTTCCCATAAATACTGTGTTTATATGTGTGATTGTTTATGGTTTTAATGTGCGCATGCGATTGTTTATATTTCCGCAATTAATGATCAATGGTAGAAGAGGTTATGTATTATGCATGAAGCTCAAATAGTGTGTGATCCAGATAATCTCAGTGAATAATTTAACATTTATTCAAATTTTTACATGGTATCTATTATTGACTTAATTTTGCGGAATTAGAAGCAATGATGCGCACATTATAACATAATCAAGCACACATATAACACAGTATGTAATGGGGAAAGCTACATAAACCGAAACCCCTAACTATCTCACGTATATTATAATGATAGGAGAACATGTAACAATCATAGTACAAACTCCTCACAAGCTCTCAGCACTATCTCCAATTGTTACACACAAAACAATCTCAGATCATACATATCACATGCTCCAATCTGATCCACCTGTCTGCCTGCCTCTACTGCGCAATCAAATATGGAAAAGCATGATATCCAAGTTCAAATCCCACCAAGATGTACTGCTCAATCCTCATTGGCAATCTTAATCAATGTGTGTGCAAATCTCATGCACAAGTATAGTCACAACTGATAGTAGACTCACCCCCACCACCTCTTAACACCGTCTCCATCGAACCGTCTATGCACTCTATAGCTTTCTTAATCGATGTATTCTTCAGTTGATTAATGAGTTATTATTTAGTGAATTAATTAACTAATTAATTCACACCACTCTCACTAGTGTATCAATCAGTTAGACTAGATACAACTAGCTCAACTGAGTCTAACTGAGTTAAACTAAATACAACTCCACCAACTACTTCTCCAACTCCACCAAACTCTATCACATGAGTTATAACTGTCCTCCATGCAATAGCTCCACTTAACCCCTCGTGAATAGCGAATTCCTCCCTGCCGCCCTCAGGCTACATCTCGTGCACTTAACTGAAGTGCTCCAAGAGAATAAGATAATGTTTAGAGTCTAAATATTATTAAGAGCTAATAATATTTTACATCCCTATTTTTAGACTAGCAATCTAAAAATAGATTCCGCCCAATATGTCTAAAAATAGAAGTCCATCTATTTTTCCAACTTGACCAACCTCCAGAAATAGCATCCTGCAACTCATAGAATCATGATCCACAAGTCTAAAAATAGACATAGTCTAAAAATAGACTTTAAGACAAAAATCACCTCGTGTGGGCCCCACACCTGTGTAGGCCACACCTAGTTTAGGTGATTATTTTCCAACTAGGATCAAGAATGATGTTTCAGGATGCCTCCTTCAATATTTCTTGTTGCAATATTCAACACTCCCTCTCAACAAGAAAGGACTGACTTTGCATGCGACATGCAACTCCATGCATTCGCCCTGCAACCTTTGCAAGTGCCATGCAACTCCATGCATATGCTCTGAAACTCTTCTGAAACTGAAAGGCTCCAAACAACTCAATCATTCTAATGCATATATCATCAAAGGCTTTGACTTCTGCTTAGCTACTGCACATGTCTTCGGGAACCACTACGTTGTTGAACTATGTTCCCATGCACTCTGCACTTGCTGTCAACTCTGAACCGCGCTCCAATATCCGACATTGTCACTTTGATCTGCCTAAATCAATCCAACTGATCATGCTTCTGCTACTCTATGGGAACCTCGTAGCCAGGTTCAATTCATGAGATCCACAACATCTCCATGAATCTTTCCCAGAAATCTCCTCTTGGGATTACCCATGCATGTCGCCCCACCTCTCACCTGGTGGTATAGCTGCATGCACTCCCTCTACCCATCTGGCACGAAATTTCTCTGCATGAGTGGTTTCTCCCACTCCATGATCCTCATCTTATGGCTGCTCCACATCCTGAGGTTCACTCTTACCTGCATGCAAATCCAGCCTCCTCCCTCTCGTTTCAATTGTATGTCTTTCGTGCGAGCGTACCTCCCACCGCAGGAATGTTCGTAGAAATCCCATCTACATCAAATCTATAAAGATTCTTCGCATCTCCGCGGGCCGCCCACAACCTTTCGAGACGCTTTCCACGCGCATTGAGAGGCTCTCTCACACCAAGTCGCTAGGCCTCGCTTGCATGCATCTTGTACCTCAGTGCATGTAGATTCTTGGCTCGCGCACATTGCAATTGTCCCGCTGTCGCAAAATTTTCTAACAAAAAGCGCTGATTTTAAATCGATGATATCTCCCTCATCCGAGCTCCGATTCGATCGATTTTTTTTTTCAATTTGGGTGTTTTTTTTTGCAAGGAATCCAAATATGCTATTTGTTTCTGAAAATATTACACCAAAAAATTCAGATATTCTCTGCAAACTCGCGCACCCAAAAATTCCTGCTCTCATTCCATGTAGAAAATCTATAACACAGCTCCGATACCATGTAGAAATTATATACAATATGCATGTATATATCCGGACTCTCCTGATCTAACAATATTTATCTTCTTGCTAAATACAGAATCCTTCCACTATAATTCGTGCGGAAGTTTAATCAACAATTGCAAAACACATGAAGCAATAAAAACACACAAATTGAAAAAAAAAATCGATCGAATCAGAGCTCGGATGAGGGAGATATCATCGATTTAAAATCAGCTCTTTTTGTTAGAAATTTTGCGACGGCGGGACAATTGCAATGTGCGCGAGCCAAGAATCTACATGCACTGAGGTACAAGATGCATGCAAAGCTTTGAGGAGCAAAGCAAAGGTTAGTGACTTGGTGGTTGAGAGAGAGCCTCTCAACATGCAGCGTGAGAAGCAGTCTCAGAAGGTTGTGAAGCAACCACAACTGGAGATGCAGAAGAATCTTTATAGATTTGATGTAGATGGGATTTCTACGGAGCTTCCTACCGTTGAGAAGTGCAAGAAAGACATGCAATTGAAGCTTGAGAGGGAGCTGGATTTGCATGCATGTAAGAGTGAACCTCGGGATGTGAAACAGCCACAAGATGAGGATCATGGAGTGGGAGAAACCACTCATGCAGAGAAATTTCGTGCCAGATGGGCAAAGGGAGTGCATGCAACTATACCACCAGGTGAGAGGTGGGGCGACATGCATGAGTAATTCCAAGAGGAGATTTCTGGGCAGGATTCATTGAAATGGTGTGGATCTCATGAATTGAACCTAGCTACGAGGAGCCCACAGAGCAGCAATAGCATGATCAGTTGGATTGATCCAGGCATATCAAAGTGACAGTGTCGGATACTGGAGCGCGGATCAGAGTTGACAGCAAGTGCAGAAATTTGAATAATAGATGAATTATTCACCGAGATTATCCTGATTACACACTATTTGAGCTTCATGCATAATACATAACCTCTTCTACAAATGATCGTCAATTTGCGGAAATAAAAGCAGTCGCATGCGCACATTAAAACATAATCAAGCACATATATATAACACAGTATGTAATGGGGAAAGCTTACAGCTGAAAACCCCCAACTATCTGTATATTATAATGATAAAGAACATGTAACAATACATAGCACAAAGCTCCTCACAGCTCTCAGCACTATCTCACATGCTACACACAAACTAGCTCAGATATGAACAAGTCACAAGTTCAAATCTCCTCCACCTGTCTGCCTGCCTCTACTGCGCAATCCAAGATGAATAATGATGAGATCCAAGTTCGAATCCCACTGGCTTGTACTGCGTAATCCTCATTGGCAATCTCAATCAATGTGTGTGCAAATCTCATGCACAGCTATAGTCACAACTGATAGTAGACTCACCCTTTCACCCACCTCTAACACTGGTCTCCACTGAACTGTCCATGCATTGCAGTTAACCGATGTATTCTTTAGTTGATTTATGAGTTAATAATTAGTGAATTAATTAATAATTAATTCACACCACTCATCACTAGTGTATTTATCAGTTAGACTAAATACAACTAGTTCAACTAAGTTAAACCGAACACAACTCCATCAACTGCCTCATCAACTCCACCAAACTCTGCCACATGAGTTCTAACTGAAGTCAACCATGCAATTAGCTCAACTAAACCCTAGGAATAGTGTAATTCCTTCTATCAGCTGCATGTGCCACATCCGTAGCTCGAACTGAAGTGCTCCAAGAGGATAAGATAATGTTTATAGTCCAAATATTATTAAGAGCTAATAATATTCGACTGATCTATTTTTAGACTGGCAGTCTAAAAATAGATTCCGCTCAATGTCTAAAAATAGAGGTCCATCTATTTTTACCAACTTGACCAATCATCCATAAATAGCATCCTGCAACTCATAGACCATGATCCATATGTCTAAAAATAGACATAGTCTAAAAATAGACTTTGCGAAAAAAATCACTTGTGTGGCCCCCCACCTAGTTTTGGTGATCACTTTCCAACTAGGATCAGGAAAGATGTTTTAGGATGCCTCCTTCACTGTTTCTTGTTGCCATCTTCAACACTCCCTCTCAACAAGAAAGGGCTGTCTTTGCATGCGACATGCAACTCTATGCATTCGCCCTGCAACCTTCACAAGCGCCATGCAACTCCATGCATCTGCTCTGCAACTCCTCTGAAACTGAATAGGCTCCAAAAAACTCAATCAGTCTGATACATCTATCATCAAAGTCTTCGACTTCTGCTGGGCCCAATTGCACATGTCATCAGGAACCACTGCGCTGTTGAACTCTTGCACCCATGCACTCTGCACTTGCTGTCAACTCTGATTTGCGCTCCAGTATCCGACACTGTCACTTTGATCTGCCTGCATCAATCCAACTGATCATGCTACTGTTGTGCTGTGGGCACCTCGTAGCCAGGTTCAATTCATGAGATCCACACCATCTCATGAATCCTGCCCAGAAATCTCCTCTTGGGATTAATCATGCATGTCGCCCCACCTCTCACCTGGTGGTATAGCTGCATGCACTCCCTCTGCCCATCTGGCACGAAATTTCTCTGCATGAGTGGTTTCTTCGACTCCATGATCCTCATCTTGTGGCCGCTCCACATCCCGAGGTTCACTCTTACCTGCATGCAAATCCTGCTCCCTCTCAAGCTTCAATTTCATGTCTTTCTCACACTTCCCAACAGTAGGAAGCTCCATAGAAATCCCATCTACTTCAAGTCTGTAGAGATTCTTGGCTCGAATCCCAACCTTCTTGACTTTTCCTATTGATTTGTGCCGAAGGAAAACTTTTCCTTCACTAAAGACAAAATCACATCCTTTATCCTCTAACATTGTGCCTGAGATTAAATTCTTCTTTAAACTTGGAACATGCACTACATCTTGTAAAAGAATGAGTTTACCTGACTCCCTCTGAAAGCTAATGGTACCAATGCCGGTTGCATTGTATCATCCATTGTTTCCCAACTCAACATGCAACTGGAGATCTTTCTCCACCAAGTCACTGAAAAGATTCACATCTCCCGTCATGTGAAAGGAAGCGCCACTATCAAAATACCACCCCGATCCCAATGCACTAGACACCATGCATGCGATCAATGAGAAATCTAGCTCAAATTGCGAGGAAAGAGCCTCACCAGCTGCAGCTCCAACAGCCTGCTTGTTCTTCTTCTTCTGTGGACAATTTGTGACGTAATGCCCATGCTCGTGACAGTGAAAACACTTCACTTTGGACATGTCACGCTCTTTACCATCCGCACCGGATTGAGAAGCATTCTTCTTGCCCTTCCCCTTCCTTGCTTTGGCAGCCAAAGCGCAATCTTCTTCATCAGATGCCTTTGATGAAGATCCATCCCTGGTACTCTGCCTTATCTCCTCTTGCACAAGATCCGACCAAAGTCGCTCCCATCCTGGCAATTTCTCCCGACCATTGACAGAGTCCTGATAGAAATGCCAACTCTTCGGAAGACCAAGGAGAGCCAAGCTCACCAAGTCCTCATCATCCACACTAACTCCTACACTCCCAAGCTCATCCCTGCAGTGGACAAACTTTGTCAAGTATACCGGAATAGTGTCATTCTTCTCCATCTTTATTTTCCTGAGTTTATCCTTGAGCGCCAACTTCCTTTGGTCGCTCTTGCTTTGGAACAAATCTGTCAAGGCTTTCCACATCAAAAATGGAGAAGCCTTACCATGCAGGCTGGATACAATGTGATCCTTCACGCCCTCCAACAGAATCCTTCGACACTTTGCTGTCTTCTTTTGCCAAGCCTCAACTTGAGCAGCATCAGTAGGCTTTGGGACTTCAACATCTATGAACTCCTTCAGCCCATTGTCATCTAACACCGCCTCCATCCTATCTCTCCATGCAATATAATTTGAGCTGCCTTCAAGAGCATACTCCAATCGCAATCCTTGATAAGACATTTTGACTTCGACACCAAGAAAACACTGCTGCAAATTCGAATTCCACCAGCTCAAAACTCAACCGCTTCTGATCTGTGAGAACAAAGTATTTCTAGCACAAAGATCGACTGTAGGGGCATTTACTGGATATATCACCTTTCAAAGAAAGGATGGATCCAGAGGCTACCTGGCCCGCTTACAGACTCTGTCTACCGAAATAAATTGTAATCACTATAATAGATCCGATGATCAATTCTCGCTCCGATACCATGTAGAAATTTGAATAATAGCTGAATTATTCACCGAGATTATCCTGATTACACACTATTTTAGCTTCATGCATAATACATAACCTCTTCTACAATTGATCATCAATTTGCGGAAATTAGAAGCAGTCGCATGCGCACATTAAAACATAATCAAGCACACATATAACACAGTATGTAATGGGGAAGCTTACAGCTGAAAACCCCCAACTATCTGTATATTATAATGATAGAGAACATGTAACAATACATAGCACAAAGCTCCTCACAGCTCTCAGCACTATCTCACATGCTACACACAAACTAGCTCAGATATGAACAAGTCACAGGTTCAAATCTCCTCCACTGTTTTCTTGCCTCTACTGCGCAATCCAATATGGAAAAGAATGAGATCCAAGTTCGAATCCCCTTGGATTATACTGTGCAATCCTCATTGGCAATCTCAATCAATATGTGTGCAAAACTCATGCACAAGTATAGTCACAACTGATAGTCACACTCACCCTTTCACCCACCTCTAACACTGGTCTCCACTGAACTGTCCATGCACTGCAGTTTAACTGATGTATTCTTTAGTTGATTTATGAGTTAATAATTAGTGAATTAATTAATAATTAATTCGGACCACTCCATAACTAGTGTATTTGCTCAGTTGGACCTGTCCACAACTAGTTCAACTAAGTTAAACCGAACAAATGATGATCAAGCCCTGTCTCATCAACTCCACCAAACTCTGTCACATGAGTTCTAACTAAAGTATCCATGCAATAGCTCCACTTAACCCTTAGGAATAGCGTAATTCCTTATGTCATCTCCTGTGCCACATCTGTGCACTTAACTGAAGTGCTCCAAGAGAATAAGATAATGTTTAGAGTCTAAATATTATTAAGAGCTAATAATATTAAACATATCTATTTTTAATTTGAATTAAAAATGAACTACGCCCAATGCAAAATAGAAGTCCATCTATTTTTACCAACTTGACCAATCATCCATAAATAGCATCCTGCAACTCATAGACCATGATCCATATGTCTAAAAATAGACTTTGCGACAAAAATCACCTGTGTGGCCCCCCACCTAGTTTTGGTGATCACTTTCCAACTAGGATCAGGAAAGATGTTTCAGGATGCCTCCTTCACTGTTTCTTGTTGCCATCTTCAACATGTGGGACCTAAAATCCCCTGTTCCGTGTATATGCAAGGGATGTATATTATATGCGTTATGTTATAAAGTTTACGCTGCTTGATTTCTAGAAATTTGAATAATAGATGAATTATTCACCAAGATTATCCTGATTACACACTATTTGAGCTTCATGCATAATACATAACCTCTTCTACAATTGATCATCAATTTGCGGAATTAGAAGCAGTCGCATGCGCACATTAAAACATAATCAAGCACACATATAGCCACAGTATGTAATGGAAAGCTTACGGTAAGAAAACCCCCAACTATACGTATATTATAATTATAGAGAACATGTAACAATACATAGCACAAACTCCTCACAAGCTCTGCACTATCTCACATGCTACACACACAAACTAGCTGAGATATGAACAAGTCACAAGTTCAAATCTCCTCCACCTGTCTGCCTGCCTCTACTGCGCAATCCAAGATGAATAATGATGAGATCCAAGTTCGAATCCCACTGGCTTGTACTGCCCAATCCTCATTGGCAATCTCGATCAATGTGTGTGCAAATCTCATGCACAGCTATAGTCACAACTGATAGTAGACTCACCCTTTCACCCACCTCTAACACTGGTCTCCACTGAACTGTCCATGCATTGCAGTTAACTGATGTATTCTTTAGTTGATTTATGAGTTAATAATTAGTGAATTAATTAATAATTAATTCACACCACTCATCACTAGTGTATTTATCAGTTAGACTAAATACAACTAGTTCAACTAAGTTAAACTGAACACAACTCCACCAACTCCACCAAACTCTGCCACATGAGTTCTAACTGAAGTCAACCATGCAATAGCTCAACTAACCCTTAGGAAAAGCGTATTTCCTTCTGTCAGCTGCATGTGCCACATTTGTAGCTCGAACTGAAGTGCTCCAAGAGGATAAGATAATGTTTATAGTCCAAATATTATTAAGAGCCGGATTTGGCACCCTAGTTGTATTAAGAAATATGCTTAATAATAAAACCCTCATATCTGGTGCACCAATTTTCCCGCATTGGGTTTTTTCGGGGATGTTTAGTCCAAAAATAAGTGTGTCCTTTGTGTGAATGTCTCATCTTATTTTTCAGTACTTGATCCGTATATTGGTGTAGGCTGCAGTGTATTTGCATTAATGTTTACTGAAGAATTCTGTAAATAACTTGTTAATTGAAGAACAGAAGTAGGAAATGCAAATCAGTTAACTGCAGTAGGATTTTTGGTTGTTAGAATCTAGATTCATAATTTTTCACATGGTATCAAAGCAATTGCAGATCAAGGAGGACTGAAGCCATCAGCAAAATGACAGAGGAAAATCTATTGCAGGAAAGCAACTATCTCGAGAGACAATGTAGTTCTTGGCCACAAAGGCAGAGGAAGGGTGACGCAGTCACCAAGGAAGGCTCACACAGAGCCTGCGTCAGCCTGCTAGGGTGACACTGTAGCTGCAGAAGGCATCGAAATGATTGCTGGGCTAGCGCAGAGGCTATTGAGTCTCATTTTTCTGGTTGTCGTCGCTGGAGGTGCAGTACAAATTCTATTTGGAGTTGCTGGTGGGCCGCTGATTCTGTTGGTGCAGATCAGTGTCTAGTGGGGCAAGCAAAGTAGAGGGAATCAACTCCTCAGAAGATTTCGTGCCAAGAAGTCTAGATCCAGTGTTGAACAACAACAAAAAGAGATCAAAGAGGGGTGCTTCGACATTTGTTTGCAGAAGGATTTCCGTGAAGGAAATCGAGATTCAGAGGGAGCTTGTTCCTTAGAGGATTTCTAGCACCAAAGAAATCCAGATCCGAGTTTTGTTGGGGCAACAACGAAAGAGGGAGAAAGGAACTTGTTCGACATTTAGTTGAGAAGAGATGGCCGCAAGTGGACTAAGGGATCAGGACAGGTTGGATGGAGCATCCAACTTTGTCATCTGGAAGGCCAAGACCCTGGCAGTTTTGGATGAACATCGCATCAAGGATTATGCCTTGAGGACGGTTGTTGTTCTGGTTGATGCTGATCCCCTCAAGAAGTACGAGGAGGCTCAAGCGAAAACTAAGCGCATGATCATGGATGGAGTCAAGGATCATGTGATCCCACATATTGCTGAGAAGAACAGAGCAAGGGAAATGTGGGTGGCCTTGACCACATTGTAAGAGGGATCTTTCGTCCAATGGAAGATGTTGCTTGAGAGTCAACTGAGATTGTTTCAGATGCAGAAGGGAGAAGAAATCGATCCCTTTCTTATCAGATTGCAAGGGATCCAAGATCAGCTAGCTTATGTAGGGGCTACACCAGAAGCTGGATTTATGGTCAGGATTGCCCTTAATGAAGTTATTAAAGACTGGGAAACTTTTTCCAAAGCATTTTGGGCAGGGCTTCTCTTCCTAGCTCGGAGGACATGTGGGTAGCTCTTCGGAAGGAAGAGATTAAACAATGGACCAAGGCAGGAAGCAACAAAAAAGGGATCAAAGTCAAGATGGAGGAAGAGGAGGATGCGACGCTTGCATCAAAGGGACAACAAGGGCAGCAGAGACGGAAGAAAAAGGACATCTCGAAAGTCAGATGCTTCAGATGTGGGGAAATGGGACATTTTGCCACGCAGTGCCCTCTGAAGAAGAAGGGCAAAGAAGAGAAGCCTGACTCGAAGGTTGCTCCAGCACAGGCTAATGAGGAGGATGATGATGATTGTGCCATGAGTGCTCATGCACCTCTAGAGAAGAGGTGGGGCGATATGGAGCTGTAGTTGGAGCTACAAAGAGAACGAGGGGCAAGATCCTTGAGGTGCCCAAACTCTTGGATCACATACGGCTATGGGAGCCCTTAATGATAGTAGTAGAATGACGGGAGTCAGTTGGTGCGAGGGATATTGGAGCGACAGTGGCATAGCTAGATCGCCAAAGTCTGAAGCAGCGCCGTGGAGTGTTGCAGCAGTGCGGGAGGCACATAGCAGATACAACAACAACGCAGTAGCATCAGAGGGTCATCGCAGATTATCAGAAAAGGAAGCTTCAGCATCGAGGTGCATCCAGACTGACTAGTATGTCAGGATTTGGGATGTATTTCAGTTGCTTAACTCTCATCAACTGAGTTGCAGTGCAACAATTAGCAATGGCAGTGCTATGGGCAACATGATGCAGCGTATTGAGAGGGGGTTGCAGTACAAATGCAACAGTAATAGTGGCAGTGTCATGGGCAACAATACAGATTGTAAAAACGCAGTGGATGAGGGGCAGTAGGCCGAGCATTAGCAGCGTATAGGATTGATGTCGTGGATTAGGGTGATGCTTCAGGTGAGAAGTACTGCTAGAGCACACTCCTCACTAAGAGGGAGTGTTGATTTTTGGGTAGCATTGGATGTGCTCTAGCTCCGAAATTTTGTGGAGGGGCTAGAACACATGAGATCTCCAAGACCCAGAAATCGTTTGGAGAAATTCCGCCCAGAGTGCATTTTATTCAAATAATTAATTATTTTTTAATGAAGCCTAAGTTAAAACTTAGGAAATAAAAATAATTAAAGTGAATTAATGTAAATGTGGGTGAGAAGCTTCTAAGTGATGAGGATCAAGTCCGTTTTAATCTTAACTGTTGATTAAAGATTTGATCACAACCATTGATCCCTCAACAGGATAAGTATAAAGGAAGGCTTGAGGGTTGGTTGGAGAACACACACACACAGAGCAACACTTGAGCTAAGTTGAAATTCTGGGGCACGATTTGCTGAGAATTTTGGAGTGAGTTCTAGTGTAGAGAGGGGCAATTCGGCAGTGGGAATTCAGTCCAAGGTCGAGAATACATTGCAGAGAGGCAACACAACACCAAGGAGAGACAACGCAACACATGGGAGGGTGACGCAGAGCCTGAGAGAGGGGACACAGTCACTGAAGAGGCAGCGCCGGTGTTTCTGTGAGGTAGATCGGGCATCAATTTAGCAGTTTGATTTCTGAGCTAGGAAGGCTCACGAGGAGGGTGACGCAGCTCCTAGAGGGGGTGATGCAGTGTTAGCGCAGAGCTAGGAGCAGTTGCTGTTGCGTAGCACTGGGGACAACGTAGTCGCTTGTGGGGTTTGATCATTTTGTTGCTGGATCAACCAAAATATCTGTCTCCGGATAGAGGTACTCCTGTCGGGATTTGTTAATTTTGGGCAACTAGGTCCAAACTCCATGTTGTGATGCTCTGATGACGATACCAATATTTTTATTGGATTCCTCTTTCAGAGAGGTGCAAGATCGATCTAAATATCATCTTGATTGGATGAGCATAACATGTATTTTGAATTTATTCCACATGTGCAAGGTCGGCCTTATTTATCCCGCATGCATAAGAGATGTGTCACACACCCCCACATATGCTTATATATTGGAGAGACTTGGAGTTCATTTGATACACACAATTTGTGGAGGCATTTTTCTTCTCTCTTGGATGGTGATGGAGCAGCGTTCTTGGTTCTGCGTTTAGGGTCTCTTGGTGCAGCGTCTTGGTGGAGCGTTCTTAATGAGATGTCTTGGGGTTGTGTGACACATGTGGGAGGCTGACCTTATGAAGTCTTCGTTGTTTGAAGCATCTTGCTGATCGTCGTAACGCCACCATTCCTTATCTCTGTTTTTGGCTTTTCTTCCATCGATCTATTGGTACGCTCTATCTGCATCTTACTTTCCTATGGTTAAGCCCTAGAAGTTGAAAGCATATTTGCATCTAGCATAGAACATATTCAGAAATTTTAACATGGTATCAGAGCTAGGAGAAGACAACGCCCAACTTATGTAAAGAATATAGGGCAGTGTGTCAGGGCTGTTCAAAGGGAAAATAAGGATGCCGAAATCTACAATAAGGCTGTGTGGTAGGCCGCAGGCCATACCACCACAACAAAAGACAGCGTGGGCAGTTTGTGGGGCTGCCTGGTGCCCTAATCTTCAGCACAGAGGGAGCCGATTTTTTTTTTCTTTTGTCTTGATGACTTTGAGTTGATCTATGGATGAAATTTAGTGTGGCTACCGGGATTCGAGCCCAGGTCTCTACGACTATGAAAGACGCGCTGCATTTCCGTGCGATCTTATTTTTCTGTAGCGATTTATCATACAGGGTAATCCATTTTGTCGACCAATCTCTTGTAGGTAACACTCTTTGAATATATCGGGTGCTCAGTGAAGATGAAGCCATTACACTGTTTGTACTGTGGAAACATAGAGTACGTTGTTCGGCAGATAGAGATTGAACGACTGTTTGGTAGATATGGAAGAGTCGACAGGGTTGATATGAAATCACTTGCATGATCGTCGAGATTCTCCATATGGTGATCGAGGAAAATGACAGCCCTCACGTCGCATGTCTCTGTTGTTTTTAAATTCTGCGAAATTCCAGATCGCATCCATTGTTTGACACGTCATCACGGTTCGGTCAAGTTATTCACCTATCAGGAGAGCAGCATATGGAGCATTGAAGTTGTTGGGTATAACTGAACTAGGCGGTCGAAACTTATCGGGTGTGAGGTCATCCTCTATAATGATCGAGTGTGGCTTTCGATCAAAAATCCAATATTCTTTTTTTTTAATTTTTAATTTTATTTTTCTGGTATTTTACGTGCCGCCTATCGCAGTAAATTAAAATCAAGACATTTACATCAAAGTCTCCTACGACATTAAATCTGAGCCTATTTTGTGCATGTCTACGGCCAGGAGCGAAGCTTCTACTGTGGATATGTCTTTGGGTTGAGTTTTTGGGATATGGCATCCCGTTAGAAATTTCTTCCCTTTTTTAGGTTCCGATTGAATTATTTTCGGACAATCTTATCCATGATAGAAGAAGGCTAGAGAAGGATGATATCAACGTTACTATGGAGAATTCACAGAACTTGAAGATCAACGAGTAGTGGAATCAGGATAAGCAACAAGATGATTGTGGGAAGTGGTGGAAGGTAGAATACATGAGAAGATTTATACTTCTCGACAATGCAGATATTGAGCAAGCACATGCCAGTATTCTTGAAATCAGAATCCCAAAGACCAAGAAGAAAAGGTCACCGCCTACACTTTGTTTAATAGAGGTGACAGACTAGGTAGACAAAAAGGAACATTAATTTTACTTTAGTGCTGTGTTCAGAGGTCATTTAAGTGATCCATCTTCTGCGGGCCGAATGGAATCATGAAAGGGAGGTTCTGGAATAAGTCAAATCTTGACAATCATCGTGGGTCTGCAATAAGTGCAAAGTTTTTTTCTTCGCTGAGATTCTCTAGTTGAGACTGTCGCTGGGCTTGAGCTTCCGGCAGAATTCAAGGAGAATGAGTGACCCAATTACTCCTGTGCGGTGAATTTTTCTTGCAGTTGAGGATGACATTTTTCAGCAGTGAGCGATGTCATTCTTGGCATGATGTAACTATGCTGAGATAAGTAGTATGACCTATTTTTCTCTAGACATTACAATAGTCATTGAAAGGATTGTCACACTGCGTGCACCTACAGGCCAATCAAGTTGAAGCAGCATAAAGACTTGTTGAGTTGATATTTGAGACTGAAGTTCAATCATCTTGAAGCAGAAAGGACTGTTAGAAGGCAGAGATATGAAGACCCTGTGAACAACGCTTATGATGTGACTAATCACTGTTAGAGGGCACACTGATACAGGTCTATGAACAATGACATTGGAGGAGCACTATCATTGATAGAAGGCAGATTGATCAGCTGATATATGCAAGTGTATCTGAAGCAGCAAAGGACCTTGTGAGCAGCTAAGGCAGAGGTATTAGAGCAGCAGTACTCTCTGCAGGTATAGGAGGTAGAAGACCTGCCTGGTACATCAAGGACAAGAGTCCAAAGGGATGTAAGTGAAGTGCATCTTAAGCAAGGAAGTCATTTTATTTGTTCTTGCTGTGTAGGAAGATATGGACAGTAACATATGGCTGAATCCATATAATCCTCATCAGTGATATCTTTGAGGCATATGAAAAATCATATCTTTCGTTCTGTCAGGAAGTGATGGATATGATAGCGATATGTATGAAAATGAAAAAATATGGTAGTATATGGCTATGATTGGTGTATGGCCTTAACAATGGGAGAATAAATTTCAAAGCCCTCTCCAAGTTGGTGTCTGGGATGCCCGCACTCAAAATAATCATTTGTCAAGGTTGCAACAAAGGAAAGCTTAGGCGACTTTTCTTCATTCCTCAAGTGCCACAAAGACATCTAATACACTCTGACTTATCTGATATGCCTCTTGTGAAATCCTTGAGAGGACGTTCTTATAGATGTCTTCCCCCAAGAGGAGCTGACATTAAGAGGGAGACCACAACCGTATATGCTCTTGAGCTAATATCGTTGCTGGAAGAAAGAAGTGAAGACCCTCATGGCTCAAAGACATATGGTTCCAAAGGGGGACATTCCGGGAAAAAAAGAAGCCATATAGATACCAGAGGTATCTGGCTGCCATGAGTACAATATGAGCCTGGATCATTTGAAGAAAATGTTAAGCATCAAGTCTGGAAGGATGTTATACACAAAGAATACGAGCCCATTATGAAGGATGATGTCTGGGATTTGGTCCCGAGATCGGAGGACAAAGATGTTGTCACCTCGATATGGCTCTATAAGATCAAGCATGGATCTTATGGGAGTGCTGAAAAGTATAAGGCAAGATGTGTTGCTTGAGACTTCTCTCCAGGAAGCCATTGATTATGATTGCACTTGTGATCTATCATTACCCTTGCTGCTATGCAAGGATGGAATCTTCATCAGATGGATGTGAAGATTGCCTTTCTGCACATTGCGATAAAGGAAGAGGTGTATGTAGAGCAACCTCTGGCGTTCGAAGTCCAGGAACAAGACACCCATGTTTGCAGCTAGCCCTCAGGGCTTGGTACGAGAGGATAGATAGCTACTTGATGAAGCTGGGCTTCACTCATAGTCACGTTGATCCGAACCTTCACTTCAAGGTTGATAGAGAAAAGCCTCTCATTCTGGTTCTCTATGTGAACGATCTCTTCTTGTCAGGTGTTGACCCTCTCACTCATCAGTGTAAGAGGGAGCTCGCTTCTGAATTTGAGATGAAGGACCTAGGACTATTGCATTACTTCCTAGGCCTGGAGGTCTGGCAAAGACCTGGCGAGATTTTCCTATCTCAAGGAAAATACATTGTGAAGCTGCTGGAAAGATTTGGAATGGTGGGTGTAGAGCTATAAAAAGGGTCTCTTTCACCTCTAATTACCTCACATTAATATGTCAATCCGGGAGCGTTTTGTTATTGCAAAGAGTGACTCAATCCGAGGCTATCATTTGTCAGAGTAATGCTAGTAGTACAGTGCTTAAGAAATACAAGAGTAAACGGATGCTTATCTATAACTAAATTACTTCAAAGGATAAATCACACACTCAGAAAACTCAATAGTTTATCAGTCAAGGGTGCGGCAGTGATAACCCATCCCTTCGGAAACTGATGGAAAGGAAACTTAGAGCATGGACCATGAGCCTGGGAGCTAGACAGTGACTGCTACTGCTCACTACAGCCTTAGATCGTCTCTCACACCAAACCAACAACTGTAAGGAAATGGAACAACAAAGCGAATAAAGGATTGAACAGCAATTCTGGAATGGAACAGCAAGTCTAAAATGGAACAGCAATTAGATAACTAAGTCCCGCGGGTTGTAACCAAACTCAAATACTCTCTATACAATCAGATAACATTCTTTCACTCTAAAGGCAATTCACACAAATCATATTAATGGAACAGCAACAACGATTAATGAATTATGGAACAATACTGATTCATTAGAAACGCACACAACACGAACGTTAATATAATAGCTCTGTAACATAACAGTGAGAACATGTAATGAACTCTTGAAAGGATTAATAACTTAATGTGGAGTCAACACACGATTCTATCTGCAAAAACTTCAATGATTCAATCTTTAACAGAGCATGTAATATGAACTTATAAAACATACCAAATTAACAAATGACAATGATAAACAAACCACACAGAAATAAAGTCGTAATGGTACAAAAGCAAGTGTCCTTCGGGGCCGGGCCCTTAGCCTCCAAGGATACACCGCTTGAAGTTAATCCAGTCGCAGAGATGAAATGATCACCAAACTTTCATTAATGCATCGGTCAAAAATACATTGAACCAGTCTTCAACGAAACTTAATAATCAAAGCTGATGTTTTACAGAAATTACATAAAAGCGTATTCTTCATCTCTATATCTCCCTATCTCCATTAAACTAACAGTGTTGTCTCTTTATATAAAGACGACGGCGGAGATGTCCAAGTGACAAGGTAAATAAAGCAGTGATCCCTCAGGATCGAAGATCCTGAGGGATTCGCCAAACTGTTAACTCTTCATCCTGTCTTTTCTTTTGCGCTGAGCTGGTGTCCTCTCCTTCTTTTCCGAGCCGATTTGCTTTGATCTATTTCTCTTTGTTTGCGTTCGGTTCTCGTCCAGAGAGACAGCAGTTATCTTGACTTTGTCTTTCCCTTTGGAACGGCAATCCCTTGTTTTCTCCTTTTCCTGTATAGAAAATAACCATTATCAGTGGCTAAGTCTTGTATATCGATTCTCACATGTTTTGTTATGGTTACTTATTAATTCCCAAATTCATGACACAAAAAGGTTCACAAATTCTATTAAAAAGCCACTGAAATAATGATCAAAAGCATACCTTTTTAGTACTCCACACACCCCCCTGCTTACCTTGTTTCATGTCCTCATGAAAACATTGTAGTTGACATGTAATGCGGTGAGAGAATATGTTGGAGAAGGAGTCTCATGCGGAGGCCTACAACCATGTTGAGTGATTAGATAGTCAAAGAACTGACCTGTTTGTCCCTCAGGCATATCATACAGGGCCTGGTATCCGGGTGCAGGGTGCCAAACAATTGGAGTGTGAAATCTATACCCTAACCAGGATGATCCTGCTTTCAGAATGGTCTCGCCATAGAGGTTCAAACGGTCGGCAGCTAACTCAAAGTTCTCATACTTAAATGGTTCTCTGAGCTGGATGTGTGGATCAGAGATTCGATATCGAAATTTGGCTGCATTAATGGCCAAGTCTTTGATGGAAAGAAAATACTCTAAACTCTCTTGAATGAGTGCCTCATGCATAGGTCCTAATGTTTCAATGGCACCAGGAGCCGTTATAAGATTTCTATGAACTCTCCACAAGTGTACTGGGTTCCTAGGCTCAGCCCTAACCCGTAAATCTAGACCATTTTCCTGACCCTGGAAAGTATCATAGGCTTTGAGCCACTTAATCTGATTAACCTCGAATGAAATGAATGCTTGGAATTGGATGTCTCCAATGAAAGGGCCAGGGTTTAATTCAGTCTCCTGACTTAGCACAAGGTCGTGCAAATAAAGTTCACACAACAACCTCTGGACTTTCACTCCATAATGTTTACAGCAGTCTATAAAGTCATTGACAGTGTTAATTTGTATTGGGGTACTTGCTCTAACAGCTTTTATTTTTAATTGTAAGTACCGTTCTAATAAAAATAGAGCATAGTTTTTAGCAGGGGCCCTACATGCTAAAACATCATTGTGTAAAGAACACAAGTCATTCATCTGTTTGATAACAGTATTTAGTCTACTGGTTACCTGTGCAACTTCCTCTTGTTCCTTTTTCCAGCCTTCAAAGGCCTGGCTTTTGGATTGACTGACGTCCCTTAGTTGCTGCTGTAATTCTTCATATTTTTCTCGGGGAACCGTTTGCTCTCTAAGCTGTTCGGCTTCTTGCTGGGCTTGCTTCACCATCTTATGCAGGGTTTTTGTTTTCGGATCTTTCTTCCATAGGTCAGTGGAGGCCGGGAGTTTTACCTGAACTTTCTTGTTATGTTGTTTGGAGTTCAGAACCCTTATTACCCCTGAGGGTGGTGCCTCTATCTGAATTTGTTTGTCACTGACGCTTGTATCATCCTTTTCTGTTTTAACGCGAACACCCGTCTGTTCCTCGGCATCAATTGGAACGGCAGCTGGATTCTCAGTAGGGTTTTGAACAGCAGGCCGCTTGTTGGCCTTCTTTTTCCTCCCTCCAGTCTTTCTTACCTTCTGGTTCTTTTTCAGAATCCTAATTTGTTGTCTGAGCTGGGTTATCGTATTCAACAATTTATTCCGTTCCTTTCGCAACTTCTTAATTTCCAGTGTTTCCTTCGAAGGAACAGCAGTCTGTCTGCTGCGGACTGGATCATAACTGGTTTCTAAATCTTCCTCTTGGGGTTCTTCTTCACTTCTATGGTTTGGCTGTTCTGGAGTAGGGACCTCGACTGGTTCTGTCTCTTCCTGAGCAAATGCTGTTTCTTCTCCTACTCCCTCTAGATTTTCCTCTTGTGACATGGGAACAGATTGTTCCCGTTCAGTATTTTCCTCTTCTTCATCATGAACAGGCATGTTCTCTTCCTGGGGTTTGTCGTGGGGGCCCTCTGAACTAGAAGGTTGACCATACTTACTCATATTGGCTAGGACTGCGGCCAAGTCATCATCTCCCAGTAGGTCTTGTAATGGGCTATCCTCCTACTGTCCCATTTCTTCCTCCTGTTCAGTTTCTACTTCTATTTCTGTTCCCGAAGGCTCGGCTGCTTCTTCTTCGGGTTGCTCATCTTCAATTATCACTGGTTGGCTGGTACTTCCCTGAAGCTTTTCCAGCCTTCCTCTTATCGGCAGCCTGGTGGGATTTTTGCAGGTTCTACGGTTGCTCTAGGGTGAATCAATGCTTACGCTTTGCCGATTCTTGATGTAACTCTGGTTGTTCTGATGTACTAGCAACGTGTTCTCCGCGTTTTGCCGGACACTCCGGTGTGCTTATAGAATGTCTGCGTTTTGGGGATGGTTCTGTCAATCCCCCCTCAATTTGTGCAATCAACTCTTCCCAGCTGCTCTGCTGTTGGTTGAGACCATAACTAACAACTAGTCGTATCAACCCATGATGACTAACGATTGATTCTACGTGTTGTGCCTTTTTCATACTTTGTGCAGCATCATGCAGTAAGGAGTTCAGGAGTGCGGGTAAATTCACAGAGCATCTCTGCTTTAAAACAGCTAAAAGTTTAAGGTGTCGTGGTCTTACCACGTCTTTTCTTCCTTCGCAAGTAATATAACTCTGCACCGTTCTTGCTAGCTCCATCCAGGGTTCACCTAGGGTTGCTGGCAAAACTCCCTTCCCTTTAATTGTCAAATTCTGGCCTTCGTCCTGAAACAGTTCCATGACCTTCTGTAATCGTTCCTTTTTTAATGTCCATACCGGTCCGGTGGCTGGGAGCCCTGAAATTTCTGCAATTATGTCATCAGTAACCGCTATCCGCTTCCCTCTTACTATGGAGTGATCATCTTGTAGGTTCTGCAAGAATTCCATCGCCACTGTTTCGTTGGACTCCTGTAGGCGATTGAAATAATTCAACCATCCTGCTCTTTCCAGGATCTCCCGGGCAGTAGCAGATATCGTCAACTGTTGAGGCTCGCTTCGAATTGCTCTTCCTCCCATAGTTTCACTGTAGATTCTAAATGGAACGACAACTACGTTTTCTGTATGAAACACAAAGAGGGTGATAATCACAAGGTTTCGAAAAAACACAGAGTATGCAACAGTGCAACAGAAAGTAACTTGTGACAAAAATAGAAATGCCATGCCGTTAAACCATGCCAAACCGTCGTATGCTAGCTTTCCCGAATGGTGAGCTGACACGTAATTCAGGGAATGATGAGGTGAACCTCCCCCCCCGCAATGTGATAGGCTGTCCCAGCCGGAAAATAAAGGAGCGGCACTCGGTCTGCAATCACGTCAGAAAGGAACAGCATATGGAATTATGCCATGTTGAAAAAGGACAACAGATTACCGAAATCGAGGCGGAGAATGGATCGCGTGTTATATAAGAGGCTGCTGTGTTATGATTTGAGGCTGATGGATAGGACATGCATCGTACTTGCCAATCTCAAGTGATCATGGTCACTTCCGTTGCCATGATTGGTAATGATAAATATTCATGCGATATATAAATTGGGAAATGACATATGATTAGTTGCTCGGATATAAGAAACAAAAGAGTATTAGTATCTTACCTATTGGTGTAAGCAAGGTGACTTCAATACCATTAACAGTGCTCTGCTGCCAACAGGTGTCTATAACCTTGGCAGAGTTGTTTTTTTACCCTCGGAACCATAATCCTTTGTGTATACTTAGGACTGTTGTTATGTCAAAATGTAGACCATTATGCTGGCTTGGTGACCAGTTAAGCATAATGCCATTCACGAGGAAAGAGCGAAACGTGGGCAGGCCGGCTCGTGATGAGACCTCCTGTTCCAAGGTTTGTTTATTTGATATACCTTTTGGACCATATCCCTGGTGTGGTGGCCAGAATGGGAATGCCACTTCACTTCCATCCTCATGATCATGGTAGGCTGGCTCTCGATGAGACCCCCTATCCTGCATTTGACAGTTCACATATTTTTCTTTTTCATAGAATACTTTTCCTTATTTATACACAAAGGGTGGTTCAACACTCCTTAAGAGTAGGAATGGTGGAAGAAGTCTTATTATCTCAATAGGAGGATATAAACTCTTTGCTCTTATTCCCAAGTACTAATAAAAAAAGTTTAAGGGAATCAACATGATAAAGATAACCAATCAGGGCAAAATTAGTAAAACCATGTCAACAAAAGGTAAGAAATAAGTATGTCCTTCCATTTGTCCTCTTACTAATGCAGAGCCTTATAGATATAGCGATTTATGGTTTGCATATTTCGGTATGTTGTGATTTTATATGTCATTGCACAAATACATAGTTGTATCTTAAAGACTAGAAAGAAGACGGGCAAGAAGCATCCTCAATTTAGATCAGCAAAAGAATAAGTTGTTTCACAAGGAGAGCAGAAGTATGCGAGTGGTGTTCCTTTGAAAAAGAAACAACGACAGATGAAAAAAACAGCAAAAAATGCAAATGCCGTTCCTTTGGGAAAAAGGAACAGCAAAAATAAAAATACTATAAAAACACTCAAAATGCCATTCCTTTGAGAAAGGAACAACAGCAATAAAAGAATGCTGTTTCTTTGAAGAAAAAGAACAGTGGTAACCAAAAAGAACAGCGGAAAATGTAATAATGCCGTTCCTTTGAAAAAGGAACAGCAGAGATCCCGAATGCTGTTCCTTTAGAAAAGGAACAGCAAAACAAGCAAAAACCAACATATAGAAAAAACACGCATATGCTATTAGAAGAGCAAAAATCGAACTTTGTAAAAGAAAAGGAACAGCAAAAAAATGACAAGAAAATATTTAATTCAAACTTATGTACAAGAACCACTCAAAAAAAACAAGAACTTATGTACAAATTGCAAAAAGAAATGAACCCTTAATGAATCACAGGTGAGGAAGATTTCTCTTCCTCACCTAAGATCTCCATATCAGTGTCTCGGCGTAGCTGCTGGCAGAAGGATTCCCGAGTGAGTGGTTTACGATAGAGACGGACTCGGTGGCCATTTACTTTGAATGCATATCCAGAACCGTCAATGGTGATTAAAGTAAGGGTTCCATTGTCATGCACCTTCTGGATTTCGTATGGTCCCAACCATCGAGTCTGAAGTTTTCCAGGGAAGTCCTGAAACCGAGAATCGTATAACAGAGCCCAGTCTCCCTCATGGAAGACTTTGTTCTTGATGAGCGCATCATGCCATTTGGCTCGCTGCTGTTGAATTAATGCTGTATTTTGTAGTGCAGAGAGCCGAATTTCGTCTAATTCATTGATCTGTTGTAGTCGATTGAGTTGTGCCTCAGTTAAGTCTAGGCCAACTTCCTGTGCTGTTCGCAGTGTTTGGATTTTGAATTCTATGGGAAAAATAGGTTGTTTTCCAAACACTAGTTGATAAGGTGAGTAACCAGTGGTGCTCCTCCATGTGGTTCGATAGGCCCAGAGTGCTTCAGGTAGTCGGGTAGCCCAGTCACGCCTATGTGATGCAATAGTTTTCGTTAGGGTTGATTCTATTATCTTATTGCTACTTTCTACCTGCCCATTCGCCTGTGGGTGATATGGAGTAGTGATCTTATGCTGGACATGATAATTGTTAAGTGTTGCGGCTAATTTATGCCCAACAAATTGTGGTCCTCCATCTGTAATTATTTCCCTAGGAAGGCCATAACGAACAAATAGAAGGAACAGGAACTGTATGACAGAATCCTCTGTGGCTCTTGGCAATGCTTCTGCCTCAACCCATTTGGTGACATATTCTGTTGCCACCAAAATATATGTTTTTTGATTTGATGAAGGGTTGATGGGTCCAACGAAATCAAGAGCCCACCGCTCGAATGGTTCGATGACTAACTGTGGTTTCAGAGGCATCTCATCAGCTTGACCAGGTCGTCCTGCTCGCTGGCAGCTATCACAGGCTTGGACAAACTTCTTTGCATCTTTGAAGATCGTAGGCCAGTAATATCCTGTCTGCAATACTTTATGTCCAGTTCTACGCTCAGCGAAATGCCCCCCACATGGTCCATCGTGACAGGCTTTTAGGATGTCAAAGATTTCATCCTCTCTAACACATCGCCTTATATGCATGTATGCTCCTGTGTGAAACAAATAGCCTCCAATCCACGAAAATCGAGAACTTTTCTGAATGATCTGCTTGCGCTCATTAGGAGTTAAATGTTTTGGTAATTTACCTACTGCGAGGTAGTTGGCAACATCAGCATACCAGGGTGTTTTAACGGCAACAGCAAACAGGTGCTCATCCGGAAATTGATCTTCAACTGCTGTTGCATCGCTTGATTTTGGTATTCTCGAAAGAAAATCGGCTACAGGGTTTTCTTTGCCAGGGCGGTCCTTGATTGTGATGTCGAATTCCTGCAATAAGATTAACCATCGAGTTAATCTGGCATTTGTGACAGGCTTATTTGCTAAATATTTTATAGCAGAATGGTCTGTATACAAGATAACAGGGTAGCCTGTAATATAATGTCTAAATTTATTGACAACATGTATTACAGCTAGGAATTCTTTTTCAGTAACAGTGTAATTCAATTCAGCAGGGGATAAATTCTTGCTAATGTAATAGATGGCATATGGTTTTTTATCCTCTTCCTGCCCAAGGACTGCGCCAATGGCTGTATCTGAGGCATCAGATGATATCTGGAATGGTAGGTCCCAGTTTGGTCCTCGAAGGACTGGGGCTGTGGATACCATCTTCTTTAGATCCTCGAAAGCACGGTCACATTTGTCTGTCCAAAGAAAATCAACGTTACCAGTCAGTGCATATAAAGGAGCAGCAATGTGCGAATAATGCTCTATAAATCGTCTATAATAACCTGAAAATCCAAGAAAACTGCGTACCTTTGTTTGAGTAGTAGGAGTGGGAATAAGCAAAAGTATTTGGATTTTGGCCGGGTCTACCTGAATGCCGGCTGCTGAGACATAGTGTCCTAGGATAAGTCCTTCAGTCATCATCAAGAAACATTTTTCATTGCTTAAGCAAAGCCTGGTGACAATGCAGCGTTGTAAGACTTTCTCTAGGGTGTCTAGAGCTGGATCAAAATCATCTCCATACGGTGTAAAGTCATCCATGTAAACTTCAAGTCCATCATTTATTAAATCTGAAAAAATGCTAAGGATGGCCCTTTGAAATGTGGCAGGAGCATTACATAGGCCAAAAGGTAGAACTCGATAGGCAAATGTTCCCCAGGGACAAGTAAAGGTAGTTTTATCCTGGTCTTCAGGGGCAATCTGAATTTGATTGTATCCACTAAAGCCATCCAGGGAAGAAAAGAACTTCTTCCCTGCTAAAGTATCCAATACTTGATCTATGAAAGGAAGAGGAAAATGATCTTTTTGTGTTGCCTTGTTTAGTTCCCTATAATCCACACAAATTCTCCATTTCCCGTTCTTCTTTGGTACTACCACAAGTGGAGAGACCCATTTACTATCAGAAATAGGGTAGATAAAATTCACATCTAAAAGCTTCTGAAGTTCAGTTTTTACGACATCTTTTAGATGGGGGTTAAGTCTCCTTTGCGGCTAACGCACAGGTCTGGCATCCTTTTCTATATAAATGTGGTGTGTACATAACTGGGGATCGATTCCTTTCATATCAGGGTAGTCCCATGCAAATGCTTCTTGATATTTTGTTAACAGATGGATGAGCTTTGTTTCTTGTTCGGGTGTGAGATTAGCATTGATGTTTAAAGTTTTCCCCGGTGAAATTTCCACAGTTTTACTATTTGCAACAGAAGTAACAGGTATTATTTGATCATGAATATCTTTCAGGGGATCTTCTTCTAATTCATTATCAAATGCTGATTTTATCATGTGACATTGTGTGCGAGGTTCAGTTTGAGTAATGAAATTATTAATGGCATCGTCTTCTGTTTGATCTTTGAAATCGAGTGCCTCTTGTATAGTCAATGGAGATCTGATGTTATCGGTAAGGTATGATACAGGGTGTTTATTAGTTTTAATCATTGTGACACTTGGCTGCGCTGGAGGATATAGAACTAAATTTTTGCTATTCGGTCCTCTGGTTATGGTCATATTTCCCTGCCGGCAACCAATGTAGGCATCGGCAGTGGCAAGCCAAGGTCTACCTAAAATTAGTGGATGTCCATCAAGTCGGGTTTTTGGATTAATTATCGGGAAATCGGTTGGATACTCCCAGGACTCTACAGAGACCATGACATCATGTAGAGTACCCTCTGGTCTAACCACAGATCGATCAGCCAATTCCAACAGAGTAGAGGTGGGTTCTACAGATGTAATGCCGAGCTTTTGGCAAGTTGTGGTTGTTAAAATATTAATTGGAGCCCCTAAATCAACTAAGGCATTGGACAGGGTCTGACCATAAATTTGAACAGTTATAATTGGGTTCCCGGGGTCTTCATATTTAAGGGGTGTTTCTCTTCCGGACAATAGGTCAGATAAGGTACCGACTACTTGGACTCTTGGATTATTTGTTATATTCCTCCTTGGTTTATTTATGCACAATTATTTTATAGTTTTTGCGTATATGGGAATGTCTTGAATGGCTTGGAGGAATGGAATTTTTATGTACAGATTTTGTAATTCTCCCAGAATGTCAAAGTCGGGATATTGTATGGATCGAGGTATGGCTAATCGTTCTGGGAACGGAGGAGAGGATGTGGTTGCTTGATTATGAGTTTGTTGGTTATTTACATCCTCTCGTTGTGACTGATGTTCTCTGGGTAACTGATCTTCAATATGAACTGTTTTATCTCCCTCAGTTTCAATTATACGTCCAGATCTTAACTGAAGGTCATTGCACTCCCTCAAGTCAGGTCCTGTTTCTGGTGATTCTATGATTTGGATAGATTGGACTTGTCTGTTATTTGGATTGGGATCGGGTTGGGCTGGGAGTTGCGGTCTCAGGTTAGACTGGGGGTTTTGTTGTAAAGCTGGCAAAGTAGGTTGAGGGAGCGGAATGGTTCCAGCTGGGTGGTACATCGGTCTTTGCCAGCTTGTCTGCCAGGGTGAACTTTGCGAAGTAGAGGGAGTCCACTGTGAAGGGTATGGGCCATTTTGCCAATATGGTGGAGTATAAGGGAAATTCGGCCAACTAGTTTGGCTTGTTTGATTCGGCCATGGATTTGAAGAAGGAAACGATTGTGGTGACCAGTTTGTAAATGGGGGTTGAGATTGATTTTTCCACATACCATATTGTTGAGCATTATATTGTGGGTTTTGAAAGAAAGAGGTTGGGTCCGGAAACATACCAGGTTGTCTCAGCTGCCACGGGCGGCGCTGGTTGATCGAATTCACCGATTCTAGTTCCTCTTCTGCTTCCTTATATACCGCTTTCAATCCAGGAAGTGAGGGGCAGCTCACCGTAAGGTGATCTTTTGTACAGATGGCGCATGTTTGGACTTTATCCAATGGACACTCCTTGTGGCTATGTTTTTTTCTGCATCGGGGGCAGAAGATTGCCAAATTCTGTTCCGCCTCCAGCTGCTTCTGTTTAGCTTGCACAATATCAAGTTGTGTAGTTAGTGTCCCCATAATGTCAGTTTTAAAATTTTCTAATAAATTTCCAATTTTTGCACGTGTTACTCCTTCTGCTGATACTTTGTTATCTCTTGCAAACCGATCATATTCTGTCAGTTTTATTCTTGTGCTTCCTCTCGAACTCCTGATACATAAGTCAAGGATGTCAGTAAAATTATCTTGATAAATATCCCCTTTGCCCATAATGTTTAATGTTTCAATCCATTGTTCCTTCATGCCCCTCATTAATGCAGTTTTTAACACATTATCAGGTAAAGGTAGCGATGCATAAGGAGATCTTTGTAGAATATACTGAAAACGTTCCACATACTCCTCTAATGTTTCATTTGGTCTGGCTGTCATTTGAAATATTTCGTCTTTTAATTCTCTAGACCTACAATAATCCTGATATTTTTTTAAGAAGGATTCTTTCATTTGATCCCAATTGTTGATGACCCCGCCACCTAGCCCCATAAACCACCTTAAAGCAGCCCCTTTCAATGTAGAGGGAAATAATTTCAATTTTTGGGGATCGGTGGTGTAATCGTACCCCCTACATAACACATCGAATTCGAATAAGAATGCGTCCGGATCTTCTGATGTGAGTCCGTGAAATGTAGGGATATGCTGAAGAGGGATAGCTTTCATGGGTGCATTTGCTGCAGAATCCACTATAGGAGATTGTAATGTAGAGGTTTGAGTATTTGGCTGGTTTTGAGCGTTTGGTTGGTTTTGAGCCATGGGATCGAATATATGCCAGTAACCTTCTGGGATATCTAGGAGGGTATTCCTAGGTTGGGTGGGAACAGTTTTGACAGGGATCTTTTTAATAGCGCTTCCTTTATCTGGAATAATGGGAATACCAGGTGTCTGAGGAGATTGAGTTCCTTCACCAATGATTTTCGCAGCACTCCCCTTATCTGGGCTATCTAATGGCTGATTCGTTTCAATAGGGGATTTTGGTTCCTTCGTTTCCCCTGTTTCTCCTTCTCCCTCACAAAAGTTGCTAGAGTTCCCTTCCTGCAATAATTCTGGAGTAGAATTTTCAATTTCTTGAAAGTCCTGCTCTTCAGTTTGACTATGCACCTCAGCACAGGCTACAGATGGTGATCCTGTGGCCTGAAGGGAACTAGTAGGCGGCTTAGAAATGTTTTTATTGAGGCCTACTGATGGCTGAGATTCTGTTTTTTTATAGATTTCGTCTATGAAGGTCGTTCGGCCAAGGGTCACCGACCCCTTAGCTTTTTCAGGCTTGGATGGGGGTTTGATATTCTTTTCTGGTCTTTTCTGCTTAGTCATGCACTCAAAAATAAACTACCAACTTCTATTCAAACAAACAAAAACAAATCTGTTAGGAAAGCAGATAGTGAGCAGGTCTTTTACATGCTCTGCACGTAGGTTCTTACCTTCCGTTTTTAGGATCCAACTCCTCCCTAGCAGGCTTGTACACTACTCTGAAAAAGACAAATGGCTACACTCTTTCCCCGGCAACGACGCCAAAATGTAGAGCTATAAAAAGGGTCTCTTTCACCTCTAATTACCTCACATTAATATGTCAATCCGGGAGCGTTTTGTCATTACAAAGAGTGACTCAATCTGAGGCTATCATTTATCAGAGTAATGCTAGTAGTACAGTGCTTAAGAAATACAAGAGTAAACGGATGCTTGCTTGTAACTAAATCACTTCAAAGGATAAATCACACACTCAGAAAACTCAACAATTTATCAGTCAAGGGTTCGGCAGTGATAACCCATCCCTTCGGAAACTGATGGAAAAGAAACTAGAGCATGGATCACGAGCCTGGGAGCTAGACAGTAACTGCCAATACTCACTACAGCCTTAGATCATCTCTCACACCAAACCAACAACTGCAAGTAAATGGAACAGCAAAGCGAATAAAGGATTGAACAACAATTCTGGAATAGAACAGCAAGTCTAAAATGGAACAGCAATTGAATAACTAAGTCCCGCGGGTTGTAACCTATTAACTCAAATACTCTCTATGCAATCAAATGACATTCTTTCACTCCAAAGGCAATTCACACAAATCACACTAAAGGAACAACAACAACGATTAATGAATTATGGAATAGTACTGATGAATTAGAAACGCACACAACACGAACGTTTAATATAATAGCTCTGTAACATAACAGTAAGAACATGCAATGAACTCTTGAAAGGATTAATAACTTGATGCGGAGTCAACACACGATTTTATCTGCAAAAACTTCAATGATTCAATCTTTAACAGAGCATGTAATATGAACTTGTAAAACATACCAAATTAACAAATAACAATGATAAACAAACCACACAGAAGTAAAGTCGTAATGGTACAGAAGCAAGTGTCTTTCGGGGCCGGGCCCTTAGCCTCCAAGGATACACCGCTTGAAGTTAATCCAGTCGCAGAGATGAAATGATCACCAAACTTTCATTAATGCATCGGTCAAAAATACATTGAACCAGTCTTCAACGAAACTTAATAATCAAAGCTGATGGTTTACAGAAATTACATAAAAGCGTATTCTTCATCTCTATATCTATCTATATATATATCAAGCTAACAGTGCTGTCTCTTTATATAAAGACGATGGCGGAGATGTCCAAGTGACAAGGTAAATAAAGCAGCGATCCCTCAGGATCGAAGATCCTGAGGGATTCGCCAAACTATTAACTCTTCATCCTGTCTTTTCTTTTGCGCTGAGCTGGTGTCCTCTCCTTCTTTTCCGAGCCGATTTGCTTTGATCTGTTTCTCTTTGTTTGCGTTCGGTTCTCGTCCAGAGAGACAACAGTTATCTCGACTTTGTCTTTCCCTTTGGAACGACAATCCCTTGTTTTATCCTTTTCCTGTATAGAAAATAACCATTATCAGTGGCTAAGTCTTGTATATCGATTCTCACATGTTTTGTTATGGTTACTTATTAATTCCCAAATTCATGACACAAAAAGGTTCACAAATTCTATTAAAAAGCCACTGAAATAATGATCAAAAGCATACCTTTTTAGTACTCCACAGTGGGCTATAAGTTCGTGTCGACACCGATGGAGCTCAACTTTAAGAAGTTGAGTAGAAACGTTGCTGGGCTCGTGCTAGCAAATCCTATTGGGTATTGTCAACTCGTAGGGGCCTTGATGTTCTTAGGGAACATCCATCCGGACGTATGTTGTGTAGTGAACACTTTGAGTCAACACATGGTTGATCCTCATAACATTTACTGGGTTGGTGCTAAGAATCTGTTGAGATATCTTCAGGGCACGATAAACCATGGGCTGAGATACACTGCCGGGAGCGTGACACTCCATGGATATGCTGATGCCGATTGGGCTGGCAGTGTGGTGGATCGCAAGAGTAGATCTGGATGCTGCTTCACACTTGGGTCTGCTTCGAGCAGGAAGCAGAAGTCGGTAGCTTTGAACACCGCTGAGGCCAAATACATTGCAGCATGTATGGCCTGTTGTGAAGCCACTTGGTTGCGAAAGCTCTTCAGTGAGCTGTTCAAGCATGTACTAGATGCCGTCGTTATCGTTTGTGATAACTAGAGGGGGAATCGTTTGTCAGAGAATCCCGTGTTCCACGATCGATCCAAGCATGTTGATGTCGGGTACCATTTTATCTAGGATATGGCACAGCGAGGTGTCGTAAGGCTCGATCATATAGGAATTGATGAGAAGCTTGCGGATATTCTCACAAGCCCTTGGGGAAGGTCATGTTCCTAACCTTTCGTGAGAATCTTGGATCGTGGAACGACCCTATTTGGAGGGTCTTGTTGGACGATGAGCTCTGGGAGCTCCAGGGGGGGCTTTGGGGATAACTTCTTGGAGCTATAAGCAACCATAGGGATAGGCTTGCCGAATCTTGTTGGTGTGCTTCCGCCCCATCGTGATGATATTGAGTTGGTTTACCTCTCTCTGATCTGTGCCCCGTATGCATCCTACCCATGGAGTTTCAGACTCATGGGAAGTACCTCTCATTTTGCCAATGAGGTGGGAAATGTGAATAGAGACCATAGCAAGACCGATGGACGCATAGGAGATTGCCGTACTCTCTATGTCTAGGATGGCATGTGTCCAACCACTTGATCTGGGATCAAGTCTAGTGAGGTTTCGGACCTCCAACTGACTTCGGGTCAATTAAACCAACCACCAACTTCGGGTTGGTATGTGACTCCTTTGAGTCCTATAGAGGTTTCGGACCTCTGAGTTGACTTCGGGTTAGCCGGGAGTGATGTCTTTGTGACTCACATTTTGTTTTGAAATAAAGAAGCCAACGAAGCAAGTTACGGCGAGATGACACACGGTGTTTGGATGGCACTGGTGGATGGAGTTCTCCCCAGTTGAGAGGGAGTGTTAATTTTGGGCAACTAGGTTCAAACTCCATGTTGTGATGCTCAGATGACGATACCAATATTTTTATTGGATTCCTCTTTCGGAGAGGTGCAAGATCGATCTAAAGATCATCTTGATCGGATGAGCAGAACATGTATTTTGAATTTATTCCACATGTGCAAGGTCGGCCTGATTTATCCCACATGCATAAGAGATGTGTCACACATCCCCACAGATGCTTATATATTGGAGAGACTTGGAGTTCATTTGATACACACACTTTGTGGAGGCATTTTTCTTCTCTCTTCGATGGTGATGGAGCAATGTTCTTGGTTCTGCGTTTAGGGTCTCTTGGTGCAGTGTCTTGGTGGAGTGTTCTTAATGAAGTCTGACCTTATGAAGTCTTTGTTGGTTGAAGCATCCTGCTGATCGCTGTAACGCCACCATTCCTTATCTCTGTTTTTGGCTTGTCTTCCATCGATCTATTGGTATGCTCTATCTGCATCTTACTTTCATATGGTTAAGCCCTAGAAGTTGAAAGCATATTTGCATCTAACATATAACATCTTCATAAATTTTAACAGGATTTTTTCTCTGTTGGGTGAGCCAGATTTGGCGCCCTAGTTATATTCAAAAATCTGCTTAATAATGAAACTGTCATATCTGGTGCACCGGTTTTCCCACATTGGGTTTTTCTAGGGACGTTTAGTCCAAAAATAAGTGGGTCCTTTGTGTGAATGTCTCATCTTATTTTTCAGTACTTGATCCGTTTATTGGTGTAGGCTGCAGTTTATTTGCATTGATGTTTACTGAAGAATTCTGTAAATAACTTGCTAATTGAAGAACACAAGTAGAAAATGCAAATCAGTTAACTACAATAGGATTTCTGGTTGTTAGATTCAAAAATTTTCACAACCCATGCTTATAAAATAAAATTTCTTTTTCTTTTACAAGAAATATATAATGACATAAGTACAATGACAATTACGAAGACCTAACCTAGTTACATTTTCCAATAGGACCAAGCAACATACTATGCAAACATTGTATATGGAAAATAATAAATTGAAATACATTGCTAGCTACAAGACAAACACAGATAGAGTAATATGGTGCCATGATTCCACAAGATAGGGTTTTGAAAGGAGGTATCTATGGGGGAAAATTCACATACACATAGTTCCAAGTCGTTTTCCTAAATTAATGGTCATTACCATGTAATCCCAATCTGACTTATTGAAGTTCATCATTGAATACGTGTGAGGTTGGTAGAAGAGTCATCTTAGCTAGTCATTGAAGCATGGGGTAAGTACACGCATGTAAGAGGTGGGTGAAAGGGCCAACTCACTTATTTATGACAACATGGGATGCGTACAATCATCTTTGGGAAGAATGAGATTTTGAAGAATGTAACTAGGTGCAATCTTAATTAATGTATTTGAGTCACTATGTAATGTATTTGTCAAAAGAATGAAGAGATTTTTGTTATTATTATTGAATTGACGTGTTAAAGCATGGGTTTCATGCTTGGGTCAATTGTCATAGGTCAAGCCTCCATTGTAGGCTTTAGGATTGTGGTCAAAGTCAATTTGTTGATTGGTCAAAGACTCCCCCATCAAGTCAGCCTCTTCCTCAAGTCTCAATCAAGTCGGCTTCCCTCAAAAGAACTCATGTTGGCCTACAACATAGACACACCTCTTCAAGAATTCATGTCGGCCCATTAATGATGGACAAACCACTATAAATACAAGCACGAGGACTTCGCATTACAACAGAAGCTCGGATCATCTCTGAAAGAAGTTCAGACATTACAGTGGAGATATTTTCGGTGCAATTATAGTGATAAAGGTTTGCTATCATCATAGAAAGGAGGTCTCTCAGTTTCGATGTCATTACAGTTCGGTGCTACCGCTATACTACAGTCTTGGTGCAATCACTATCTCAGTGCAACCACAGTGATAAAGGTTCAGTGCCACCACAGTGTGAAGATTTCGGTGCCATCACAGTGAGAAGGTCTTAGTGCCACCACATAAATGAGGTCTCGATGTTATTACTATGATGAGGTCTAGGTGCTCTTACAATGATAAGGTCTCAGTGCTATTACAGTGATGAAGATCTCGATGCCTTTATAGTGATGAAGATCTTGGTGCCTTTACAGTGATGATGCCTCTGTGTTAACACAGTAACAAGAATTTGGTGCTAACACAGTGACATGGATCTTGGTATGCAAACACAGTGAAAGGAAGAACAAACAAGGATGACTTAATGGAGGGAGTCTCCAGTCTATAGGTTATAAGGGTCTTGGTCGTCTCATCTTGAATCTACTAAAGGAAGGATTTTGACCGAGTTTTCCCCTAGAGTGGGGTTTTTCCCTGGTTGCGTGCCTACATTTTGTGCCCTCTTCTATTTGTTGTTTGGAATTAGTCTTGATGATTAAGAAAAGATAAATCTAAAGAACGAATAATTATAATGAAAACATCACAAGGTAATGTCATAATAAGAGAAATCGTTTAACTGCCACACTTTGGATTTCTCAACATGGTATTGGAGCTAAGATTATGATCAAAGGCAGTTTGAAGATCAGTTGGGTGCATTTGTTGAGTGCATTTGTATTGAAGATCAAGTCAGAAGGATTCAAAGGCATCTTGAATGATTGATTTCAAAAGCTTTGAGAAGTAAAAATCATAGTAAGACAGTTGTTCATTTCAGAGAATGGGTGATCAAGCTCAGTGCAATATCAGTTATACAAGTTCAGTGGAAAGGTCAATAACTGTGAAGAAGTTTGGATTAAACTTAGAGAAGGAGTTTCGGTGTTAATCTCAGTGACAATAATGTCATAAAAGAGATTTTGGACTTAGCGATGTATGGTTAAAGCACTGATATAAGGGCTGAAGCATTGCTATGATATGTGTAAGATTGAAACGGTGAAGAAATATATTCTGTCTCGTTGAAGAAACTATGGACTAAGTCATCACAAGTGTAAAATCCTCTTCAACATACTCTGAAATTATAGAGGTCATAACCAAATTACACTAATCATATGAATTTGGTATCAGACCTATTGCTAAAAACAACGAAAGGAGGTTTTGATAAAAGTAAAAAATATTCATCCGAAGTCTGTCCCATGGGAAAAGAAATACAAGTCTTATACGAACTCAAGCACAAGGGACCAACTTGAAGGAAGCACTCTTTGAGGATCTGAGTACAAGGAACCAAGTAAGTATTGTTACAACAACAAGTCTAATGAGAGGTATGTAAATACAAGGTAAGTATAATCATAAACTTTTAAGATTTTCAAATATATCTAACTTCAAATGGTTCAGAGCTATTCTAGGATAAAATTGTGATCCTTAGATAATACATGTTAGAACCTTAATCCTTATCCTATAGGATTTACAAGCAATCTAGGATGTCAAGTGAAAGTCCTGATGTTGATTAAAAGAACAAATAAATTGATCTTTGATATCATAGGATTCCATCCTCCACACATAGAAGATATAACTTGAGAAATTAAATCATGTTCTTGGTATCACATGTTTTGCTTGAAAGTATGCATTACAGGTATAGAAGATCATGGCTTACACTTAATGGAATTCTTACAAGGTTTGTCAATAAACATCTCTAGGTATGTCTTAGACTATGCACCTTATAAAATTCTCTTAAAAGTACGCTCATCTTATTCTTGAAATTTGTGTTATGTTACTAACATCGTTATGTCTAGCTGTCTTGAATCATAAAGATTCTTGTTTAGGGTGATTCATCTTTTGATAAATCTACCCTCCTCAAATCTTTGATTGTCTGTATAAGAACCCTAGAAAGGTTCTCGGGAAAACCCTAACTTAAGGGTATGCTAATGGCAAATGAATGAAACCCTAACCTATATAGGGTTATTGATGGAGTCTAAAGAAATTGCTATTGTGTTTGATATTTTGATATGATCATGCAAACCCTAACTTGTTAGGATTGAATGATGTTATCTGAGATCCAGAACATTTAAAGTTTTGGTATAGAAGGGTTTTCTTTGCTATGAAACCCTAAATCCTTAGGGTTTGATTGGATCTATAAGAAAAACCCTCATTATGTATTTCAAAGTAAGGTCCTAGGGTTGAAACCCTAGGTATGTGTTCATTTGGTTGAAACCCTAGCCTGGTCTAATGTATTGCCTGACATATGATGTGCTTATGATATGCTGATGAATGCGTTGACCTAATTGTTCCCTTCGTTGGAAGTGGGGCTGCAACAATAGCTTCAAATGTTGAGGGTAGTATAAATTTAGAAAGACAACATGCTGAAGAAGGTAAATATCCCTTGTGGAAGTATGTCATAAGAGATGACTTAATGAGAAAACTGTAGTTTCTTGTCTTTCCCGTATTGTATCATTGACGAATTTGTCACGATTGTATTTGTAATTACTATTATGTATGCATAATTTTACAACTTACAAATTTACAATGTAGAATCTAGATCTATGTCTGAATTTGTATCCTAAATGAGAATTTGTGTTATATGAAATCATTGAAATATTTATTTAGTATTAATTCTATATATATATATATATATATATTTTAATATAATAATATATAACCTGTGCTAGGTGTCTTGTTCCAGAGGGTCTACGTGCCCATGTCAGACACTCAAATTTGTGTGTTCTGCATGTCCTGTGTCCCTGTGTAAGGCAACTTAGCTAATTTGTGTGTTAATGCCATTGTACATGCTTAATTAGAATTACATTCTTGATTTTAAAGAATTATGTCCCTGCATGTGCATACGTTTGTTATGTTGCACATATTTTTGCATTTTAGTTAGTATTAGAGTCATTTTTGGTAGTAACATGGCCTAGCAAGGGAGTTGGGTGTGTTATAAGGTGGTATCAAAGTTATGGTTCAACACTGGACTTGTATGAGCCAAAGGCCAACGTGAATTTGACAAATTTGTTGCTACAAAGTTTTGATTTATGTTGAATTTGGGGAAAATTATGTAAATGGAGTAAAATCCCCAAATTTTGAGTAAATTCACGGTGAATCTGTCCTAATAGTGATCGAGAAGATTTTTGAGATTGTCGATCTACACGTCGCAAAGTTGAATTTAGCCTAGAAGGTCAAATTTCATCATTTTATGATAACTATGAGGTTTCAAGGTCCGAGGTCCTGATTCATGGAAGGTCACATCCCATTTAGACATGCCTCTTCAACCCTAATTACTAATTACTATTCACTAATACAATTGTCATTATTATTTATACTTATATTATTTTTATATATATTTTATTGATAACATTGCCTTCCTCCTCAAAAAAGCTTTGTCCTCAAAGCTTGTTGATGAAAAAGGCTTGATCTCTTTTTCGGTTTCGAATGTCTTCTCGTCTTGGAACTGCCATCTTTGTTGATACTAGACGATACGATCCTCTAATTGATAATAAAATTGTCAGACTGAACATGGATCTGACCATCCTAGATTAATCTTTTGTAGAATATTTTGATCACTGGAATTTTGTAATGAACTATCATCATAGGACTGGATTGAGGTTACTTCAATATTCTTCAAAACATCAATTTGTTCTTTCTGTTTTGAATGGTACAAATATGTAGCTTGATTGAGTTGTCTACTCTCGTGATTCAGATGTCGATAAGGAATTTTGGTGATTTGATTTTCCCTTATCTTGTTTGTGTCGTTTTCTTGATTTATTTGAAGTACCTGATTTCCTTTAGCTATGGAAGTCGCATGGTTAATTTCTGGATCTTCACTCAAATATTTTGTTGTTGGAACTGCAACTTCTAAGTACATATTTACTTCAAGTAGTTTGTCATCTTCTTGAGTTGTGATATTGACGGAATCGATATTTGTTCCTTTTTCTTCAACTTGGACGGTTATGTTTGAAGACTTCGATGTCTTTCATGTTGATTTCTTCTAGTTTGTTTTTCACAGATTTCTTGTCTTTTTTTTGTTTCTTAATTTGCGTCAATAATTTCTCATTGTGGTCCTTGAGGCGAGTAACTTCTTCGTTTTTGTTAGCAGTGATTTCGTCAATTTCTCTTTGCATATTTTGTAGTACTTTTTTACGTTCTTGAAAAATTATTTTTGCAATATCTTGTATATCTTCTGGTGTTACTGAATTTGGCTTCACCATAACATCCAGTATTGTTATTTTTTTCTTTTTGTAAGAAAATTTCAAAAACTTCTTTTTCGTATTCAGGATGAAGGAACCAAGGGTTTCCATCTAGGGTGAACCTATAATAATGTCACCTTGATCGCTCCATAGGGTTTGAACTGAGAATTGTGATACGAATGTATAATATCCAATGTTTAATTGTAAATTGGTTATGTCATATATTTTGTTGTCAAAGCAGTGTAATTTTTCGATTATATTTGACTCGGGAATCACCAATTGGTTTGCAATTTTAGGTTTTGTATAATTTTTACCTTTGGCTGGCGAGATAGCGATAGTAACATCTTTTCCCACAATAGACCTTTTAATTCTAAATATCACTGAGGGATGGTTATATTTAGTCTTTGGGAATCTTCCAACCTTCATTTCTGAATTAGATTCCATTTTTGCTTGACCTTAGAGTTTAAAAACAATCCCTTTTTTGTTTTTTTTATAAACCCTTTAAAAATTATTAATTTATTTATTTGTAACTATGGTTGGTCTTAAATTTATTTGGTATAATAAATCTTCCTTCTAAAGCTTCTTTGCTATACCACTTATAGGTACTTTGGTAGTAATCTTGTACTTATATTTACCTTTTAATTAAAAATCTTTAATATAACCTTTGCTTATCCTAATATATATTAAAATAACCTTTCTTTAAAAAATATAAACAATGACTTTGATATTTCCTCTAATAATTTTCGAATAAAGCTTTTTGGAAGGTCGTGACCGAGAGGGAAGGACTGTGACTGTTCGTGGGTGATAGTTTTGCCGACCTGAGACTTGTTGGTCGGAAGAAATATCATTGGAGGGAATATAACTAGTGGTTGAGTGAAACTCTCTAGGCAGATTTGGCGATTTCCTAAGACAATGCAGATTGAGACAGTTCTGGTATTCTTACTGAGGCTATTTGGTTCTTCTGAGAGCTGTTTGGACATATCCTGTGACAATTTTGCAGTATTCCTGAAGCCAAATTCAAAGGGTTTCCTGTGGCAGTCAGTGGTAGAATACGAGAGGAAGTTTCGGATGGGATGAAGGTGGGCACGAAGCAGACCAGTGTGCAGTCGCTGCAGATGGTGGGAGCAGCGGTAGGTTATGATGGTGGTTGTGGCGTTTACAGACAACGAACCAAAGATGATGGTAGGGCGACTTGAGAACGTTTTGATGGTGGCTACAGCGGTTGTGGGCCCGTGGTTGCAGGTTGGGCTCCGATGACGGCGGTAAGTTGGGCATTCGACCACAAGGAATTTAATATTTTTTTTAATTATTATTTTTTTTAATCAATTTTTTTTGATATATATATATATATATATATATATAGATTAATTTTTTAATTTCTTTAATTTTTTTCTCTTTTTTTAATATAATGATTTTCTTTTTTAAAATATATATATATATATATATATATATATATATATAATCTCTTTTGTTTTTATTTTTATTTTTTATTTTTAAATTTTATATATATATATATATATATATATTTTTCCTTTTTTTTAATAATAATTTTTTTCTAAATATCTATATATTTTTTTATTTTTTTATTTAAATGGCCAAGGGATTGATAGCGAAAATGGAGACCCTCCAAAAGCTTGTAGCGAAACGCTCCAACGACAACAAGGTTGACGAATTTCAACGACCAAGGACCGGATCAGAATGGCTCTGTGCAACAGAGCAACTAGAGGATCGAACAACTCTGATACCAAATGGAACGAAGAATGTCTGTTACTGTAACTCAAATCCTCCAGAAGACTTGGAATATGAAAATATCCATTGAGGATACAAATATTATTGTATATAAAATGTATGAAGAATGATGTTACAATTGAGAGTGAGGGGCCTGCTTATATACTAGGAAGGTGCCTCTTCATGGAAGGTCATGTCCCATTTAGACATGCCTCTTCAACCCTAATTACTAATTACTAATCACCAATACAATTATCATTATTATTTATATTTATATTATATTTATATATATTTTATTCATAACGCATAAGGAGAACCAAGCTAATTCAAATCATCATTCTCCCTACCTGTGATGCATGCACTAGACTTACTGTTGTTAGTCCTGGCCTAGCACATGACCTAGAAATCGTTTGGGGAAATTCCACCCAGAGATGATTTAATTAAAATAATTGATTATTTTTGATGTATTCCCAAGTCTAAACTTAGGAAATGAGAACAATTAAAGGGTATTAATTAAATCGGGTGCGAATCTTCTAGATAAAGGCGTGGATTGAGTTCTAGATAATCTGAGCCATTGATTAAGATCTAATCTTGGCCATTGATACCTCAATGAGAAACTCAATGTGCACTTGGAGAACACACCAGAGCAGATACTCAGTTACCCAAGCACATCGATTTTCTCAGTGGTTGAAGTTCGGTAAGAGAAAATCGAGTCAGAGGGTGAGTTGTAGGGGAGAGAGAGAGGGCATCAACAATAGTTCGAGAGTACAGGAAGATTTTCGGAAAGGGAAGCACAGAGGAGGGACGCAGTTCATCAGGCACTGCGCAGAGGGTAACACAGTGAGGCCAGCGTAAGGACAAAAGGTCCTCTTCGGGGTCAAGGAAACATTGTGGAGTGAGGAAAATTCATCTGTAATTTTTTTCAGTGAGAGGGCATCAACAGTAGTCCGAGAGTGTAGGAAGATTTCTGGAAAGGGCAGCTCAGAAGAGGGACGCAGTTCATCAGGCACTGCGCAGAGGGTGACGCAGTGAGGCCAACGTAAGGACAAAAGGTCCTCTTCAGGGTCATGGAAACACTGTGGAGTGAGGCAAATTCATCTGTAAATTTTTCTCAGTGTTTCTTCCTCTAGTTTTTCTATCCGGTATTTTGTACATGAATTATTGCTGAGAATTAATAAAGAAACCCTCATGTGCTGCACTAGTTTTCCTACATTGGGTTTTTCTCACAATTGTCCAAAAATAACTGTGTCAATGTGTTTATATGTGTGCTAGTATTTTTCCTTGCATTTATTTTCCGCAATATTTGATTTTTGAATTTTGCAGTGTATATGTTTCGATATTTGCCGTAGATAACTGCAAATAATTTGTTTAAGTAATTTTAACAAATAGAAGAAATATTATTAGTTGTTGTACTAGGATTCAGGGCTTCCAAATTTTCACATGGTATCAAAGCACAAACAAGAGGCAAGAGAGCTTTAGTGCAAAAGGGACAAGGAGCAGCATAGCACTACGTGAGCAGCTGCGCAAAGCCCTCAGAAGACTATGCAGTCCATTGGCTAGGCGTGCAAAATTTAATTTTCTGAGTGAGTAGACAGAATTAAATTTTTGGATCGAAGGTTGTAAGAGGTAGAGGGAGCAACTATATTTCTTTTACAGAGCATATTTCCAGCTAGGACGCAGTATTTTTTCAGCTTTGAGAAGGAAAAATAGCACAAAAAATCATGGATATTCAGGATGCATTAGAATTATCATCCAGGTTGGAAGAAGAGTTTGCATGTTTGTCAGGTTCGACATCAGCAGGAGTTTGGTATATTGATAGTGGAGCTTCAACTCACATGACTGGAGTGCGAGAATTTTTCTCTAGCTATCAAGAAGAGCAATGGACTTCTAGATCACTATGGGAAACATAACTAAGTGTATTCTTGTTAAATTCTAAAGATGTTCTATGCTTAGATGCAAATATACTTTGATCTTCTAGGGCACAATGAAAGTAAGATGCAGATAGAACATACCAATAGATCGATGGAAGACAAGCCAAAAACAGAGATAAAGAATTGTGGTGTTACGACGATCAACAGGATGCTTCAACCAGCAAAGTCTCATAAGGTCAACCACCCACATGTGGCACACAATCCCAAGACGATTCATCAAGAATACTCCATGAAGACGCTGCACCAAGAAACCCTAAACGCAGAACCAAGAACGTAACTCCATCGCCATCCAAGAGAGAAGAAAATGGCTCCACAAAAATGTGTGTGTAGAATGAACTCCAAGTCTCTCCAATATATAGGCATCTTTGGGGGTGTGTGACACATCTCTAATGCATGTGGGATAAATCAGGCCGACCTTGCACATGTGGAATAAATTCAAAATACATGTTCTGCTCTTCCGATCAAGATGATCTTTAGATCGATCTTGCACCTCTCCGAAAGAGGAATCCAATAAAAATATTGGCATCGTCATCTGAGCATCACAACATGGAGTTTGGACCTAGTTGCCCAAAATTAATAATTCTAGTGGTGAGAGGCACCATAAATTTTTAGATGGAAGCAAGAACCAGCACCAACGCCACTAATGTGCTGCATGTGCTAGGATTGGGTATGAACCTAATTTTAGTGTCCTAGTTGCAGGACAAGGGATACGATGTATACTTCGTGGGAAAGAAGGTATATGCCACTCATCCCAACTAGAAGAAGGTTAGACAGATTGGAGCTCGAAGCAACAGGCTATATAGGTTGGAGATCGACTCTCCAATGGCACAAAAGGATGGGACACTTACACCATGGAGCACTTAGGATGCTCAGAGAGACTGTAACAGGATTTCCAGTCCTCAACACCGAGCACGATGATGTATGCAGAGGATGCGTACTAGGGAAGTACACAAAGGTAACATTTCCTAGAAGTGACAACAGAGCAAATGGCATGTTGGGGTTGATACACTCAAACATTTGTGGCCTAATGTCCACCAGATCTCTTAGCGGTGGTGAGTATTTCGTAACCTTTATTGATCACTTCAGGAAAACCTGGATTCTATTTCTGAAAGACCAAGGATGAGGTCTTTGATTGGTTCAGAGAGTTCAAGGCTGTTAATTTTGGGCAACTAGGTCCAAACTCCATGTTGCACTGCTGATATGATGATGATCATATTTTTGTTGGATTCCTCTTTCAGAGAGATGCAATATTGATCTAAAGATCATCTTGTTTGGATGAGTAGAACATATATTTTGAATTTATTTTCCACACACGTGCAAGGTCGGTCTGATTTGTAATGTAGGCTCACAAGCCTAATAGATGTGTCACACACCCTCACTGATGGATATAAATTGGAGAGACTTGGAAGTCATTTGCTCATCTACTCATCACACATTCTCTCATTGTGATCTGATTGGTTCGATAGCCTTTGGAGGCCTCTTTCCTTCACACGTGTGGAGCTGAAGCTGCTAAAAATCTGCGGATCTATTTAGGGTTGTTTTGCTGAGTGTTGACCGTGGTCAACCCTTGACCGTTTGACCTCCAATCTTGGTTGAAATTCCGATTTTTGAAGGCCGTACAGTTGGGCACAAAAATAGAGGAAAAAGGAGCAGTTGACCGCAACCCTAATCTGCAGCGTTGACTTTCTGTTTACTGTCCTGCGTTGACTTTTCTGCATTGAATTTTGATGAGTTGTCTTTGAGGGCTGTGTGACACTTGGAGGGTTGGCTGATCTAAGAAAGACTTTGCTAGTTGAAACATCCTATTGACTGCCGTAACGCACACTATCCTATATCTTTGTTGGACAAGAAGAATTGTAAAATCTGATCTATATTATTGGCTTGTCTTTTGTTGATCTATTATTGTGTTCTATCAACATTTTACTTTCATGTTTATGTGATTTCTAATTTGAATCGGGCCTAAGAACGATTGAAGTAAATTTTCATTAAGCATAGAACACTCCACGTCATTCTAAATTTAACATTGGCTCTCGTAGAGAACATGACAGGGAAAAAGATCAAGGTATTGAGTTCAAATAATGGTGGAGAATATACAGATAAAGAATTCACAGACTTCTGCGCAAGGGAGGGCATCAAAAGAGAGTGGACAACTCCATATAATCAACAACAAAATGGAGTAGCAGAGCAAAAGAACAGAACAATTGTCGGGGCAGCAAAGGCTATGTTATATGACCAGGATTTCCCTAGAATCTTATGAGCAGAGGCATGCAACACAACAGTGTACATTCATAACAGAACTCCTCAGAGCATTGGGGAAGAAAACGCCATATGGGGTCTTCATAGGGAAGAAGCCGGAAATAAGTCATCTAAGGATATTAAGGTTTGTAGCTTATTGCCACATTCCAGATGAGAAGCATACCACGTAGGATATAACGAGACCTCAAAGGCATACAAGATCTACATTTCCAGCAGCAGGAAAATTGTAGTAAGGCGAGATGCAAAGTTCATGCAAGATAGAGCTTTCAGAAAATCTCGAGAGATGTCTGCAGGTGATCAGTTAGCAGATGTTCCATTAGTCTAACAGCAGTAGGGACAGCAGGTAGGACAAGCAGGAGAATTGTCACAGGGATTGAGTATACTGACCAATACCAGTATTTTCTCAAGACTAGGAGATCCAGGAAGCTCTCAGCAAAAAGAACAACAGGAACAGGAGGAACTAATTGAGCCTCCCACCACCAATGGTGGAACCAGTAGGGAAGTACGTCAGACCTTGAGGGACACAGAGGAGTTTGTCGGAGCTCCTAGAACTGACAAAAGGAAGCGTAAATAGTCGGACAAATACCAAGCCTTGGTAGCTCAAGTTGAAGAACCCTTCAGTTTTCAAGAAGCCGTACCACATCAGGTGTGGGTGGATGCCATGGTAGAAGAGTACAGTTCTATCATGACTAATGATGTCTGGGAAGTAGTGCCTAGACCAGACGATAAATCTATTTGTAGGTTCCAATGGATCTACAAGATCAAGTATGTTGTAGATGGCAGTGTAGAGAAGTACAAGGCTAGATTCGTGGCAAAGGGGTATGCACAAAAGGAAGGGATAGATTATGAGGAGACCTTCGCCCCAGTTTCCAGATATACCTCTATTAGATCCATTATATCCCTAACAGCTCAGATGGGATGGGAGATTCCCGAAATGGACGTCAAGACAACATTCTTGAACGGGGTGATAGAAGAAGAGGTGTATATCGAGCAGCCTGAAGGCTTTGAGACGCATGAGAAGTGCACTCATGTATGCAAGTTAAAGAAAGCCCTATATGGGCTCAAGTAGGCACCCAGAGCATGTTATGGTCGAATTGATAGTTATTTGTAGCAGTTGGCATTCATCAAGAGTGATGCAGATCCCAATCTCTATTATCTGATGATGGAGAATGAGCCTGTCATTCTGGTTTTGTATGTGGATGATTTGTTTTTAACAGGATCGTCAAGGCTCATAAAGGATTGCAAAAGAAACCTTGAAGCAAAATTCGACATGAAGGATATGTGGTTGATGCATTATTTTCTAGGATTGGAGTTATGGCAGAAGGATGGGGAGATCTTCCTTGGACAAGGGAGATATGCTACAGAGATTTTGAAGAGATTTAGAATGCAGGATTTCCGACCCATGGAAACTCCCATGATTACCAATTGGAAGAAAATAGATGCATCAGGAGACAAGGAAGTCGACCCCACCTTGTACAGACAACTCATTAGGTCGCTCATGTATCTGTTCAACACTAGGCCAGACATTTGTTATGATGTCAACACCCTTAGTCAATTCATGGTGGAACTGAAAAGGGTACATTGGGCAGCAGCTAGGCACATTCTTAGATATGTGCGTGGGACAGTTGAATATGGGTTGAAATATACTCAAGGAGATGATGCAGATGCAAATTGGGCAGGTAGTTCAGTAGACCGGAAAAGTACCTTTGGGTAATGCTTCAGCATTGGATCATGAATGATATCTTGGTGCAACAGGAAGTAGAAGTCGGTAGCACTGAGCTCAACAGAAGTTGAATACATGGCATCTAGCACAACTACGTGCGAAGTGATTTTGATTAGGAAATTTCTACTGAGTTTGTTCATGAAGAGGATGGGAGCGACCAATGATTACTGTGATAATCAGAGTTGTGTTAAGCTCTCTGAGAATCCAATATTCATGATAGGTCGAAACACATTGATATTAGATGTCATTTCATCAGACACTGTGTTCAGCGCAGGACAATCCAACTGCAGTATGTTTCCACTAGAGATAAGGTAGAAGACGTACTCAAGAAAGCTCTAGGGAGAGCTAAGTTCATCTAGTTCAGGGAACGAATGGGTATGGTAGAGAACCTGTTTCAGTATCAGAAACAAATGAATTCTTAGTTGTAGCAGCAACAGATGAGAGGGAGTTGCAGTGCAGATGTAGTAGTTGGTAGCAGTATACAGGGTCAGCAGCAACACAGATGCAACGTAGAATCAGAGCTGCGCAGTAGTTAGTGGACAGAGAGGCTAGACATCAGCAATGCAACAAGAGGTGATATAAAGTCAGAGTGATGCTTCAATGGGTTGCAACACTTGAGCACATTCCTCGCTAAGAGGGAGTGTTGATTTTTTGTAGCATCCAATGTGCTCTAGCCTCGATATTTTGCAGAGAGGCTAAGACACATGCATTCTCCAAGACCCATAAATCGTTTGGGGAAATTCCACCCAGATATGATTTAATTAAAATAATTAATTATTATTGTATTCCTAAGTCTAAACTTAGGAAATGAGAATAATTAAAGGGTATTAATTAAATCGGGTGTGAATCCTTCTAGATAAAGGCGTGGATCGAGTTCCCGATAATCTGAGCCATTGATTAAGATCTAATCTTGGCCGTTGATACCTCAACGAGAGATTATAAGAAGAAACTCGATGGGCACTTGGAGAACACACTAGAGTAGATACTTGGATACCCAAGCAGATCGATTTTCTTAGTGGCTGAAGTTCGGTAAGAGAAAATCGAGTTAGAGGGTGAGTTGCAGGTGAGAGAGAGAGGGCATCAATAATAGTCCGAGAGTGTAGGAATATTTCCGGAAAGGGAAACATAGAAGAGGGACGCAATTCATCAGGCACAACACAGAGGGTGACATAGTAAGGCTAGCGTACGGACAGAAGGTCCTTCGGGATTAGGGAAACACTGTGGAGTGAGGAAAATTCATCTGTAATTTTTTCTTAGTGTTTCTTCCTCTAGTTTTGCTATCTGGTATTTTGTACATGAATTATTGTTGAAGAATTAATAAAGAAACCTTCATCTACTGCACCGGTTTTCCCACATTGGGTTTTTCCGGGGACAATTGGCCAAAAATAACTATGTCAATGTGTCTATGTGTGCTAGTATTTTTCCTTGCATTTATTTTCCGCAATCTTTTATTGTGAAGGATGCAGTGTATATGTTTCGATATTTGCCATAGATAACTGCAAATAATTTATTTAAGTAATTTTAACAAATAGAAGAAATATTATCAGTTACTGCAGTAGGATTTGGGGTTTCCGAATTTTCACAAGGTCTTCATATTACAACCCTCTTAACAATGATAATTCATATCAACCATTGTACACATCAACTGCCCTTGTACTTTCCTGAATTCACTGATCTTAGAGCATCATCAATGGCCCATACCTTTGTAAATTTGGCCTCTTAGATAGAACTTAGGGCACAATAGATTGCCCTTTCAACAATGATAAGGATGTTCCTTATTCACTGTACTAGGACTTCTTAAGACAACCCATTTAACTGTGACTTATCACATAAGAATTAATTTGTCTAGGGCATACTTAGTAGCTCATTCAACAGTGATTTCTTCATACAAAACACAGTTTCAAGGGCAACAAAACTTGCTGTCCAAAATTCTTTAGGAAAAACCTCCAAATTTAATAATTATACCAAACACAAGAACATAATCTTACCTCTCTGGAAAGTTGGCATAGCTTCCCAAAGCTTCCACAAAATTTGGGCACCTGGCGATCAGAGATTTACAGCCTATACACAGTCCTCAACAATTTGGACCCCTGCTCTTATCTCAGACACAAAACATAACCTCGTTTACTGTGATTACATCCTTCTTGGCCACTGAAATCAGCTCGTTGTTGCTTGAGGAACCTTGGCCCTTACGCAGCCACACAATTCAACCTTATTAACTAGGGTTTCGGTCCTCTCTTCACAGCTGAAACATTTTTGATATAAATACAAAATTAACCACTGAAAATGGCTTAGCAATTCCTAAGAGCAGTCCTTCATAACTTGACTAGATCATATCACAAGACTAGAGTATTAACTCATCCTTTCCTTCTTGCAAACTCGACTCCTTGATGGGTTGCAGTCTTGTTGTGCTTCTACTATTATGAGATGCAGTAGAGGTTTATGTAAACTAAAATGTCTACTCCTTCTTTCCACTAATTTTTACGAGAGAGAAAACTATCCTTATAAACATGTCTTAAAGCTTTATTTACACATGCTAGACTATTCTCTAAACTCTATGTTACAAACCTGGTGCAGGATACATCAATCATCATTCTTAATAGTAGAGGTCCTTGACATCTTCCTTCTGTTTCTTTGAAGGTTATTCATCCTCAACTGTTAATGCTTCAGACCTTTCCTTCCTTTTATTGTTCATAGGGTTTTGTAGTGCCCATATTCATGACAGCGAAAGCATTGGACTTTGGACCCGTCTCTATTTTTTATTTTCTTCTTTTTGTCATTTGACTTAGCTGCAAAAGCTTGAGAAGTTTCATTGTCAGGTTGAGAGTTACTTCTAGCCTGTATTATGGATTCTTCTATTGAACATTGAGACCATAATTATTCAAATGATGGAGCTTCTTTTCTTGCACAGATGCTGCTTGCAAAGCCATCCCACTCTTTAGGTAAGGCATTGATTGCCACTGTAATTAATTCTGAATCAGATATTTTCTCACCAACTTCTAGAAGTTGATCTTTGATTTTTGATAGCTTCATGAAAAAGGAAGCTATATTGTCTTCTTTTGTCATGTTTGATTGATATAGTTGAGTCCTCAAGGCTATCATGTGACATGTTGTATTGACAGAGTATAACTTCACCAAGGTATCATAGACTTCTTTAAATGTAGATGGTGTTGAAATATGTAACTAGGTTTGGTCTTCATAATGACATAATGTAATCATGATTTTGTTTTTAATGTGAAAAGAAAAATAAAATTATTATTGTTGTTCTTGAGGCATGGGTTTCATGCTCAAGGAATTTTTTTTTTAGGTCAAGCACCTATCGAGTGCTTCTAGGGCTTGTCATTTAGTCTACAAGTCAATTGAGACATTTTCATGTAGTGAAGATCCATTTGGGCATGTTACATACTGTAAAGAAAAAATTATTTGAGTCAAAATAGAGTCAAAAGACCCTCCAAGACATCGTCATGGTGCAAAGATAAAGTTGACCTACATGAAAGGACAAGTCAGCCTAAAGATAACAATTCGTACATCTCAAAAGCCTATATATAAGAAGGAACTCGACCTCATTTGGATACACTCTCAAGCAAGTTCGATCTCCTCAAGATAGAAGCTGGAAAAGGATGAAAAAGAAGAAGAAGAGCAAAATCAAAGTTTTGGGCCTCTCTCTCTCTCTTGTGTTAGGGTTTCTACAATTGCTGGGTAAGTCGAAGTGTTGGAAAGTTGTTGGGCAAGTCAAAGTGTTGGAAAGTTGTTGGGCAAGTCGAAGTGCTGGATAGTCGCTGGGGTCGAAGTTGCAGAAGAAACTGCCGGGTCGAAGTTGCAGAAGGAACTGCTTGGTCAAAATTGCAGAAGAAACTGTTGGGTCGAAATTGCAGAAGAAATTGTTGGGTCGAAGTTGCAGAAGAAACTGCTAGGTTGAAGTTGCAGAAGAAACTTTTGGGACGAAGTTGTAGAAGAAACTGCTGGGGTCGAAGTTGCTGGGGTTGAAATTGCTGGAAAGAAAGCTCATCAAGGAGAAAGGTTGACTTGGTCTTGGAGGGGTCCTGGTCAAGGGTCATAGGTCTTGGAATTCGTCAATTGAAGTTCTATAAGAATAGAAGAACTCTGGTGGGTTTTCCTCTCAATTAGAGAGGTTTTGGCTCTTGCTGATCGTCTGTATCTTGTGTCATCTTGTCTCATTGTTCTTTATGGTTTGATAGTTGTTTGATGATAAGAATACAATAATAATTGAGTTGAATAAGAATCTAATCAAGATAAATAAAAATAAATCACAAGTAGTTATCAAAGTAAGAGAAACCACCTAATTTAGCTGCCCTAGATTTCTCAATAGATAGTTCAGCTACAAAAGTAATGAGGTGGTATTTTATAGACTCAAAGAGAATTCTTTGAGCCTTAACTTCCCCTTTTTCATATTTTACAACTTCCTGGGCATTATTCTCATTTGGAATAGGAACCTTTCCTAGAACGAACTTCATGACATTATTTTCTCTAAGGGCTAAGTCAATTCTCTTTTTCCATTCCTTGAAATTGGATGCTCCTTCTAGCTTATTGCTTTCCTTGCACATATATGCCATTGGATTAGACATAATGACTTGGAAGTGAACTGTTACCAAAAGATATCTTCAGATATGGTTGCAAAAATGATCTTCTTGAGCTGCTATAATAATGATCTTCTTTCTTTTGTCTAGTAAAGATGTCTCCTCTTCATGTTAGCTCTGAAACCATGTTATAAAATCAATGGCAATTATATTTTCCTCCATGGTAATTACTTGTGAGAGTTAATCTTCTTTCTTTAGTTATTTATAGTTTCTCCTTCATCAAGTAATTACACAAACTATTCTTCCAAGATCACAAAGAAGTAAGAGACAGAAAGATTTAGGCTTTCAAGCCAGGGAAAAACCCCTCAAAAGGGGAAAACCCAACAATCCTCTTCTTATTGAATCAATTCGAAATGAGATATCCGACCCAAAACCAAAGAGTTCCTCCAAGTCAACCCTCCTCCAAAAATCAAAGTCAAAGACAAACTTCTGCAAGAATCTAATCACTGTTTCAATTTTTAGAAGAGTTTCGGTGCTGTCAAAAATTGTAGAGTACTTCAGATTTTTGGCCCTTATTACAGATTGCAGACTTCTTCAATATTAGGGTTTATTCATTTATTCTTTTACTCTTCTTCGCATCCTCTAAATTATGGCTTGATTATCCTCCTTTTCAATTACATAACTCACACTTGATACTTCAGATACTACTGCAAACTTTCGACCCTTTACCACAGAACTTTGACTCCTGTAGTAGACTTTAGTTCAGTCACAGACTTTGGTTTCGTTTGGCTTGTAAACTTCTTGCAACTTCAGATTTTCTTCTCTTGATTGATTGCAAAACATGAGCTACTTTTCTTTCTTGTTGTGTTGCCAAAAGAGGTTGAGTAAGTGTCTATATATATACATCTAGGAGGGTGTCAATAGCCACACAGCCCGACTTCATAGAGGGAGGGCTGACTTAGGGGTATGACCGACCATTTTACAAAAAAAAAAATCCTTTTTCTTTCTTTACAATTGTCGTTTTTGACATGATTCTTTTACAATTTGTTTTCTTGACTCTTTTTGACTCTAATGAACATGAAGAACATGCTAGATCAAAATAATTTCAATAATAACTTCTTCTTTCATTATGAAGACCAACACTAGTTACATTTTCCAACGCTCTGTTCGGTTGTTTCTTTGTATTGGTCGATCTATTTTCTCAGCCGTGCTCGACCACCCCTGCACTGCCCACCTACTTGATCACTTATCCTTGCTCGTGGGGAAGTGCACTTGAATTTTTTCTTGGCAGTTCGTGGGTCTCTTTATCTTATGACTGCCGATTTTTCTTTGTTTCACGCAACCATTCTGGTCTGGCTGCTCGACCTGAGTGCTTTGTCGGCTTCTCCTGTAGTTGATTCCCCGGTTGTGGTGTTGCACTAGTCAATTGACTTGTGGTTTGGCTGTGAAGGCCTGTCGGTTGCCCGACATCGGCTACCCTCCGCGGTTGCTGCTAGTGGGTTTTTGGCCAACCACTCCCACGGGCCTCACGTCCCCCTTCTTTTATTATTTTTTTGTTTAAAAAAAATCGAGGTCCCCTTTTTTATTTCCACCCTTTTTTTTTTTTTGTTAATTTGTAATTTTTTCTCTTTTCATGACTAAAAAAAATGCTTGTTAATTTCTTTTCTCTCGACCCTTTAATAAGACTTCGGTTCGTACTATTGCAACCGAACCTAGCTCGACGATCTGGTATGAACTCGACACCTGCGATTTCGAGATCGATTCAGAGTTTCAACTTTGATACCATGTTAGACTTTCAAAACCCAAAACCGGATATTTGGTTCCCTGCAATTAATAAACGAAATGAATACATGGCCAAATTCCTTACTCAAAATTATAGCGGAAGCAAAATACAAGAATACTTTATCTGAATCACACACACATAAACAACTTTCTGCCCAATCACCAGTTCTTCATTATTAAATTAATCACAAAAATTACTTAAGCTCCCGTACCGGGGATAATGGCCTAGATGAGAAAATACAATACCGATCACTAGCCTCATCGCAATCTCTCGGACCCAACACACACCCAGTGAGAATCCTCTCTCAATCTTGTGCTACTGTTGTGTCTAAGAACCTCACATTAGGTTGAATTTATAATCTTCCTAAGCTAAGATTGACGACCAAAATTAGCTCTTCAGGTTAACTGAAGATAAGTGACTTTACTTCAGTTTGTTGAAGAATGTAACTAGGATCTGTCTTCATAATTGTATTTGAGTAATTATGGAATGTACTTATCAAAAGAATGAAAAATAAAATTATTATTATTATTATTACAATGACTTATTAAAGCATGGGTTTCATGCTTGGGTCACCATTTTATAAGTAAAAGTCCCCATTGAGGACTCCTAGGATTTATATTGAGTCATTAGAGTCATTGTAATTTTTATGAGACCCTTCTGGGCTTTTGAATTATGTAAAAATAATTATTTTTGAGTCAAATATGTAATTTGTCACCTCTACACCAAGTTGACCCTTGCCTGATGAAATCGGCCTACATGGGAGTAGTTCGACCCACAAGAAGGCTATATATAGAAGTGTCGTTCGATCTATTTTCTCACCAACTCAGCAAGTTCGATATACATAAGAAACAATGCAAAAAAAGTTTGAAGTGCAAGGAGGAGAAGGAGAATTGCAGGATTGAAGTTTTTGGGCTATCTATCTCTCTCTTTCCTACGAATTTACTGGGCAGTTACAGGATCAAAATGCAGCAGTTACAGGGATTGAAATTTTGCAGTTGCAGGGATTGAAGTTGCAGGGGTCGAAGTTGCTGGGGTCAAAGTGCTGCTGTTGCATAGATCGAAGTTTTGCTGCTACAAAGTCGAAGGTCTAGATCGAAGCTGCTCGAAGGAAGGGTCGACTTGGTGGTTGGGGGAAGTCTGTGTTGAGGTTGAAGAGTCTTGGATTATCTCGTGAAAATTATTGAAGGAAGAGGTTTGACTGGGTTTTCCCCTAGATAGGGGTTTTGCCCGGGATGAGTGCCTATATCATGTGTCTCTTGTTTTGTGATCTTCGTACACACATAATTTGGTAATTTCTTGATGAAAGATAATATAACAAAGAAGTAAAAGAAGCCAACATAATTCACAAGTAATTATCAAGAAAGAGGAATCAAAACCCTAATGCTACTAAGATTGATTTCTCAACATGGTATCAGAGCTAAGGTCAAGGAAGATGGAGATCACTCCGTTGGCTCGAAAGAAATGGTTACTCCCTCTATGATAAGATACATGAAAATGGGATTCAATATTGCAGGAAGCCGGATCAAAAGAATCATCTACAACTTCTTCATCAAGGTCAAAAGAAAATGGTTCTTGGCTGCACTTACAGGTTTACTCAATGATGACAATGCATGGGTTATTGATAGTGGATCATCTAGGCACAAGACAGGGGGAATTAAACAACTTCACACTCTATCCAAGGAACCATCTTCTCATTCAGTGGAATTGGGAGAAAACAAAAGTTATGCTGTTAAAGGCCTGGGATCAACTTCTTTGAAGCTAGAAAATGGAGCTAAGCTGCATCTCAACAATATACTATATGTTCAAGGTTTGAAAAAGAATTTACTTTCAATTTCTTGCTTAGAAGATAAAGGAGATAGAGTTGCTTTTGTTGATGGAAAGGTTTTGCTTTGGGGAAAAGATTCAAGCATCGATAAAGCTAGGGTTATTGGAGTTCGTGAAGGAAGTCTATATACAGTCATAACACCATCTCCTCAAGCCCTAGTTCATATGGAAATTAATGCCATTGAGCTATGTCATAGAAGATATGGAAATCTACACTACAAGGTCATTCCCTCTCTCAATCAATTGGTAAATTGCATCCCCAATATCAAAGAAGATCGTGAAGGGATTTGCAAGGGATGTGCATTAGGAAAGAATACAAGGAAACCATTTACAAACAATGAAACTAGATCTAAAGAAGTATTAAACTTCATTCATTCAGATGTGTGTGGGCCTATGTCTGATAAACCACTTGGAGGTCATCTTTATTATGTGACATTCATTGATGATCACTCTAGAAAGACATGGCTCTACCTTCTCAAGAAAAAGGATGAAGTATTTTAGAAATTCAAGGAGTTTAGATCTGAAGTGGAGACTCTAACGGAAAGAAGAATAAATACATTAAGATCCAACAATGGTGGGGAATAAACTTCTAAAGAATTGATCACATATTGTAAATCAACAGGAATTAAGAGGGAGCTCATTGTTCCCTACTATCCCGAACAAAATGGAGTGGCCGAAAGGAAAAATAGGACAATTGAAGAAGGTACACGAGCAATGATCTTTGATCAAGACTTACCAAAATTTCTATGGGGAGAAGCAACAATGACAACATTAGATATACAAAATATAAGTCCTCATAGAATTCTTGAGAATATGACACCTGAGGAAGCATTCACAAGAAAGAAGCCAAGTGTCGACCATCTCCAAATCTTTGGGTCTCTCGCATATATCCACAGTCCAAAGGACAAATGAAAGAAGCTAGATTCTACAAGCATTAAAGGGATCTTCGTTGGCTACAGTCTTTCCTCAAAAGCATATAGAATCTACATCAAGAAAGGAAGACATATTGAAGTAAGCAGGGACATTATATTTGATGAAAATCATGCCTACAAAAGATCCAAAGATATTCCTATTGATTCTGATGACGAAGACATACCAACATTCAAAGAAGAAGAACACCCCGACAATCCTACTAAAATTCAAGAAGAAGACCAAGGACCAAGTGAGCTTATTCAACCTGTGATCATACCGAACACAAGGAAGAGGCCAAATTGGTTTAAATCCATTCTTGAAGATGCCAAAGGACATGGAGCTACGAAAGGAACCTTTAGAGAAAGCAAAAGATCAAAAAGATATTCTGGATGTGTTGCATACACGACAAAACTAATACAAGCTGAACCAACTACATTTGAAGAAGCTGCTCATCAAGAAGTATGGAAGAAGGCTATGCAGGAAGAATATCAATCCATCATGAAGAATGGGGTTTGGGAAATCGTTCCTAGACCTAGTGACAAATCTGTTGTCACTTCTAAATGGATCTACAAGATCAAGCACACTATTGATGGAAGCATAGACAAGTACAAAGCTAGATTCGTTGCAAGGGGTTTCTCTCAAAAGAAAGGCATAGAGTATGAAGAAACCTTTGCACCTACCACAAGATATACTACTATAAGATCCTTGGTTTCATTGGCTGCTATAATGGGATGGAATATCCATCAAATGGATGTAAAAAACAACATTTCTGAATGGGACCATCGATGAAGAAGTATACATTGAACAAATTGAAGGATTTGAAGTAAAAAGCAAAGAAACTCATGTCTGTAGACTCAAGACGACCCTATATGGTTTGAAGCAAGCTCTTAGGCATGGTATGCATGAATGGATGCATACCTTCTAAGAATTGGGTTCGTTAAGAGTTCTGCTGATTAAAACCTCTACATCAAAGGTGTGGATAATGAGCTAGTCATTATTCTACTATATGTGGATGATCTATTCATTACAGGTGTGGAGTGAAGGATACAAGAATGCAAGAAGATGTTGGCATCCGAATTTGATATGAAGGATCTGGGACTGATGCATTATTACCTAGGTCTAGAAGTATGGCTGAAACCTGGGGAGATGTATCTAGGGCAACGAAAGTATATAATCAAGTTGTTGCAGAAATTTGGAATGATGGATTCCAAACCCATGACTACTCCCATGATCACCAATCTCAAGAAGTTGAGAAGTTCTTACTCAAGTCTCGTAGATCCTACCTCCTATCGTAAATTGGTGGGTTCTCTGATGTATATGGTAAATACTAGGCCATATATATGTTTTGCTGTGAACATTCTTAGTCAATTTATGTTGGAACCTCGTCATGATAACTGGATAGTTGCCAAACATATATTGAGATATCTACGTGGCACTATACATCACTGCCTAAAGTACGATAGCAAGGAAGTCAAGTTGACAAGTTTCACAAATTTGGTTGGGGTAGCAGTGAGACTGATGGAAGAAGCACTACAGGTGGATTTTTTAGTTTGGGATCTGCCATGATCTCATGAATAAGTAGAAAGCAAGATCTCGTTACTTTGAGTAGTACTAAAGCAGAATATGTGGATGCACGAGAAGTAGGAAAGGAGGCTGTATGGTTGAGGAAACTTTTGTTAGATTTGCTTGAGAAGTCTCTAATGTTAAAAAGTGTAACTAGGTTCGGTCTTCATAATGACATGTAATTGTGACTTGTGTAAATGATGTAATAAAGAAACATGAAATTATTTTTGTAAACCTTTCTTCATGGGTTTCATGAGAAAGTAATTTTAGTTGGCTCTCATTTGAGAGCATTAGGATTTGTCATTTAGAGTCAAAGAATTAATATCATGTATGAAGAGCTCTTCTTGAGCCTATGTAAAATGTATATGAGTCAATTAAGTGTTTAGAAAGCCCTCCAAAGACAAGCACAGTCCTCTTCTCTTGATGTCGGCCTGCAAAATGTATACAAGACCTCATGTTGGCTCATAATGAAGACATGTCGGTTCACATGGCTCATGTCGGCTTATTTCAGGAGACCAACCACTATATATGTGTGGCTATGGTCACCACAGAAATATAGAACAGTTTGGATACCTCTGAATTTTCGGTGGTGAAAGATAGAGTTCAAGCCTTGCATACCTCTGAGATTTTCGGTGTATAGACAGTGAGACTATTTCGGATCTCCACAGAAAAGGTCTATCTAATTTCAGACAGTATGGTGACAAGGTGCCAATGGAAATTCAGATTCCTCTTATGTTCAGATCTCAGGGACAACAAGAAGTTGCCTGGATGGCACAATTCAGATCTCTTTGAAGCTCGGTACACAGTAATAGAAAGACAACTGTATCACTTTGATATACAGTTAGGATGAGTTTATGAAGGAAGATGAAGGGTCAACGAGATGCTACCTACAACAAAGAGTCTCTCTGTCTAGGTATCACATCAAGTGCAGAGAAGCAGTCTTGAAGAGATGACATCATTGATGATGACAGTCAGAAGGTCTCATGAGAAAGAGATCTAGAAGAGAAATTAGTGCTAAGAGGATCAAAGAGGAAGAGGAGGCAACAAGAAGAGAAGACAGTCTAGAGGACTTGTGTCTTGATCTTGGAGTGGCTTATAGGTCAAGGGTCTTGGTCTTGGTATTCGTCAATTGGAATCTCTATACGAAGAATTTGTGTGGGCTTTCATCTCAAAGAGTGAGAGGTTTTGGCCATGGATCATAGCCTACATGTTGTGTCTCTTGTCTATTTTATGTTCATGCATTGGTTACTATTTGATGAATAAGAACACTAATAACCTAACATGAAGAAGATTCTAATCTAAAGAAGTTAAAAGCGTTCACAAAAAGTCACTAATAAAGAGAAATCTCCTAATGCTGATGCCCTATATTTTTCAACATGGTATCAGAGCTACGGTGCTAAAGTCAAAGGAAGGGAATCTAAGAGACACTCAAGATCACAATCAACAGTTCAAATGTTAGCTCAAGAAAAAGCTCGGTCAGATCACACAATCCCGGTGGAATCTCAATGATCTCAATGCAGTTTGGATGACAATTCTTGGGCAAAGGTTCGATGACACCACAGTGACATCTCCTCACTGTCTCGACACTGTATCTCAGTGCTACTTTAGGTTCGGTAATAACACTGCTACAGTTACACACTTTGATGCTATGTGTTGATGCTATCATGATTCAGTGATATCTTAAAGATACAATTTCAGTGCCATAATAAGAACTTGGTATCATGACTGAAGTAAGACAATAATCTCAGCTAACACAGTAAAAGTAATTTGTGTGCTCTCACAAATATAAGGTCTCAACAATATAACAGTAAGGAGGTCTAACCATAAATCTCGACACGATCTCAAGTTATAAGGATAGGAGGTTGAAAGGTATTGCCATCAAAAGGAAAGATTACCTCTCATTAAAGTAAGGATCCTCTCCTTGTCTTGGGAGAAGATCATCTTCTTCAACCATCATCAAAGTGATCAAGCTAAAGATTTCATCTTCTACTAAGTATCTTTTATTCTATAATCAAATTTGATAAAATGAATTTGTGTTTACAAGGAGATCTATAAGCTAGTTGGGTCATCGAAATTCCTTGCATGAAAAAGGAGGATAGATATAGTCCTCAAAGAAAGTGAAGTCATTGATATCTATGGAAAAGTCTCCAAAGGTCAAGTACTACCTGATTACATGGAAAGGGATCAAAGGACTCAAAGGATTCTTATGAAATCAATCAAAGGTCCTCTCATCCCTATATAGCGGGATTGGAGATATCATAGAGATATGTGATAAGCTGAAAGAACTATTCTCTGAAGATGCAGTAAAGAAGGTCATATCACTTAGATCTAATCTACATAAAAATTGAAGGGATAGCTTCATAGAATCTCAATTGTGAGATCTGGGAGAAATGATAAAAAGATAATCATCACTGTTCTAACTGATGAGCAAGGAAGGAAAGAGAAGTTTAGAAAATTTGGTCCTCAGAAAGGAAAGAAGAGCATAGCTAAGATTCAATGCTATGGAAAAGTTATGGACATTATTGAAAGGAAGCTCATATCACCGGAAAGATGGAGGAAGTTGAAGGAAAGAAGTTCGAGGAAAAAGTGGGAGTAAGAAATCTCTACTATGATTGAGATAGTCTCCTTCACAATAAGTCTTGTCATGGCTCCTAAATCTTTATAGGATATGGCTATAATAAAAAATAAGATGCATTGTGGCATCATGGAAGCATTAGAATGAAGAACTTGTGACATCACCATGGGAAATCATAAAGGACAAAAGGAACAAAATCCATGGTAGCCAATTATGAGGGACATAGCTCTTGGGAACCTCATTGGTAATTAAAGGAAAGGAAGAAGTCATCTAGGACAAGTCTCATCATACATCTAGTCAAGAAAACATCTGTTGGATAGGGATATGCAAGATCCTCAAGATTCTCTGATGGAATCTTCACTGGAAGATTCATCGATCTAGAGAGGAAGCAAGTGTTTCATCAGGAACTCCAACATGTCAAATTCATGGGATGATGGTATGATGACATAAGAGATGAAGCAGATCAAAGGGTTGAAGATCTTTTAATCAAGGAAGCTGCTGAAAGAAGCCTAGATGACCCGAAGGTAAATGAGGTATGTATGCTTGTATTTAATATTATAATGTCATGTCATGTATTTAAAATGGATCACTACTTCTATCTTGAGAAGCATGATCAAAGGAAAAAGATATCCTCCTCTGAAAGGATGTAGGAAGGCATAAGTCGCACTAGATGAAATCAACATTATATGTTCTCATATGAAGTAGGAGGTGGTTGACTACAATCAAGGAACTCTGGTTGGAAGCTCCTGGGAATGAAATATGTGAAGAAAGGAAGGAAGAGATCATGAGCTATGTAACCATGGTAAAGGCAATCAACATCCAAGAAGACCAAGAAGACTTGACTAGGAAATTTCCCGAAAAGATATGAAGACTCTGATAGAAGTCTGAAAAAGACGGAGACCCTTGACAATGGATATCTTTGGGAGATATGTCAACATGTATACAGGATGCTGATACCTACAGGAAGATGTCATGATGAAAGACCATCAAAAAGGTAAATCTGATTTAAGTGTTCATTTCTTATTTTGAACAATATCTGGATGGGCTTATGCAGGGCTGCCAAAGGAAAATGGATGTCTTCCACTGTTGATAACCATGTGGTAGGATGAAAGATCCTTAAAGAAATATGGTATGAAGATAGCTATATGACATGAAGCAAGGGCAGATGAAAGACTGATGGATCACTCTCCGATTGAAAGGAATGATGACATGACTTGTGGATGAAAGTGATGGATGGTATGTGCCCTATGAAGAGGTCCCAAAAGATGAAGACTCCATAACGAAGAAGAAATTCATGACATCGAAGGAAGGAGTTCTTCAAAGAAGCTAATTGTCCCATTATTTCCACCTGAGGAGCTGCTGCAGGTCCCTGATTAAGAGGGAGCTTGGAAATAAGTTTCTTACTTGGTAGAAACTTGGACATTCCTAAGCTAAGTGGGAGCTTAGGTACATTCCTTGTATACGAATGAGTACATTTCTTTATTGGAATATGTCCTCCCTAATTGAGAGGGAGAGATAGACATGTCATTTTGGTCTTCACCGGAAGACATAATGGAGGATTGGGTAATCATCTGGCATCCGATACTCTTTGAGGATGTAGTAGGGCATCCAAGATAAGAGGAGTCGTGAAGGGATCGATATTCTTTGAGGACTGGGAATCCAAGATAAGAATAGTCTTGATGGAACATACTCTAAGAGAACCTGGGTGGGGTATGTTCCAAGAGAGACAATGATGAGGGTGTCTATTAAATCATTGGCTTCACCAGCATTGAGCTGAAGATCTCGTGGAGAGATGGAGCTATTAGTCAAGGCCTTGCTATGTGACAATGCTGGTTGATATGATGCTATACAGAGGGGTTACCAATCCGATTCTTCTTATGAGAAATTCTTTAGATTGAGAATGACCAAGTACCATTATGAATACCTCCCTAGTGAAGCGGGAGTGTTGAAAGTGTAACTAGGTTCAGACTTCATAATGACATGTAATTGTGACTTGTGTAAATAATGTAATAAAGAAAAATGAAATTATTTTTGTAAACCTTGTTTCACGGGTTTCATGAGCAAGTGATTTTAGTTGGCTCTCATTTGAGAGCATTAGAATTTGTCATTTAGAGTCAAAGAGTTAATGTCATGTATGAAGAGCTCTTCTTGAGCCTATGTAAAATGTATATGAGTCAATTAAGTGTCTAGAAAGCCCTCCAAAGACAAGCACAATCCTCTTCTCTTGATGTCGGCTTGCAAAATGTATGCAAAACCTCATGTCGACTCATAATGAAGACATGTCGGTTCACATGGCTCATGTCAGCTTATTTCAGGAGACCAACCACTATATATATGCGACTAGGGTCACCACAGAAATATAGAACAATTCGGATACCTCTGAAGTTTTCGGTGGTAAAAGATAGAGTTCAAACCTCGCATACCTCTAAGATTTTCGGTGCATAGACAACGAGACTATTTCGGATCTCCACAGAAAAGGTCTATTTGATTTCAGACAGTATGGTGACAAGGTGCCAATGGAAATTCAGATTCCTATTATGTTCAGATCTAGTGCAAGTTTCCTGGATGGCATAGTTCGAATCTCTTTGAAGCTCGATATGCAGTAACATAAAGACAACTGTATCACTTTGATATACGGTTAGGATGAGTTTCTGAAGGAAGATGAAGGGTCAACGAGATGCTACCTACAACAAAGAGTCTCTCTATCTAGGTATCACATCAAGTGCAAAGACGCAGTCTTGAAGATATGAGATCATTGATGATGACAATAAGAAAGTCTCACGAGAAAGAGATCTAGAAGAGATCTCAGTGCTTAGAGGATCAAAGAGGAAGAGGAGGAAACAGGAAGAGAAGACAGTCTAGAGGACTTGTATCTTGATCTTGGAGTGACTTATAGGTCAAGGGTCTTGGTCTTGGTATTCGTCAATTGGAATCTCTATAAGAAGAATTTGTGCAGGTTTTCCTCTCAAAGAGTGAGAGGTTTTGGCCCTAGTTCATAGCCTACATGCTGTGTCTCTTGTCTATTTTATGTTCATGCATTGGTTACTGTTTGATGAAGAAGAACAATAATAACCTAACACGAAGAAGATTTTGATCTAAAGAAGTTAAAATCATTCACAAACAGTCACTAATAAAGAGACATCTCCTAATGCTGATGCCCTAGATTTCTCAACATCTAAGTCCTAACGTGATAAACTTTGACAATCAAAGCCGCATCAAGTTGTCCGAGGATCCCGTGTTCCATGTTAGGATGAAGCATATCAACAATAAGTTCCACTACATTAGGAGCTTGGTGCAGGATTTATTCGTGAAGCTACAGTATGTCCCGACCGACGATCAGGTAGCTCATATACTAACAAAGTCTCTTCCTAATAAGAAGTTGAATATCTTAGAAGCATGCTTGGTTTAGTTGATATCGATGATCTTGTTGATGATGGTAATAGTTTGGAAGATATTTGTTGAGGCTTTGTGTGTGATACACATTGTCTGGGAAAACATCTGGCAGACACTATGTGTTGATGTCTAGTTCCCGAAGTAGGGAAGGTGGCGTTGGTCATTGAGCTCTGACCTTGCATTACACACTTGGAACCTTGGGTTGATGGTTAGAAAGTAAGCCTGATGGTACCTAGAATGGCTGAAAGCTTTAGTCCATCTTAGTCCCTCCCAGATAGATTGCCCTAGTCAGGAATCTAGTCTGTGGCACCGTGAGTGCCTAAACTATTTGAGGACTTGGATAGATTGCCCTGGTCAGGAATCTAGTCCATGGCATTGCGGTGCCTAAACTCTTCATGGTTCATATGTTTTGAGATCTTCCTTGTACTTGTATATGTCATTATGAATACCTCCCTACTTAAGAGGGAGTGTTGAAGAATGTAACTAGGATCGATCTTCATAATTGTATTTGAATCATTATGGAATGTACTTATCAAAAGAATGAGAAGGAAATTTTTATTATTATTACAATGACTTATTAAAGCATGGATTTCATGCTTGGGTCATCATTTTATAAGTCAAAGTCCCCATTGAGGACTCCTAGGATTTATATTGAGTCATTAGAGTCATTGTACATTTTATTAAGCCCTTCTTGGGCTTTTGAATCATGTAAAAAGTATTATTTTTGAGTTAAATATGTAATTTGTCACCTCCACACCAAGTCGGCCCTTGCTTGATGAAGTCGGCCTACATGGAGCAATTCGACCCACAAGAAGGCTACATATAGAAGTGCAGTTCAATCTATTTTCTTACCAACTTAAAAAGTTCGATATACACAAGAAGCAATGCAGAAAAAGTGGAAGTGCAAGGAGAAGGAGATTTGCAGGATCAAAGTTTTTGTGCTATCTATCTCTCTCCTTCGTATGAATTTAATATGCAGTGGCAGGATCAGAGTGCTGCAGTTGCAGGGATCGAAATTTTGCAGTTGTAGGGTCAAAGTTGCAGGGATCAAAGTTGCAAGGGTCGAAGTGCTGTTGCTGCATAGATCGAAGTTTTGTTGCTATAAGGTGAAAGGTCTAGATCGAAGCTGCTGGAAGGAAGGGCTGACTTGGTGGTTGGAGGAAGTTTGTGTCCAGGTTGAAGAGTCTTGGATTATCTCGTGAAAACTATTGAAAGATGAGGTTTGACTGGGATTTCCCCTAGATAGGGGTTTTTCATTGATTGAGTGCCTATATATTGTGTCTCTTGTTTTTTGATCTTCATACACACATAATTTGGTAATTGCTTGATGAAAGATAATATAACAAAAAAGTAAAAGAAGCCAACATAATTCACAAGTAATTATCAAGAAAGAGGAATCAAAACCCTAATTCTACTAGCATTGATTTCTCAACACAGTTTACTATCCTATCTTTAGTTTTCTCTACTTTAACTCAAGTACAAGTCATAAATTTAGCTTTGTTTACATGCACATCTCATGCATGTCACATGCAAAACATCAACACACATGCAACTCAGTTGCACACTATTCGTGTCGCATACAAGCTCCTAACGAGGAAAATCAAGGTCCTTCTTGTCAAGACACAAGACTAGAAGCACCTTCCGAGCTACAAAGCTTAATAATAACTTAGCCTAAGTCTTACTTAGGAAAAACACATTAACACGTTGGCTTATTGAGCTAATAAAAGTTAGGAAAATTAAAGTAATTTACTTTAGTAAGTTTTAATCTCATTCGTTGATCTCAAGTGAGGTAAGATCTAATCTCAGTCGTTAATCACTTTGAGATTAGGGTTTTGGCTCAATGCAAAGTTATAAAAGCAAGGCCGAGGAGAGGAAATAAACACACCACAATAGCACAATATTGAGAGCAACATCTTAGTGAGCAATGTGCTGGGTTCGAGGGAGTGTAGAGAGGATGAAGATCTAGATCTGCAAGAGAGAGTAGATTTGTTGGATCAAATCCAGAATATTATATTATGTATTTTCTTAGTTGGGCAATTATTCTAGTATGGGATCCCAAGTAGGTTTTGAGTTTTTTATTAATGATGAACTGATTTGTTGGGCAAAATCCTGTATCATTGTGATTCAAATCATTATTTGCTTCCGCTGAATATTTTTTGTTAGGAACCTAGCTGTGTGTTTATTCATCAATATTTTGTTGGGAATTAAATATCGGGTGTTGGGTTCTAGGAAATTTAACATAGTATCAAAGCTGATACTTTGAATCTTAAAATCATAGGTATTCTTTGAGGGCTGGATACCAAAGAGAAGAATAGTCCAAGAAGGTCATACTCTGGGAACACTTGGCTGGAGTACGTACCTTGGAGAGACAATGAATATGGTGTCTATAAGTCATGTGTCTCGCCAACATTGTAGCCCATTGTCTCGTTGAGAGATGGGGATGTTAGTCAAGGCCTTGCACTAGGACAATTTTGGTTGATATGATGCTATACAGATGCGATTACTAATCTGATTCTTCTTATGAGATTCTTCAAGATTGAAAGTGACCATGTACCGTTATGAATACCTCCCTAGTTAAGAGGGAGTGTTGGAAAATGTAACTAGGATCGGTCTTCATATTGACTATGTAATTATGTATTTATGTAATGAAGAAGACAAAGATTAATAATATATATTTTTGGTATGCTTGCTTCATGGGTTTCATGAGCAAGGTTTTATTATAGGTCAATAGAATTCTTCTTGATGTCTATTAGGGATTTGTCTTCTGGTTATAAATGTACAAATTAAAGAGTCATGTTTATGAAGAGTCAAGTCACACTTGTATGCACCAAGACCTTGCCAATCAAGTTTGAAGACATGGCACAAATGATGCTCAAGATCAATGCTAGAATACTCTACAAGCAGCCTTCAATAAGCTCTACAAGCCGGCCTAGAAAACAGTGCTCTAGTCGGCCTCATTACACATGGACATGTTGGCTCAATTATAGATAGGGATAACTATATATACCCTATATACTGCGTAGAAAAGGAGATATAGAAATTCAGTCTTCTCTGAGTTTTTCGGACAAGGTTCAGGGTGAAGGGACTGTGGATTACAGACATAAGGAACAGGTTTAAACAACAAGGAGAAAGTGCGAAGAAGGAGAGACATAATATATATATATGTGTGTGTGTGTGTGTGTGTGTGTGAAGAATTGCGGACTAAATTGCAGGAATAACTTCGATATATAACTGTGTTAAGATGCAGAAATAGGACTGCGTTAAAGGAATGTATGTGACTGTGTTGTGGTGCAAAAATAGGACAGTGTTGAAGTGCAAAGAAGGACAGTATTGAAGTGTGGATATATGACTGTGTTTAGTATGTGAAAGGACTGCAATAAGTGCAAGAAGGGACTGTGCTAGAGTAAGGGCTATGTTGTGTAAGGATATCATCATAGGTGGACTGCTCATTGAAAGGAAATAAGTCAAGTGTACAATCAACAAGATTAAGTGAAGGTACAAAGTAAGACAGTCTATGACACATGTTGAAAGGTGTAACTAGGATCGGTCTTCATATTGACTATGTAATTATGTATTTATGTAAAGAAGAAGACAAAGATAATCAAATGTACTTTTGTTATGCTTGATTCATGGGTTTCATGAGCAAGGTTTTATTAGAGGTCAATAGACTTCTTCTTGATGTCTATTAGGATCTGTCTTCTAGTTATAAATGTAATTAGGAGTCATGTGTATGAAGAAGTCTAGTCAGATAAATATGCCTCAAGACCTTGTCATTCAACCATGGAGAAATGGTTCTAGACAACCCTCAAGTCATAACCTCCTTCATGCTGGAATATAAGCCCTACAAGTCGGCTCTATAAACATATAACAGGTTGGCTTCATAACCTATGGACAGGTCGGCTAAATTACAGGTGGCAAAAACTATATATACCCTATGGGTTTTGCGCAAAAAAACAGAAGAACAGATTCAGACTTGTCTGAGATTTTCGGACTAAGTTGCAAGAATTTCAGGACTAAAGTAAATACGAGAATAGGACTGCGTACTGGTGTAAAGAGGGACATATCAACAAAGAAGGATTTCGGATCAGGGTCTGTAATATATATGAAGTTTCAGGTCTGTGTTTTTGGTGCAGATCTCAAGAAGGTAATCTCAGGATGGAACAAAATTACAGTAAGTGTAAAGTAATGTATGTCTGCTCAATGAAGTGATACAATACAAGTAAAGGGTATCTACATAGTGTAAATAAGGGTGAATTGTCCAGCAAAAGGAGTCATGGCATGTAAAGATCAATGAACAGATTGAAGACCAACCAACAAGGTTATGTAGAAGTGCAAGGTGTGCACTAGTCAATCTATGACAAGGTGTTGATATCTTAAAGAAGGAAGAATACAAGTGGAGACTGAGCTCTCTAGTTCTCGTGCAAAAAGGTGCAGGACGGTGCAGGACGATGCAGAAAAGAAGGATCAACTTAAGGAGTCAAGGAAGAAGTAGTGACAAGGTCTTGGAGGCATACAAAGTTCAAGGGTTTGTGTCATGCTCATGGTACTTGTTATTTGAAAGTCTATAAGAAGAATTTCTCGTGGGTTTTCCTCTCCAAGAGGGAGAGTGCCTTGGCTCGAAGAGCCTAAATTTGTGTCTCTTGTATTTTGGTAATTGACTTGATGAAAGACTAAATAAGCTAAGAAGAGAATACATAAGTAAATCAAGTAAGCTCACAAGTAATTATCAAGGAGAGAGTTTGAATTAATCACTGCCCCTCCAAATTCTCAAGAACACGGTGCTGATATCTCTAGTAAGGAGCCAAGTAGAGACCGAGCTCTCTAGTCTTGGTGCAGGAAAGAAGGATCAACTCAAGGAGCCAATGAAGAAGCAATGACAAGGTCTTGGAGGCATACAAGGGTTAAGGGTTTGTGTCATGGTCATGGTACTTGTCATCTGAAAGTCTATAAGAAGAATTTCTTGTGGGTTTTCCTCTCCAAGAGGGAGAGGTTTTGGCCCTGGCTTTAAAAGCGTAAATCTGTGTCTCTTGTGTTTTTGGTAATTGACTTGATGAAAGACTTAATAAGCTAAGAATAAAAGACATAAGTAAAAGAAGTAAGCTCACAAGTAATTATCAAGAAGAGAATTTGAATTAATCACTGCCCTACCAAATTCTCAACAATCTTGGTGGTTCTTAGTTCATTCTTCAAGCTTGCTACTTTTCCATTGTTCTTGATGGTAAATAGTTTTAACAAGGCTAAGTACATTTCTTGAGCATGGTCAATGTTAGCTATGTAAGGGACAAGGTTGTCCTTTATGCCTTCAGCCGTTAGAGTCATGGCCACCAATTCCAATTCGTTGTATTTCACCTTATCTGAATCACTGGAGTCTTCTGTAGGCTTCTTTACTTTTCCTTTCACCACATCTAATACTTTATTCTTTTCAAGGATGAGGTCAATCCTCTTTTTCCAAGATCTGTAGTTTGATGTTCCTTCAAGCTTGTTCTCTCCCTTGATTGTGTTAGACATCTTTCTTGAAGATAGTGAAACTTCTTTCCTTAAAGATCTTCCTCTTATGATCCTCTTATGATTCCTTGATCAATCCCTTCAAACTACCTTTTCCTTCTTTGTTCACCAAAGCTCTGATACCATGTTAGAAAATCAGGAAGGAAAAAAGATTTTCTTGTTCTTGATAATTTACTTGTGATGTTCCTTAATTCTTATTGGTTTCTTATTACGTAGTCACTCAAATACAATTTATGAAGACTGAACCTAGTTGCAATCTTCAACACCGTATTGGTTCTTATCAAGTTGATTTTGGTTGTACATTTTTGTTTTGAGGCCCTTTTTTTACTTCAAAATTTCTCTAATGGTTTAGTTCTCTTGATAACCTCCACTTGTAGATCCCTTCAAAACCCTTCTCATGAAGCTTCCACAAGGAACTGCGCAAGCATCAAGAGGACGCTTAGATTTGATGCAAGAAAATCGAATCACAAGATAATGAGAATGTACACTTAAAAATACAAATGCAAACCACAAGATTATGAGGACACCTCTGCTCTTGTGCAAGCAATAAGGGATTAACCCTCTAACTAAGCTCTATAAAGCTAGATCTGTCAATGAAAGCACAAAAAATACAATATATCTTGATTTTAAAAAATGAGACCTCTTAGAGATCAGGGTAGAAACTCCCTTTTCAATCTTTAGATTAGACTTTGAGAGAAGTAAATCAATGTGGGTTGTTGCTCCTTTCGACTTGGGAGTGGGTTCGTTCAACCAAACACTTACCCCACACTCAAGATCTGCTTTAAAAAGCAAAGATCTTCTACACACTTGGAAAAAAGTTATTAGATCTACAAGGAACTAGACTACACAATGAAAAGAAGGCTAGGGGTTCAACCAAAAACTCTCTAGTGCTTCTCCCTCTAGAGTGGTCCTCCAGTTCAAAAAGTAATGCAAAATAACTTACATCAATAGATCCAAAGCCTGGCAAGTGAAAATAATAAATCGATTAGCACAAGTAGAGAATTAAGCACAAATTGAAAGAATTATACCTAAAAAGCAGAGGAATAACACCGCATGAATAAACTCTGAAGTCTTTTGTTTTCTTTATATCTGAAAAAATAGAGTAAAAAATTTGCAGAGCCGCTAGCCTAGTAGCATTGTCTAAGCATTACATAGAATGATCTCAAATGAGGAGCGAAAGGCTCAGTTTATAGAAAAAATGGGAGTAGACCCCCATGATAAAACTCGTCCAAATGGTCTAGGTGGTGATCCCAATGAAAAACGTCTAGATCCCATCAAGCAATTTGAACTTCTTTTTGAGGCCCCACATAAATCCTCAAGGAGCTAGTCGTTCGTAACTAGAAGTAGTGGAAATTAAGTGCTGGAGTGGTGGGAGACCCATTTCTAACTAATCTCAACTCAAATTTTACCAAAACTTAACAAAAATCCCCTTCAAATCTTGGAATTCGAATTTGCATCCTTCAAAAGTGCGAGTTTTTAGGAAATTCGTTGTTGCCATTTCAAATTTTTTCTTCCTTGACCAATGGGATAAGTGGAGTCCACATCACCTTTTTTGACTTGAATTTACCCCTTTTGAATTTCCACTTCATCTCTGAGCCTCTTCAACGTAGAGGGAATTTTTATTTTCTCCCAATTATTAAGTTTTGGCTAATTATTTGCCAGTTTTTCTTCAAAACTTATGAAAAATGGGTTTTGAGGGGTAAATAATCATTTTTTGACCCTCAAAGTGTGTCTTAATAGAAAGTTGAGGTGTAGAGGTATAATTTTGAGTACTCATACCCCCCACAACTTCTTTAGACAAAACTTAGTACAATTTACATCAAAATTTATCGAAAATCTCGTCCAACAGGAATTTTTTTTACAATTAAAAATTTACCCCTAGACCTAACCAAATTCCGCGAAACTTTGAAGATGATCTAATATGGTAATATACATTTACTCTAGACACTAGGACTCACCTAAGACTTTACAATCAAACCACACTCCAACTTTGGGGTATATCTGGGAGAAAAACTCAACTAACTATTCAGTGTTAAAAGGCACAAATAATTAGCTAAGGAAAAAAAAAACTCCCTAGAGTGAATTCACTTGCTAATAAAGTCCTAACCTACCTAGCCCTGTTACATGACTCTATTTCATCATACTAGCATCATTCTTACAATGTCCTCACAGGGTTGCGGAATCAGAAAAGCAGAATGATGAGAAGGAGAAGAAAGGGGTTTAAAAGCCCTGATGAAGTCTGGAACTCTGACTGATTTGATGGTGCTGGAATGCTTTCATCTGTACTTTTATTATGGAGTCTTTGATAAAAATTCAAATGCAACTTTAGTGGTCAACAAGTCCGAGGGAGTGCAGAGAGATTGGAGATCTAAATTTGCAAGAGAGAGCAGATCTGCTGGATCAGATCTAGAATATTGTATTTTTGTATTTTCTCAGTGGGGCCATTATCTTAGGATGGGAGCCCAAATAGGTTCTGAGTTTTTTTATTAATGATGAACTGATTTGTTGGGCAGAAATCTGTGTGTATCATTGTGATTCAGATCGTTATTCGCTTTCGCTGAATTTTTTTTGTTAGGAACCTAGCTGTGTGTTTATTCTGTGATTCTTTGCTGGAAATACCGGGCGTTGGGTTCTAGGAAATTTAACGGAAAGATGTTCGGGTTGGTTGAGGTCTGGAATCACTCCTTGTGTTGGATTGAACCTTGGAGATTTCCTTGTGTTGATAAGAATCACCAAATCCTACAGGAGTGGAGTCACTGAGTGAATTAATCAATAAAATCAAATAATGAAACTCACCAATGTAATTGTAGATATCCAAGAATTGACTTAGTCCCTAGCAATGGCACCAATTTGTTATCGTGTAACAACTCTATACAACCAACCGTCATCAATATCATTGGGTGTCTCTTTGTTTGGACTGTTTCTTTTTCAATTTCGGAGGGGTGACCCTAGGGGTTGTATGCTGTTATCAAACAAACTAATCAGTGTAAAACGCAATTGATCAGCATACACAAAATTCACTCTTGATTGCTTACTCTTGAGCTGCCCATAAGCAGTCAAGAGCAAGGATAAATATTAAATTCCTAGTAAAAATCAAGATGGTTGAGATCAGATTTCTAAGGCAAATGTGACAGTGAATGAAATAAATGAAGTGAGGTGAATGTGTGCCTTAACTGAATAAAGAAATCATTTTAAGTGTATTAAAGCTAACCAAACCATTGTAATACAACTAACAACTACCCAACCAAGAACTAGAGACAAGGCATAATTAAATCAAATCAATGTGTTATTCAAGAGAACGAATCACATCATAATAACATTACCATGACGGGTACAATAGGTCTAGTTGTATGAAGTGTTGGAAGTGGTCTCTTGGATCTGGAAGGTGGGAGGATGATGAGAATTCTATTGCTGCAATCTGTTCAGAAGAATACTATTTAACCCTCACTGTCCTCTCACCTCTGTAGATATAGAAGTTCTAACTGTCTGTGGAAAGAGGAAAGAAAACATAAAAATCTGGATAATCTCTGCATGCATGCCAACTCTGGTTTAATATGCAGTTTGGATGATTTTTATGTGGCAAAAAAACAGCGTTTTCTTGCATCATCTCTAATACCTACTAAGAAAAATAATTTCAATGCTGATTTTAGGCATCACTCTGGTGTATTCAGTGTGCTGTTTATGACAGCAAAGCTCTCACTGTTGGTAACTAACAATAACAACAGGTAACTGCCCAATTTACCAATCCTGCTTAAAGGAGTTGCTGTTTCCCTAAATATATTTGAAACTTATCTGTTTATAGTAACTTCCAGTTCTGATTTCTATGTTGAAGATTGCTGGTGACTGGCTGTTACTCACAATCATCCACAAAAAAGAACTTCACTTTCCAGAGGAATTGATATATCTCTTTCGGTTATCTGAAATATTCAAATGGTAATCTTATAGGATTCTCTCTTGTTGGTATCATAAAGCTGTCTATTTTGATAGATAATGGAAATCTCTAAAAATGGCAATCTCCTTTGTCAAGTTCACTGTCTTAGCAACTACAAACTTCTCCCTTTAATGGAGCCACCTCCTACTAACCACCACAAATCTCTCTTGAACAACAAGGTCACCTGCCTGCTGATTTGAGAAGGAAAAATCATCCTTGAAGTAAAAGCTGCCAACAATACCTCTTTCAGCGAATTTCCATTTTGGACTAGAACTTTTGCAAATAACTTTCATGCTAATACTGACCAGGCAAGGCGAATTAAAACTTAAGAATTTTTTGCATGCAAAGATTGGATAATGTGATCTGATTAGGTTTTAGGCTTAGCAAAATCAGCAAAATTGCTAATTACACAGAAGGAAATCAAACTAGCTTTTTGTTGAAATTTGGCAGCCCCAGGAGAAATTCCCTCCTTGGGAAGCCCTCCTCATCCTAAGGAGACCCTACTAGCCCTTGGAAGAATTTGATTTGCACAAGGAGAAATATTATTTTTAATGTGGAACCATAACTACACAAAAAGAACAAGTTGACCTAGGCAAGGAAATTCGACCTCATCAACCACATATAAATACTCCTAAGGTCACATCACTTGGAGGTATCACATCTCATTCATTTCTTCTCTTGATTTGTTTGTACAAGTCTGAAATTGCAGGGTCCGAGTTCACACGTGCGAAAGAGAGAGTGCTTTCTGTTGACCAGCATTGACTTCTGTTTTGGGATGTTTGACTTGCATTGACCTTGAAGAATTTGAATTTGTTTGACTTCGGTTTTGATCAATTTTGGAGGGCCAAGTTGACTGGAACTTTGACTGAGATTTTCTGTGCACTTTGACCAGCATTGACTGCAGTTTCTAGGCTAGTGTTTCTGCAGGTCAAACTTTGACTTTGACCAGAAGTTGAGAGTGGATCTTTGGGACTGTTTTGACTGATTTTGACCAAGTAAGGAAGGCCACATTCTTTGACAGGTTGACCAAACTTTTTGGAGCACTTTGACCATTGACTGTCGACTGGTTAGGGCTGCGTTGACTGTTGTTGACTTCGACCAGAAATTGCAGATTTGAAGTTTGACCAGATTTGACTTTCTTGCTCATATTTGATTGGATATTGGGTGGTTGATTTTGTTGGTCAAGGGTTTGACCTTTGACTCATTGTTGATGTACTTGGACTATGTATCTCTTTTTCCCTGTTGCATGGGTTCGCGAACCCGGGGGTGGGGTTCTCAAACCCGTGTCGGGTTCTCGTCCCCAAGTACCGGATTTGGTTACGGGTGCTTCTGAGAAGAACCCATAAGAATCAGGGTCTTCTATGAAGAACTAGGTTCTCCATTAAAAAAATTTGGGTTCTTTTGTTTTGATGGGTGCGACGAACCTTGATGATGGGTACCTGGAACTCCAAAATCGAGTTCTTTGGGGTTCTTTTTAGTTTTTATTTTTAAAATTTTAATTAATTTAATGGGATTACCCTAATATTCCAGGTAGCTAGTTCTTCATCTTGCGAGAGGAATTGGAGTACTTATGTTATCCATTCAGTAAAGAGAAATAGGTTGGGCTCAAAGAAGGCAAAGAAGTTAGTGTACATTCATAGCACACTTCATCTCATATCTCAAAAAGACCCTGGGTACAAGGAGGGTCCTTTCAAGAGATGGGACCAATACACAGATGATGCTATGTGTGTGGATGAGGAGATACAACCAAATGGCCTTATTGAGCTACCTCCAGTTGCTATGGATGAGCTGGAGCCTCAAGATGAGAGTGATTCCTACCTAGAGAGCATGCGAACTAAAGATCTAAGTGACGCTGATGACATGGCTTGAGGAAGCAATTGTTCACTATTAGCTATTTTTATTTTAGTACTTTAAAATTTCGTAGTTCATGTTTGGAGATGCCTTAAGGCAAATTTAAATGTAGTATGACAATGGACATATATCATGATTCTTATTAATATGTAAGCTCCAATTTGCACTTGATATCAGACTAGAAATTTCGAAATTTCAATTTGAATGTTGAATGTTCAATGATGTGCATGTTTAAATCTTTAAAGTTTAAATCATAAATATTTTAGTTTTCTTGTTTAAAGTTGAAAAATATACAAATTCACATATATATATTATAATTTATAAAATATAATATTTATATATTATATATATAAATTATATTATACCCTGATGAACCCACACACCCTGTTTCAAAAAATGATGTACCCGTCCCCATCCCCGAATCCACGTTTCCTGGCAACATAACTTTTTGCTGAACATTTGATGACAATCTAATAGAAGAAGAATTTGGAAAGGGTTTTCCCCCTTGTGGGTTTTTTCCCTGGTCTTTGATCAAATCTCTGTGTCTCAATTGTTCTTGGCTATCTTCTATTGTGCATATGGTTTTATGTTCTATCTACAATTTCTTATTGTTATTGAAAGATTTAAGATAATTGGTTAAAGTGATTGTTATTGGAAGAAGAATTGTTATTAGTGATTGTTGCAACATAGAACATTGAAAAATTAACATGGTATCAGAGTTGAGGTGAAGAGAAGCCCAAGGAGACAAGAGCAATCTCACTTTGAAGAATCTCTTATCTGCTGCTGAAGATCACTTGACTTGGTCAGGATGTCTACCTCATACTTCAGGATTGAAGAGAAGCTGAATGACTCATCTAACTACGTTGTTTGGAGAGCTAGGGTTGATTTGACTTTGGAGTAGAATGATTTTTTGGAATATGTTGAAGGAAAGGTACCTGAGCCTCCGGAGAACGCTTCTACTGTTGTCAAGTCCAAGTACAAGAAAGGTGAGGTCAAAGCTAAGAAAATTATTATTTATTCATTGAGAGATCATTTGATTACTTATGTTGCAAAATTGAAGAAGTCCAAGTAGATGTACAATAAGCTGGTTGGGATGTATGAGGTAAACTATTTGAACCATATTCTTTCCTTGAAAAATTAACTCAAGGACATCAAGGTGAACGAGGGGGAGACCGTGCAGTCATACTTCATGAGGATATCCCAACTCAAGGATCAACTATTGTATGCTAGAGAAATAACATCTGATAGAGCGCTGATACTAATTGTGTAGAAATTTTCTTGTTTTTCCCAACCCCGGTTTCAGTATCACTTATTTCTCCTTTTGGTTAAATGCCCTTTCCCATATCCTTACATTCAACACTTAGAAAAAAAAATTTTTATTTGCTGAAACAACAATCACTTTGCTGAAACAGAAATCACTTTGCTGAAACACAAGTTCCTTTTTTTTGAAACACAAATTACTGGAAAACTTTTACGAGAATCGTCGAAGCTGCAGAAATAAAACAAAACACACGACAAGTGAAAACGAGTCATTCAACACATTTGAACAACGAGATTTTTGGTCAACATGACCACTGGAAAAAACCCCCTACAACTCTTGGGGAAAACCGATCTTGAGAGCTCCTTCTTATTTACGAAAATACTTTTTACGAGAGGCGAAATGTACGGCAAAAATTCCGGCAACTAAACAACGGTACTTATCTCGATTTCCGTGCATTCACTCCGCCTTGGAAAACGTGCAAAACGATGAAAACCCAAAACGAAATTTTACGGCATTTATGACGGCATTAAATGTTGAAATGAGCTTCTCGATTTTTGTGCCCAGGTATACGGCCGTATTGCACGTACGGTGCGTACGAAAAACCAGTTTGCTTCTCCTCAAAATCCGCGCTCCTTTGCCTTGAAATACGTGCCAAAAGCGAGCGTACTGCGAGCAGCATGCGGATTTCGGGAAATCTGTACCACCAGACGGCAGTCTCTCTCCTCGATTTACGTGCTGAGAATCGCCCGAAATTAAATGTTGAAGCTGTCGTACGGTTCTCCTTGAAAAGCTGTGCCTCTCTCCCTCGAAAAAAATGTGCCCAACACTTAGCGTACGGATTTACTGCCTTGGAACCCGTGCCTCCTTACTTTGCTTGTACGGACTTAGCTGAAGTTTCTATCGATTGCTCTCTTTCTCCTCTCTGCTCGGAAATCTCCCTTGCTCTCCTTCTCCTCTTCTCTCAATCTGCTCATGAAAGAATGAATGACCTTTTCCTCCTTTTCCTCCTTTAACCTAACCCTAAGTGACTTTTGGGGAATCCCTAAATCCAATAGGCTGAGATAGATTGAGATCTAGAGCTGAGATTAAATGCTCATTTAAATCTCACTTTCTATTTTTTTAATTCACCCCACTTTAATAAAGACCCACTTAGTCTTTTATTTCCAAAGTCACTTTTTCCTTTCTAATTTTATATTGACTTTATTAAAGTCACTTTAAAATTAGACTTTAGTAACTTTATCACTTAAGTCACTTTTAAATTAGATTTGACTTTATAAAAATTATAAAGTCACTTTAGGGAAGAAAAAATTAAATTCTTTTGGACACTTTTCCCTAGGCCAAAGATCAAAGCCTTAGGGAACCACTCGTCCTCACGGTACCAAATTTCAACACTCCCTCTTCGAGGAAGGTGTTCCTCACCACACCCATCTTGTCTCACGAAGTAGACATGCTTGCCCGTGGTAAGGCTTTGGTAAGAATATCTGCAACACTGCTCATCGGTGGGAATATACTCAAGCTTCTGACTTCTTTCGAACATAGTCTCCGATGAAATGATATTTGATCCCGATATGCTTTGACTTTGTCATGAAATACTAGATTCTCAGTGAGTTTAATGCAACTACGATTATCACGGTAAATCATCGAAGGTCTCAACGAGTGACCAAATAAGCCAAACAACATCTTGCGAAGCCGGATGGCCTCACAACTAGCTAGGCCGCGTTGCCATATACTACGCTTTCCGTGAACTCAATGCTACTAGCTCATCACTTTCGGTTGAACCATGACACCACTGCTTAGAACCCAACCGAAACGGCACCACTGAAGTGCTCTTCCTATCGAAGCACAACTTTGCCCAATCAGAATCGGTGTAACACTGCAATCTCAATCCATCCCCACTCACTGTAGTCCAAACCATAATCCATGTCCCACTGCAAGTACCGCAAAATGTGTTTTTACGGCCACCCGATGAACCTTCCTAGGCTCACTCATAAAGCGACTCATCGTGTTGATTGCAAAAAAAATATACGGTCTAGTGTTGACCAAATACATCAAGGAACCAATCGGTTATACGTACAATGTGGGATCCACCAACTCGGAATCCGAAGCATGAAGCTTCTTCCGGTTGGTGATCATCGGTGATCGACATGGGTCTACAATCCTCCATGTGGAATACGCAAGGATGTCCACAATATACTTTCCCTCTGTCCCGGGGAAGAAATGCCCCTCCTCTGCCACACCTCCAAACCCAAAAAGTAATGCATCAAGCCGATGTCCTTCATCTCAAACTCCGCCGCAAGATCTCTCTTGCGGTGCTCTATGAGTCTCTGCACCCGTAATGACCAAGTCATCCACATCTGACACGAGAATGAGAGGCTCCTCACCTATCACAATATAGTAAGGGTTCGGATCTGCCTCACTCTTTGTGAAACCCATCTTCTGCAAGTAAGTATCTATCTGGAGTACCAAGCTCACGGGAGCTTGCTTCGAGCCATAAAGGGCCTTCTTCGATCTGCACACATGGGACTCCTTCCCATGCACCTCAAAAGCCCTGTGGTTGCTCAATGTACACCTCCTCCTGTATGAAGCCATTGAGAAATGCGGTCTTCACATCCATACGGTGGATCTTCCAACCCATCTCTGCTGCTATCGATATAATGGAGCGGATCGAAGTATATCGAGCCACGGGAGCGAAGGTCTCCTCATAATCAACTCCCTCTACACAGGGAGAACCCTCTAGCCACAAACCTCGCTTTGAATTTCTCAATGTCGCCATCCGCGACATGCTTTACCTTGTAAAGCCATGCGGAAGTAACCACGGATTTGCCCTCGGGCCCTCGGCACCACCTCCCAAACATCATTCTTCATGATAGAAGAATACTCCTCTGCATGGCCTCTCTCCGGACACTGCTGGCTAGTGCGCCTCCTCATAGCTAGAAGGCTCGGAGTCAAGGATGCTGGTAGCCATTGCCATATAGCTACAAAACCTCTCGGGTGGTCTGCTCTCTACGACCGGCCTCTTAGGCTCGGCAACGGATGTGGCATCTTTCAAGGTGTCCTGAAGCCACTTGGGCTTCCTCTTCCCACGAGCACACTTCTCCCGTCGGGGAGAATAAAACTCCTCCTCCTCAACATCAGGAGCCTGAACTCCTGACTGTCTGTCTGCTGTCCTCCTGCCTGCACCTGAACCTATAGATGCTGAGGTACCGTGTGAACCGTCTACCGCGGGACTCCCTCTGAATCGTTTCGTGGACCGCTTCTCGCGTGCTGCCCATAGCACCACCCCGACTCTCGCGAGCCACCTCACCGACTTTGACTCCGACATCGTCATAGATACCGATCCTCCCCGACCCTGCCCACCGGATCCCCGCGACGGACTCAACTGCTAGGGTCTGTCAATCCGTATATTTCAACTCCCGTGACCTCCTAAAGGCCCTGTCCTCCTCGAACTTCACATCCCGCCTGACAACAACTTTCCTCTGCGCAGGAATGTAAATCCGAAAGGCCTTGGAGGTCTCACTGTAGCCCACAAAGATACCCTTCTCTGCGGTGGGCTTTAGTTTGGTCCTCTTCTCCTTGGGTATGTAGGAGTATGTAATGCACCCAAAGATACGAAGATGACCAATATCAGGCTTCTTCCCAGAAAAAGCCTCCTCCGGAGTCATGTGCCCCAAGGCACGATGCGGACTCCTGTTCTGCAAGTAAACAGCTGTGTTGCAGGCCTCTGCCCACAAAAACAATGGCAACCCCCGATCATGTAACATGGCTTTGGCAGCCCCTCCGATGGATCTGTTCTTCCTCTCCGCAACCCCGTTCTGCTGGGGGTTGTAAGGAACAGTGAACTCCCTCCTAATGCCTGCCTCCGCACAATAGTCAACAAACTCTCCAAGGGTGTACTTCCCCCATTGTCCGACCTCAGGGACTTGATCTTCCGACCTGTCTGTGTCTCCACAAGAGCTCTGAACTCCTGAAACCGCTTGAAGACCTCACTCTTGGTCTTCAAGAAATAAATCCAGGTCCTCCTGGAGTGATCATCAATGAATAAAACATAGTACTCATATCCACTCAAAGAAACATGAGACATCCGACCGCTCACATCGGAATGAATCAAATCAAGTATCCCAGTCGCTCTGCTGTCACTGCTGGGAAAAGGGGATTTGGCAAACTTGCCTATCGCACATCCTCTGCAAGTATCAAAGTGATCAGTACTGAAATCTGGCACACCTGTAGTGATCTCCCGCAAAGTCCTCAAGGCTCCATGATACATGTGCCCCATCCTGCGGTGCCAAATCTCACACAACTCGGAACTGCTAGCTCTGCTGTTGGTACTACTGCTCAATGCCAAAAAGGACTGAAATGCAAACTTGTACACCTTTGCATGGCGTACACCTATCACTCTAGCTGAATCAGCTGGAGTGCCTCTGGGATACATCAACACCTGTCCTCCCCTGAACAGTATCTCATATCCTCTGTCCTCCAAAGCTGAGACAAATATGAGGTTCTTCCTCATCCTTGGCACATAAAGAACATCTGACACCTTCAAGGGAGGTTTGGACTCCCTCTGAAATGTCAATGTTCCCACACCGACTGCTCTAACAACTCTGTCATCACCGAGTACTACCTCTACATCAGTGCCACTCTCTGAAAGCTCTGAGAAGTACTCACGGACTCCTGTCATGTGACGTGAAGCCCCACCGTCCACATACCAGATACCCGAAGATGCTCCGCTAATCGAGGGAAATGCATGCTCCCTCTGAACCTCTATGGCAGATAATCCTGCACTAGAAGACTCACACGCAGTAGTCCCAAACTCTCACAAAACGACTCCAGCAAAGTCCTCAACCTCTGCTGAAGCTGCCATGCTCTGGTTCTTCCCCTTCTTCTTCTTCTTCTCCGGACACACAACTGCATAGTGCCCCATCTTCTGACAATTCCAACACTTCACCTTGGAATAGTCCTTCTGTGTGTTATTTTTTTTACCTTTACCCTTGCCTTTGCCCCCACCATTGCTTTTGGAATCCTGCTTCTTCCCTTTGCCTTTTTTGCGTCCTGCCAACAGTGCTACATCCTCATCCTACTCAACTGGCTTGGCTGCCCCAAGCTGACCTTTCCTGATCTCTGTCTGAATGCAATCATCCCAAAACCTCTCCCATGTGGGAAGGGTCTCACGTGCACAAACTCCATCAGCAAAGTTCATCCATGAAAGGGGGAGACCATTCACTGCAATCCGCACCAACTCAGTGGGTGGAATGGCCTCTCCAATCGCTGCCAACTCATCTCTCACATTAGTAATCTTTGTGAGATATCCAGCTGCACTATCATTGCCCATCTTAATGGTCTTCAGCTTCTCCTTCAGGACCATTTTCCTGTTCTCATTGGTACTCTGGTAGAGATTGGACAATGCTGTCCACATCTCATGAGCATTTCTCTTTCCTCTCACATGAGGAATGCAATGGTCTTTGATTCCGTCTAGAATCAATCTCTTACCCTTGTTGTTCTTTTTATTATATGCTGCCAACTGAGTAGCATCAGTAGGCACATTCACAAGGTTCTGTGTGGTATGCACCATAATGTCCCAGACTTCTGCCTCCTCAAAGATACTCTGCATTCTCTCCTTCCAAATGTTGTAATTGGAATGCCCATCCAACCTATCCTCCACCCTCAGTCCCAAAGACATCCTGCTGTCCTAAAACTGAAAAATAGCACTGCTGTAGTAAAGGTAAAAATTATGTTTGTGAAAAATCAGCTTGCTGGAATTTTCTGAGTGAAAAATCAGCAGGCTATAATTTTCCTCCTTGCTGTCCCAAACTGCTCTTCAGCACTCAACCTCTGATACCATGTAGAAATTTCCTGTTTTTCCCAACCCCAGTTTCAGTATCACTTATTTCTCCTTTTGGTTAAATGCCCTTTCCCATATCCTTACATTCAACACTCAGAAAAAATAATTTTTATTTGCTGAAACAGCAATCACTTTGCTGAAGCAGAAATCACTTTGCTGAAACACAAGTTACTTTGCTGAAACACAAATTACTTTGTTGAAACACAAATTCTGGAAAACTTTTACAGAATGCTGAAACTACAGAAATAAAACAAAACACACAGCAAGCTGAAACAGTCATTCAACACATTTGAACACTGAGATTTTTGGTCAACGTGACCCTGGAAAAACCCCCTACAACTCTTGGGGAAAACCAGTTTGAGAGCTCCTTCTTATTTCTGAAAAATGCTTTTACAGAGAGGCAGAAATTACAGCAAAAATTTCAGCAACTAAACAACAATACTTATCTCGATTTCCGTGCATTCACTCCGCCTTGGAAAACGTGCAAAACAGTAAAAACCCAAAACAGAAATTTTACAGCTTTTATGACAGCATTAAATGCTGAAATGAGCTTCGATTTTTGTGCTCCATTGCACGCACGTATCACAGACGGATCGTACGAAACCCAAATGGCTTCTTCTCCTCAAAATCTCGCGCTCCTTTGCCTCGAAATCAGTGTCGAATCGACCGTATACCGGGCCGTACGGATTTCCGTAAATCCGACCACCGCTGCCAGCCTTCTCGATTTCGTGCCCGTAATCCGCCTGTGACCAAATGTCAAGTTGTTGCATTTGCCTCTTTCCTGGAAATCTGGCCTTCTCCTCTAAAAATGTGCCCAACACTCGCCGTACGATTGTTTTTGGAACCCGTACCTCCTTTTCTTCGCACGGATTTTGTCAAGTTTTTATCACCGCTTCTCTTTCTCCTCTCTGCTCAGAAATCTCCCTTGCTCTCCTTCTCTTGCTCTCTCAATCTGCTCATGAAAGAATGAATGATCTTTTCCTCCTTTTCCTCCTTTAACCTAACCCTAAGTGACTTTTGGGGAATCCCTAAATCCAATGGCTGAGATAGATTGAGATCTAGGGCTGAGATTAAATGCTCATTTAAATCCCACTTTCTATTTTTTAATTCACCCCACTTTAATAAAGACCCACTTAGTCTTTTATTTCCAAAGTCACTTTTTTCCTTTCTAATTTTATATTGACTTTATTAAAGTCACTTTAAAATTAGACTTCAGTAACTTTATCACTTAAGTCACTTTTAAATTAGATTTGACTTTATAAAAATTATAAAGTCACTTTAGGAGAAAAATTAAATTCTTTTGGACACTTTTCCCTAGGCCAAAGATCAAAGCCTTAGGGAACCACCTGTCCTCCGGTACCAAATTTCAACAAATTGCACTTGGAGGTATTCCTTCGATTTGGGAGATGTTCATTACAACTATTAGTAACAATGACAAGTTTCCTTCATTTGATGAGTTGTTGGGAAAGTGTACTCAAGAAGAAACTAGGATGATTTCTAAAGGGAGAATTCAAAAGCATGAAGAAGGAGCACCCTTTGCATTTGTTGCTCAAGACAAGAAGAGGAAAAGAAGAGGAGGACCATCTAATTCAAGAAAGCTTGCTTCAGCATCCAAGGACTCCAACAGAATATTTAGAAAGGACATGTCAAAAGTTCAATGCTACAATTTCCACAAATATGCCCACTGTGCTCAAGACTGTCCAAAAAATAGAAGTCCTCCAAGGTCCAACTACAACAACAACTATGGATTCAACAACAACAGGTTCAACAGTAAAAGAAGAAGAGATGCTCCTGCTACTCGTGAAGAAGGCCACCATTCTGAAAAGAGATCAAGGAACTCAAGGTATGAAAATAATGCAACTGCTACTCAATCTGAATATTTTCTTATTTTTTCTCTTGCAAGTTCCTCTCCTCCAGATTTGTTTGATAGTTGATTGGTGGATAGGGGGGCCTCTCGACACTTCATTGGTTATTGTGAAGTCCTCTCAAACCTAGTTGAGAGGGAGAAAAATTTGAAGATCATTCTTGGGGACAATTATACTTATCCTATAAAGGGGTCTGGTCATGTTTCATTTCATTTGGATTATGGTCAAACTATACATCCACAATATGTTCTCTATGTGTCGGGATTGAAAAAGAATCTCGTGTCTATATCTACCTTGGAGGACAAAGGAATGAAGGTTGCTTTTATAAATGGGAAGGTTCTTACTTGGCATATGGAATCTCGCTTGAGGAATGCCTTCACTTTGGGATCAAGAATTGAAAGCCTTAACAAAGTCAATGGAAGTAGATCTGAACGTTGGTTCATGACAGTAATCATTAGTGTGAGCTGTGGCACCGAAGCGTCATTCACCTTCACTATGAAGCTCTTCCTAACGCGAGAAGGATGGTTTCTAGGATGCCTGAGATTTGTATAAATCATGATGGAGTTTGTCTGGGATGTGCAAGTAGAATGAAGATGAAGGGACCATTCCCTTCAAGTAGGAGTAGGACCAGAGAAATACTTCAACTAATACATTCCAACCTATGTGGACTCATGTCGGTGACATCTCTTGGTGGCTACCTATACTACATAATCTTTGTGGATGACTTCCCTTGCAAGACATGGATTTTCTTCTTGAAGCACCAAGACAAAGCATTTGACATGTTCAAGGACTTCAAGGCCCTGATAGAGCATCAAATCGAGAAAGAATCAAAGTCTTTAGGTCTGATAATGGAGGAGAATTCATTCAAATGAGTTCATTGATTTTTACAAGAAAGCAAGAATCAAGAAGAAGACCATCATACCTTACAACCCCAAGCAAAATGGTGTAGTTGAGAGGAAGAACAAGGCTATCATGGAAGTTACCTGAGCTATGTTGCATGATCAAAAGCTGCCGAAGGTTCTATGCGGTGAAGTTGCTAACACTGCTGTCTATGTTCAAAATAGGACTCCTCATCAAGCCTTAGATTAGAAGAACCCTGAAGAATTTTTCACAGGTGTGAGGCCTTGTTACTGCTCAAACTAGTAGGGGTCCTAGGAGGGGATCCTATAGAGAAACTACTAGGTCAAGGGCAACAATGGAGCGATAGCCCACTGTCACCACAACTAAGGTTCCATTCTCTTTATGGACTTTCACCGATGGGAGGAGACTCGGTATAAAGGGAATCACTAGGAAGGATGGATCAATGAATGGATAGAGAGTGATACCCAAGACCTATTCATAAGAAAGGCTCAAATAATTGGCTTGCTTGCTTTGAAAGCAAGGTGATTGGCTCTTTAAGAAAGGCTATGGGTATACTTAGACCTAGGGTTGGTGAATAGATTTTAACAAGATATATCCTAAACCTAAGAATCCTGAAGGAGAAATGGCTTCTATGTGACCCTTGCGGAATGTGAATTACAAAGTTGTGGGACCACAAAGAACCCAAGTGGACCCAAACTAGGTCAAGGGTGTCAGGTTGATCATCAGTAGATGGGATTGACCAGGTTTGTGAGGGGAATAGGATCAAATGAATAATTTTCTTTTGGAGTTTAAATGTAATGATCCAAATGAAGACACTAACCAAAGGGAAACTAGGGAGAAGAATGACCTTTGAGCTAGGGCTTGCGATATCTCGGGATTCCACCGTCGGATTGAGCTGAAGTTTGGAGGACCCCTTGAGAAGACCCCAACGTAGTTATGGACCAATTTTCGAGGGTTTTGGATGGCTACAAATGATTTCGTGTGATGCTCTAGGAGACCTTCTGGGGTTAGGCCTACAATTGGGAAAAGTGAAGAAAAGAGAGGGAAATTTGACCACCAAAGGGATACAAGGATCAATGCCTTAGTGCTTGGGCTTAATGGAGTCAAGATACACATAGATCGAGAATTTTGTGAGCTAAGTGTGAAAATTTCTACAACGAAATTCCTACTGCAGTTTCTGATATTATTTCTCCTACTTATTATTCAACAATAAGTTATTTACAAAACTTCTTTCAGTAAACATCAAAATAAATTCCACTGCAATCTTCACAACCATAATACTGAGCAAACTATAAAGAAATGCAAGCATAATATTGACACAGTTATTTTTGGACAATTGTCCCTGGAAAAACCCAATGAGGGAAAACCGATGCAGCAGATGAGGGTTTCTTAATTATTCTTCATCAAAAACTCTTGTATAGAAAATAACTAGCAAAATAGAAGAGGAATATTCTTGAGAAATTTACAAACAATTTCCTCACATGTTTTTCAGTGAATATTTGACCCTAGAGAGCCCCTGAGCCTCTCTATGTCTCACTGCGTCAGCTTTTGCGCAGTGACTGTGCAGTACTAGCGTCACAACCTTTGCACTGCCTTTGCCACTACGTCACTGCCTCTGCGCTGTCTCTCCTCTACGCTTCTTCTTTCGTTCGGATTCTATACTCTTAGCTCTTGCTGATCACCTCTCTCTCTCCACCCTGCAACTCTCCCTCTTGATCATTTCTCGTGCTGAACTTCAGCCAATGAGAAAATCAATCTTCTTGGGCAACTGAGTATTTTCCTCGTTGTATTTTCCAAATGATCCTCAAGCTTTCTTAAATAATCTTCTCGTTGACATTCAACAACTCTGATTAGAAGCTAATCAATGGCTGAGATCATTTTGACTTGATCCTCGTCTTCTTCTAGAAGTTACACCCATAGTTTAGATTACTACCCATTAATTATTTTAATTTCCTAAGTTTAGACTTAGGGTCACATTAAAAAAAACCCGTCTACGGGTGGAATTTCCCAAAACGATTTCTGGGTTATCTGGAATACATGTGTCTAAGGATCTCCACAAAAATTTGAGACTTAGAGCACATTCGATGCGACCACAAATCAACATTCCCTCTTAGCGAGGAATGTGCTCTAGCAATACACCCTGCTGCATACTTCTCTGACTCTGAACCGTCTCTCTCTGCATTGCTACTGTAACTGTATTGCTGCTGACCCTGCCACGATAAATATTGCATTTGTACTGCAACTCCCTTTCAATGCTGTATTTGTGGCTGAGATATCACCTGTTTCTGCTAGTGAAATGGATTCTCTACCATACCCATTTGCTCCCTAAAGTGAACAAACTTGGCTCTCCCTAGAGCTTCGGTGAGTATGTCTGCCACCTGACTCTCCGTGGGGATGTACTGCAACTGTACTGCCCCTCGCTGAACACAGTCTCTAATAAAATGACACCTTATGTCAATGTGCTTTGACCGATCATGAAATACCGGATTCTCAGAGAGTTTGATACAACTCTGGTTTTCACAATAGATCCTGGTCACTTCCATCTTTCTTCTGAACAAATTCACTAGAATTTTTCTAAGCCATATGGCTTCACACGTAGCTGTGCTTGCTGCCATATATTTCGCCTCTGTTGAGCTTAGTGCTACGGATTTTTGCTTCCTACTACACTAGGGGGTCATCCTTGATCCGATGCTGAAGCAGTTCCCTGAGGTACTCTTCTGATCTACTGAACTGCTTGCCCAATCTGCGTTTATGAACCCGCTCAATCTGACATCATCTCCACGAGTGTATTTCAACCCATATCCGACTGTTTCCCGCACATATATGAGAATGTGCCTTGCTGTTGGCCAGTGTACCCTCTTCGGTTCTACCATGAATTGACTGAGGGTGTTGACAACAAAGAAGATGTCTGGCCTAGTGTTGACCAGATACATAAGTGACCCAATGAGCTACTTATACAAGGTGGGGTCCACTTCCTTGTCTTCTGATGCATTGATCTTCTTCTAGTTGGTTATCATGGGTGTTGCCATGGGCCGACAATCCTACATCTTGAATCTCTTCAAAATTTCTGAGGCAGATCTTCCTTGTCCTAGGAAGATTTCTCCATTTTTCTGCCATACCTTCAACCCTAGAAAGTAATGCATCAATCCCAAATCCTTCATTTCAAATTCAGCTTCTAGGTTCTTGCAATAACTTGATGAGCCTAGATGATCCTGTAAGGAACAAATCATCTACATACAGTACCAGCATAAGTGGCTCATTCTCTACCATCAAATAGTAGAGATTGGGATTCACATCACTCTTGACAAATCCCAACTGCTGCAAGTACCCGTCAATCCGACCGTACCATGCTCTGGGTGCTTGCTTGAATCCATATAGGGCTTTCTCCAGTCTACATATACGAGATTTCTTCTCATGGGTCTCAAAGCCTTCAGGCTATTCAATGTACACCTCCTCCTCTATAACCCCATTCAAGAACGCTGTCTTGACATCCATTTGGTGAATTTCCCATCTCATCTGCACTGCTAAGGACACAACCAATCTGATGGAGGTGTATCTGGTAACAGGGGCGAAGGTCTCCTGATAATTGATTCCTTCCTTCTGTGCATACCCCTTGGGCACAAACCTAGCCCTGTATTTCTCTATGCTGCCATCTGCAACATACTTGATCTTGTAGATCCATCTCGAACCTACAACTGATTTGTTCTTTGGTCTAGGCACGACTTCCCAGACATCGTTAGTCATGATAGAGCTATACTCCTCTACCATGGCATCCACCTAGATCTGATGCTGTACGACCTCTCGAAAGCTAGAGGGTTCTTCAACCTGTGCTACCAAGACTTGGTATCTGTTAGGTTGACTATGCTGCCTTTTCTCGGTTCTAGGTGCTCCAACAAACTCCTCTACATCCCTCAATGTCTGACGTATTTCTCTGCTTATTCTACCACTGGTGGTGGGTGGCTCAACCAGTTCCTCTTCCTGCTGTCCCTCTGCTGTGAACTATCTGTATTTTCCTCGCTTGAGGAAATACTGGTACTAGTTATGGTGCTTGATCCAGATGTCTGTCCACTTGCTGGTTCTTCCCCCCGCTACTGTTGGACCAAAGGAACATCCTCAGACTTCTCTCCAGGGGGCATCTCTCGGGATTTCCTGAAAGCTCTGTCTTCCATGAACTTTACATCCCTTTTGACTACAATCTTCCTGCTGCCTTGAATGTAGATTCTGTATGCCTTCGAGGTCTCACTGTACCCTACGAGATACCCCTTCTTTGCAGTCTGATCTAATTTCCTCAGTTTTTGATTTGGAATGTGACAATATGCCACACTTCCAAATATCCTGAAATGACTCACTTCTGGCTTCTTCCTTGTGAAGATGCTCTTGGGCGTAATCTTGCTCAAGGCCTTATGAGGAGTCCTATTTTGGATATATACAACTGTGTTGCATTCTTCTGTCCATAAGAATGTAGGCATGTCCTGGTCATACAACATTGCTTACGCTGCCCCAACAATAGTCCCGTTCTTCCGCTCTGCAACCCCATTCTGCGTCGGATTATACGGAGCTATCCATTCTCTTTTGATGCCCTCTCTTGCGTAGAAATCTATGAAGTCCTTGTCAGTGTACTCTCCACCATTATCTGAGCGCAATACTTTTATCTTCTTCCTTGTCAGATTTTCAACAAGAGATTTGAATTTTCTGAATCGATCAAAGACCTCATCCTTGGTCTTTAGGAAGTAGATCCAATTTTTTCTGGAGTGATCATCAATAAAGGTGATGAAATATTCGCCACCGCTAAGAGCTTTGGTAGACATTGGTCTGCAGATATGTGAGTGTATTAGCCCTAATACACTTGGAGCCCTATTGTTGCTTCTGGAATATGTTGCTTTGGTGTACTTCCCTAGTACGCATCCTCTACATATGTCATCATGCTTGATACTCAAGACTGGAACTTTCGTCATAGTTTCTCTGAGTATTCTCAGAGCTCCATGGTGTAGATGCCTCATTCGTCTGTGCCATAGCTCATTCATGTCCTTTTCTCCATTGAGATCGTCGCCTACCAGTGCCATTGGAGACTCAAGCTACAACCTGTATACTTTGTTGCTTCGAGATCCAATTTGATCCTTTTTCTTCTAGCTTGGATGTTTGACGTATACTTTCCTTCCAATGAAGTACACATCATATCCCTTGTCCTGCAACTGGGACACTGAAAGTAAGTTCATTCCCAATCTTGGCACATGTGGCACATTCGTGGCTCAAAGATTATCTCCTTCTTCTGTCTGAAGTGCTATGGTCTCTCTTCCTACTTGGATACACTTCGTTTTGTTTCCCATAGTAATCTGGAAGTTCATCCGTTCTGCTCGATAAATATTCTCGAACTCCAGTCATATGAGTAGAAGCCCCGCTATCAATGTACCAATCATCGGCTGATGCAAAAGTCGATAAACATGAAAATTTCTCTTCCAATCTGGATGACAACTCTAAAATGTCATGATCTTCCATTGTGCTTTTTCTTTTCTCTGGCAGTCCCTGTAGAAAACTGTGAATCCCTCTGGAGTTCGATTTGCCGTCAATGCAACACCATGACTTCCCTACAACACAAATCTCTTTTGTGCCTTTGCTCGGTCTGGCTCTGATACCATCTGAAAATTTCTATAACGAAATTCCTACTGCGGTATTTGATATTATTCCTCCTACTTATTATTCAACAATAAGTTATTTACATAAATTAATTTAGTAAACATCAAAATAAATTCTACTGCAGTCTTCACAACCATAATACTGAGCAAACTATAAAGAAATACAAGTACAAGATTGATATAGTTATTTTTGGACAATTGTCCCCGGAAAAACCCAATGTGGAAAATCGGTGCAACAAATGAGGGTTTCTTTATTATTCTTCAGCAAAATCTCTTGTATAGAAAATAACCAGCAAAATAGAAGAGGAATATTCGTGAGAAATTTACAAACAATTTTCTCACGTGCTTTTCAATGAATATCTGACCCTGGAGAGCCCCTGAGATTCTCTACGTCTCACTGCGTTAGCTTCTGCGCAGTCCCAACGTCACATGCTCTGCGCTGTCTCTGCCATTGCGTCACTGCCTCTGCGCTGCCCCTCCTTTGCATTGCTTCTTCCTGTCGAGTTCTGTACTCAGCTCTTGCTGATCCCCTCTCTCTCTCCACCCTGCAACTCTCCCTCTGAATCGATTTCTCTTGCCAAACTTCAACTAGTGAGAAAATCGATCTTCTTGGGCAACTAAGTATTTGCCCCGGTGTATTTTCCAAATGACCCTCAAGCTTTCTTAAATAATCTTCTCGTTGACATTCAACGGCCCAGATTAGAAGCTAATCAATGGCTGAGATCATTTTGACTTGATCCTCGTCTTGCCCCGGTGTATTTTCCAAATGACCCTCAAGCTTTCTTAAATAATCTTCTCGTTGACATTCAACGGCCCAGATTAGAAGCTAATCAATGGCTGAGATCATTTTGACTTGATCCTCGTCTTCTTCTAGAAGTTACATCCACAGTTTAGATTAACACCCATTAATTATTTTAATTTCCTAAGTTTAGACTTAGGGTCACATTAAAAATAATTAATTTATCAAATAAAACCGTCTCAGGGTGGGATTTCCCAAAATGATTTCTGGGTTATCTGGAATACATGTGTCTAAGTCTGTCCACAAAATTTGAGACTTAGAGCGCATTCGATGCTACCAAAAATCAACAGTAAGAAACCCTAATTGATCTTTGCTAGCCTCTCCAAGGGCAGCAACTAGGTCAACTAGAGATTGAGACTTCAAATTTGCCAAAGAGACGAAGTTTCGAGACTCAAAACCTATTAGGTGCCTCTAGGAACATTCACCCACTCTCTTCAAGTACAACACATGCATTAAATCACTTGTTCAAGGTTCCCAGAAGGATTTCACATTTACTTTAATCCATACAAGAATAATGATAACCATAACATGCAGAAAACCAGTAAAATAACAAGAATAATATTAAATTTCAACTTACATGAGAGAGAGAGTATATCCATTCATCAATTTCACATTAGAAAAAAGCTCTAAAGACAATTGCGAAAATCCAAACATCATAGTGCATCAAGAAAACTCCAAAACATTTACCCAACAAAAAGTGCGAAAATCTCTCAAGAGATACTAATCCAATCCAACTGATGATGAGAGAAATGAATCATCCTCTCATCTATTTATATAATCCAATAGGGGATTCGAATAGCCTAATTTGTCTTACTTAGCTCCAAATAATAAAATAATGCTTAATAATGACATGACTTGGTGACAAGCCCACCAAGATAGCTCAATAATACAATGCCTCTCAATAGGATAAAATAGTATACATAATGAGTCTTTGGGCCATTGAGAAGGCCTAGTGGAGTCCAAAGTGTGCCAAGTTGAGAGAAAAGGCTCCAAACATAGTGATCAAGGGGTTGGCCCCTTGATATCCAAACAAGTCAGATGTGGTGTCACCAAGTGGGTGTGGGGGTACTATGACATCTACAAGATCAATAATGCTTATAAACCATCTATAGGGGCTAGGATGATGACATAAGCCCTTCCTCTGTCTCCTGCAGTGAGACACATCCTCATCTAGACCCATGAACCTCTGCCAAGTGTGTGGTGCAAGTGTGGAGTCGACTGGGCATGGGGATCCAGGTGCATCATCCTCATCCAAAAGGTGGAACACAAGAAATCTCTGAAGGGTGCTAGGGATCCATGAAGTGTTCTCTGCTATGGTGGAAGCCCATGGCTTTCAACGCTCACCATACAAGTGACAATGTGGCCCTCTAGAGGGATAAAACCTCATATAGGGAGATTAAACCCCAAATGGAGACCCATCTGCAATCTTGCATAAGATCCAATGCGTTCCCTTGCCCTCCAATACAACAAATCATTAGAATAATTAAACAAATGAGTTTACAAATCATGGAATCAATGGGGCACTTCATGGTGGCATGCCCTTCCATAGTGGGATTTGGCATGTACAAGTGTCTCTAAGCTTAATAAGAGGGTTAACCAAGGACCCTATTAGGTAGTTTCAGCCTTTAAAGGGGGTGACATGTCCATGGTAGTTCATAAAATGGTAGGTGGCATGTGATATAATGATGAGATGGAGTGGGGTCAAGGGAAAAACTCCAAGCCACATGTTAGGGAACAAGGGTAGCTATAATAGGGGAAGCCCACACTTAGGGATATGAGTATAGGAGGGAGAAATCATGGTACATAAGTTACCCCAACCTTTGTTTTTCCACCCTTCTTCATATGCCTTTTGCCTTTTGTTGATTTTTCTTCATAACTGTTCGAGGCTTTAGGGAATGAGAGCATGATGTGTGGTGTATAGCAGTAGGTAACCCTTTTAAGGTGTGGCATTTCATTGCCCACCAGGGGTTGGGAAAATCATGGGTTCCTCAATGTGGAGGGGGCTCATCTAGGGCCCATAAGAACAAGAGTGATGGTCATAAATAAGGGGTAGAGCTTATGTTTGGATTTTTCCAACGTACTAAATTTGTATGTTTCGACCATCTTCTGCATTTTGTGGTACATCATATTTTTTTTTTAATTAATTAATTAATTAATTTTTTTATTTTCTGAATATGAATAATTCTGTTAAGAGAAAATATGGTACAAGGCCAGATTACAAACAAGAGAGACAAGAAACAGGCCAACCGGAAAGGATGAACTATCCACCTCGGTCCCGAGAAGAGGAGGAGAAACAAACAATGAGCAAAGGAGTGTGACTAGAGAGTTGAACGAAATAATCTGAAATCTACCCAAAATGGGCAGAAGCCTCTATGCGAAGTTTTTTTCCTTTCTTCTTGTTGACTTTTACCCATCCAGCTTGGTGATGATGGGCTAGAGCCACTTGTAGATTGGTATTAGCAGTGGAAGGAGTTTCCTTGTCTGTATCAGAAGAGGAGGACTCATGAGTACGTTTCTGGGAGTTCATCGTGTCTGGAGGATCCCCAAGTGCAGCAGATGACAAGCCATTAGGCTGTTGAGCCTGTTCCATTTCTGCATCTATCTCTTCGTCTTCTGAACTTGGAGCTTCAGTGTCAACCACAGACGGCAGACTACAGGGTGTCCATCTTTTAGATTTGGATGGAGGAATGTTTTCCTTTTTTTTTGCAAGGAATGTGGGGCAGGATTTTTGAAGATGCCCAGTTTGGTGACAATGTCGGCATCAGAAGGCTGTGTTCTCATAATCTAGGATTTGTGTCCATACAAATTCGCCTATTTTGAGAATAATCTGGTCGGGAAAACCTTTGCTAATGTCTACTTCCACACATATTTTGGCATATGTGTATAGTTGATGGTACTCTCGATTGTAGCCTACCATTATAAAGCGGCCCAGGGAATTTCCTATTCCTCGATAGACTGAAATGTGCCAGAGGTGGGCTGAGAGATTGGGTAGCCTGACCCAAACCGGAGTTTTGGTAATCATTGCTGTGGTTGGGTCGAAATCCGGGAACCAGGGGGTGCTGAATAGCCTCGCTGCTCCCCAAAACCACGGGCCTTCAGTTTGGGCCTTGTGATAATCCGTGATATGATCAAACAGGACTATGAAAAAACCTTTTGAGCAAAAGCTGACCTTGCAGTTGTGGGTCCAATTGGCATAGATCCACTCATAAAGATCCTTAGTACGGGGCCAAAGGCCATTAAATCTGCAGATGATAGCGGTTTCTGCATATTTTTGAAGATCTTCTGCTAGATCTAGATGGGAAATTTCTATGGAGGGAACATCCTCAGATTTATCAACCAGGAAAGGCTTTGGGGCTTCAGAAGATGGACCAGCTTTCCTGGGCTGTGCATGTACCACATCTTTGTAAGAGAAGGCTGGAGCAGAAAAAGAGTTTCCAGTAGCTCCTCCTCTCAATCGAAGGGATAAAACTAAAGTAGCATCTCTTTCAATGTTATAGTATGATAGAGGGAAGAGGCTTCAAGTTGTTTACCTCCATAAAGAAGTCGTTAAAGAGCTGAGGGTATTCCCAACTTGTGCTCAAGGGTGTGCATGAGCTTTTGAACGTTGTCAGTTGGACGGACCCATAGCATCTGGGATATGCTCGAAAGAAGAGAGATCTGGATTTGAAAAGTAGAATAAGGATAAGAAGGCCCCTCTGTACTATTCTCAGTCAGATCCAGAGGGCATTTCTGCCGCAGGTCATAAAAGATGGAAGGATTTGCACACTTTACGAAGCCAGTGTAATCATTGTTGAAGAGGTCTGCTAAGTCTGGCCGAAACAGAGTTGTGACCTTGTTGCTGAGGGGGGTAGATGTAGGTAGAATAGCTGTGGCGTTGTCCTGATCCTTGGCATTGGCTGCCAGTCTATTTGCAGCAACATGATTATTCTAGGCGCTGGAGGCCGCCTAGAGAAAACACACTATATTGGCAACGACCTCACCAAGCTGTGGAGCGCACAGATGTGGCGGCGGCTGGCTCTAATCTCATTGGGTTTCTGTGTCAGGGGCTTCCGCAGTTCCCTTCACCTCTTCTGCGTCAGGGGATACCGCAGTTCCCTTCACCTCCGCAGCGGCGCGTCGAAGAGCCTCAGGCTCTGGAGTAGGATCCACAACACGGTTGGTGGCGTTGGCTGCAACAGAGCATCCCAGTGTAACCCTAGCTTCGCCCATCGCATAGAAATTTTTCCAACCGTTAAGTTATGATTATTACTAAGACAAGGTTGGCACGTGGTACATTTCTTGTTGAGAGTGGCCAAATTATGCTTTTTCTTTTCTTTTAGCTGCATCAACCTCCAGGGCATCATTCCAAGCTCGACTCAAAGTGTGGACAAGGGGAAGGGGAGGCTAACCCTTTGTGGACCCAGTGTACACATGTGGACCTAGATGGGAAATATGATGGATGAGGTTATAATGTGCGGAGGGGAGTGATGTATATGGTATCGAGAAGTGGGACCACGAAACCAAAATCAGGATTTCCCATGTAATGCTAGCCCTAAAGCCAAAAACCAATAAAGGAGATCCCATGGGACTAGGATACAAGGCTAACCATCAAATTGGGCATAGGAGACAAGAGTACAAACCTAGCCCACTCTTTTCGCCGAATCCCCTCACCAATCCATGCCCAAAAGTGTCCATGAAAAGTAAACAAAATTTTTCAACTATACCAATGAAAAGCCATACCTTTAGGTTTAAGAGGCCCACCTTCAAACATATGATCATAACAGATGGGCGAGGGACCACATGGATGGCTCAGGTGGCAGAGACAATGACACATCGAACTATCTGGTGGATGCAAGGGGCTGCCGACTGAGGACCACCTAGGAGGAAAAATTTCTCCTATGCATACTACCCACAGGTGGTGGGTAACAGGCCCGATGTTGGACACTTGAGGATCTTTGGCTCCCTAGTATACTTTCATGTGCCGAAGGACAAGAGGAACAAGCTGGAAGCCTCAGGGAAGAAAGGTACATTTGTTGGTTACTGTGAAAATTCTAAAGTTTATAAAATATGTGCTTGGTCAAAGGAATATAGAGTTTAGCAGGGACGTGACATTCGGTGAAGATTCTGCCCTTGGGAAAGCAAGGGACACTCCTCTCCCTGCCAATATTGAAGGGGAGGATGGTGTTATGGATACACAAGAAGACCCTTCTATTCCTGAGCCAGAGACTGAACCGACTGATGATCCTTTGGAACCTATGGACCCCTTGGATCCCCCTCCATGTGATCCTCCTACCAGGAAGATACCACTGTGGCTTCGTGACACTTTACAAGATGCTGAGAGACATGTTGTTGCAAGAGGAACATTCAGGGAAAGCAAGAAGCCATGTCAATATCGGGGATATGTTGCAACAATGAACAACATGGTACAAGATGAACCACACACTTTTGAAGAAGCATTGAAAGAACAAGTATGGAGGGATGCTATGACCAAAGAATATGAGTCCATTATGAAAAATGATATGTGGGAAGTAGTCCCAAGACTTGAAGGAAAGTTTGTTGTGACTTTTAAATGGTTGTACAAGATTAAGCATGGTGCAGAAGGAAGTATTGAGAAATATAAGGCGAGGTTTGCGGCAAGAGGTTTCTCCTAAAAAGAGGGAGAGGACTATGATGGAATTTTTGCACCTGTTGCCCGCTATACTATTTGATCTATCATTGCTCTTGTTGCTAGCTAGGGATGGACACTTCACCAGATGGATGTGAAGATTTCATTTCTACATGGCTTCTTCAGGAAGAAGTATACGTGGAACAACCTCAGGGCTTTGAAGTACATGATAAGAAGACACATGTGTGTAAATTGAAGAAATCACTCTATGTATTAAAGCAATCCCCCAGGGCTTGTTATGCCTGCATTGATAGCTACCTGATGAAGCTTGGATTCACAAGAAGCAATGCCGATCCGAACCTCTACTTCAAAGTCGTCCAAGGTATGCCCCTGATTTTAGTATTATATGTTGATGATTTATTCTTGAAAGGTGGTGAGCCTCTTATTCTCGAGTGTAAGAGGGAGTTGGACTCTGAATTTGAGATGAAATACCTTGGTTTGATGCACTACTTCCTGGGCTTAGAGGTGTGGTAGAGACTTGGTGAGGTCAAACTTTGACTTTGACCAGGATTTGTGAGCAGACCTTTTGGACTGTTTTGACAGATTTTGACCAACTAAGGAAGGCTGCATTCTTGGACAGGTTGACCAAACTTTTTGGAGCACTTTGACTATTGACTTTTGACTGGTTAGGGCTGCATTGACTATTGTTGACTTTGACCAGAAATTGCAGATTTGAAGTTTTACCAGATTTGACTTTCTTGCTCATATTTGAGTGGATATTGGATGGTTGATTTGGTTGGTCAAGGGTTTGGCCTTTGACATATTGTTGATGTACTTGGACCATGTATCTCTTTGTTGAACAATTGATGACAATCTAATAGAAAAAGAATTTGGAAAGAGTTTTCCCCCATTTGGGGTTTTTTCCTTGGCCTTTGACCAAATTTGTGTCTCTATTGTTCTTGGCTGCCTTCTATTGTTCATATGGGTTTATGTTCTATCTACAATTGCTTACTGTTATTTAAAGATTGAGGATAATTGGATAAAGTGATTGCTATTGGAAGAAGAATTGTTATAAGTGATTGTTGTAGCATAGAACATTGAAAAATTAACACTTTTTTTGTTTGAACAATTTAGCAGCAACTCAATTTAGGATTTTTTGCATGACAAATTTAGCAAAGGCATCGATGATGAATATTTAGGTGAGTTACGTTTTTAGGTTTACCTCTCATGCAAAGACACCAAAAAAAATAGTAAATTCAAATTAGGCTTGATGACAACTAAATATAGCAAGACAAAATAGGGTTTAGATAGAAAAGCAATAGGAATCATAAAATCAAATGAGGCATCTTAAGTGAACATGGGCCAATCTAGGAGTTTGCATCATCAAATGGACCCATAAATCAGGGAGTGCTCCAAGTGGGTGCCTTGAGGGTCAAAGTGAGTGAAACTAGGAACCAATGGCCAGAGACCAGGTGGGTAAGGTATCCAAGGATCCCATCTTTGCGCTAGATATCCTAGAGGGGTCCCGTGTCCAGGCCAATGTGTGGGGGGACTCCAGGAGGATAGGTCACTTATGAATACAACATAGGGTGAACTACACAAAGCATCTCCGGGTAGGTAGGCATATGTGAGTACCCGAGTGTGAATCTCATATGCTACACATACGTGTGCCTTTGGCTGTCTTAGAAAATTAAATAGGTACAAACTATTATGTGAATCGTGAAGGATTGCACATTTAAAAAGCATATGGTCTTCATACATCATGATGCTCGTAGATGTGGCATACAAGCTTACGGGAAATAGCAAGGAGGGACTGTGAAGAACTATCTTTTTAATAGATGCTATGGTGATCATGGAAGAGATGCAAGGAATAATGATAGAACTGCTTGAATATAAGGAAAACCATTGGAAATTTGATCATAAAATATTGGTCATGTAAAGTATAATTTGCATTTTTTAGAGCATTACTAATTTATGTTAAAATTAAACAAACACCATCACAAGGCAAGAGAAATTCAAATAATGCACTATTTTACTCTGAAAACGAGTTTGAGTTGGAGTGTGACTTTCCATCAGGCCATTGTTGAACAATCTTCCAATCTGGTATGTTCAAAATAAATCCAAGACATCTAAAACACTCTACCAAAACTTCTCTAATCATCTATATTACCTATTGATTAGTTCTTCGAGCTAACTACGGAGCTTCACCATTATTACAAAAGATGCCGAAATTCTGAACTGCCATTGTCTGTTACTGATTGCAGATACATTATTCAAGGAATCTTGGTGTTTTAAGTTTTTGTTAGCTGTAAGCAAAGGTACATCAATTGTAAACTTACAATTTGACTAGTTATTGCAGATTGGTTATTAAAACATCTTGGTGTTTGCATTACCAGCCATATTCATGCCCATGATGCCCCCCATAATTAATTTCCTTTTGGTATTCTTTTGAGGAGACTAAACCAGACTTGAGAAAGAGACTCGTAAATTTAGTGGATGAATTATGCATTTTGTATTTCAGTACTAAATTATCACGCCCCAAGTTATAGTCTGTTTTAAATTTTCATCAAATGTACACCTAAATTGAATGACACCGCATAACGCATATAATGTTATGGTATACAGTGTACACTAATATCCTACCCAAGTATAACCTTTGTAAGTTTACCAGGTCAGACACAAGCTTGATGGGACATACTTGCATCACCGTTTTCCATATACTATCTGAGAATTAGGTTTCTTGGAAAACATGTGGTGTTTTTTCTATTCTAATGACATATGCTCAATAAATGCCAATCTCAGTACTTGCATTCTGAAGTGTCCGAGAAAATAAACAATCCTAAACACATAATAAAAGTTTTGTTTAGGCTGCTTCACACTGGAACCAAGTCATTGTCTGTTCCAAAACAGGTCTTTAGTAGAGACGTCCATTAAAATCACCAACCAATGGAATTGGGTTTCTTCATTACAATAAAGTTTAAAGTTTAAACTCTCTGCTTCAGCTGGTGTGCATAAAAATTCGATATATTGAAATGATCTTGTCCGAAAAGGTACTGGTGTAGATGAGATGTAGAATATGCCATTCACACTTAATAGTTTACGATGTCAGCAATTAAATTTTGGACCTGAAGAAGTTCTTTTCTCTAAGATTTTGCTTTGTTGCTACAGGCACAAGTATTGGCAGCATTTAAGCCAGAGGTCAATGTGACACATCTACCTTTGTATTTACGTCGAATTAAAGAAATAAGTCATGATACAATAGCTTCCTTCAAAAGTGTTCGGCACAAAATTGTATATTATGAAGATATTGTCAAGTATCCTGGGGTATTGAAAGTTTTATTTGGAAAACTGTTTTACAAGATGTATTTTCTCTTCAAACATTTTCTTGATGAAACTGCAAATTAATGATTATTTACTTTGATAAAATCACTGGATTTTTTTTGCAGCAAGTTTTGAAGATCGAAGAGTTCCTTGGTGTTATACCAAGGAAACTAACCAGTCTTCACGTGAAAATTCACACCCGGCCTCTTTCAAAGCAGATCCAGAACTGGCTTGAGGTTTATGAAAGGCTAAAAGGAACAGAATTTGAAGAATTTTTGGGTGATAAATAATTGGGGGACGGATTCTCATGTATTTTAACATTTTATAAAAGTTTATTTGAATTTGGCCCATCCTACACTGTACATGGAGGATGTCAATTCAACCTGTCCTTTGCCAAAATCTATACTGGATGTAGAAAATGTTTTAGTCGTTAAAGATGCATTCATAAATGTTTGTCATTTGTTACATCTAAGAGTAGAGGGCTGTCTGCAATGGACTTCATTGCCCAACATAAGCTGGGAAAGCCAGCATGTCAACTTTAGCTATCATGTCCAAAAAATTCACTATTTTCCATCTTATCTATCCTAGTTGGAACTGATTTGTTGACTCAGTGTTAAAGGCTGAAAACTACCCTAAATTCTGTATTCTAGGATCTCCAGAAAAATGTAGCCTTTCATCTCTTCCGCAAGAAGGAAATGCTTGTGGGGCACATTGTGCCCTAAAGCTCTCCGCCACCACTCCATGAATAGATCTGCATATTCTGGAACCCAATCTCTGTGCAAAAGTTCCAAAACATATGATTCAGTTTCTTCCTTGTGACAAATAATGCATAATCCATCTGACCAGCTCCCTGAATTGCCAAGCTTGATGTTTGGTTAGTCATCCCAATTCACAAAAGTTCCAATTTTCGAAATAAAATAGTATCTTTCCCCAGTCTTTTCACAATATTTGACATGGAAAATTTCAAGGGTTTAACATTGACAGATTAACAGTCACTGATGAGCTAATTTTCTATGTTTCTAAAAAAGCAGATTGGCTAGTTTTATGGGATAAATTTATTTTACCTTAAAAATAGGCAAAATATTATATGAATTTGAATTTGAATATGAATTTAAAATGAATATGAATTTGAATACTTAAAAAAATATATCATCAAACATTTTGCAGCATTTTGCAGTTTTACAGTTTGGATATAAGATTTTCCAAAGTTTCTAAGCTTTTAGATAAATTTTCAACCTTAGAATTCTTTGTGATACTAAAACTCAAGGGAATATAGGCTCTAATGCCTTCTTCCTTCTCCTATTGTGTCACTTTTGTAAATCTTTCAATCTTATCCCAGTTTGTTCTTAAGGGGAGATGTTAGGATATTTCGACATATAGGAAATAGGCTTCTTTTGTGTCACTTTTGTAAATCATTCAATTCTATCCCAAGTTGTTCTTAAGGGGGGATGTTAGGATATTCCGACACATAGGAAATAGTTAAGAATAACTTAGTCTAGTGTAGAGTTAGGTAAAGTGTGTTTCTTTACCATGTACATTTGTAAGCTATAATCCGACGGTCACGATTTGTAGTGATCCGATGGTTATCTCTCACCTCGGTATTAACAACACTTGATATGTGGCTTAACACCCGATTGATCCATGATCTCTATTTAAAGAGCATGGAGGGTCATTTGTCCGGTAACTGTTTATGAGAGAAACATATGTAACTTTTCTTTTTATATTAATAAATTCCCTGAAGCGGCCTTAAGCCACGGATCAAGTGCCGTTAATAACGAGGTGAGAGATAACCGTCGGATCACTACAAATCGTGACTATCGGATTAAAAGTTACAAATGTACATGGTAAAGAAACACACTTTACCTAACTCTACACTAGACTAGGTTATTCTTAACTATTTCCTATGTGTCAGAATATCCTAACAGGGAAAATGTTTATCTATTATTGGGACATGATAATAAGGTGAAAGAATAAAGTTATGTATATATATTTTAAAGGAAATACACACATAATTTTTATGAGGAATATTTTAAGAAATATCTTTATAATTTATAGGAAAAATATATATGTTTTGGTTTCTACAACATTTATCCCAACCACCTAAACTGCATCCAATTCACACACACACACACACATATTTCTATGAGGAATATTTTAAGAAATATCTTTATAATTTATATGAGGAATATATATGCTTTGGCTTCAACAACATTTATCCCAACCACTTCAACTATATATATAATTTGAGAAAAATTAAAACTAATTTAAATCCATTTTAACTTTCGATTTAATGATTATTGAAAGGGATCAAATCACTTATGGTGTAAATCTATTTGTCATGCCCAAATTTATTGAAGGTTTGTACCTTAGAGATTTGATACCCCTATAGACGTTGCATAGATCTGGAGTAAAGATGAATCTATTTTGATTATTATTAAAGTTTGTGTGTGTATGTGTGTGAAAGTTGGTGTCACATTAGCTTTGCAACTACCCATTGTAACATTTCTTGTTTTTGATAAGTTAGACATTGTAGAAGCAAAATGGAAAAATTAAAAATGTTAGGTTTGGATATGAATAGATGAAGATTTTTTTTTAGGACTCGTATCAAAATAAAATAACCATATCAAAAAATGATAGGATTATATGCTTTAAAAAATGAAGGCAAAAAAATTTGAAAATGCTAGGCATAGATTGAAGCAATAAAATAAATAAAATTGCTTAGTTTCAAATAAAAAAGAAAATAAGTTGTGTGCATTTTGTTAGGGTGCCACAACCCAAAATAATTTGTTTTTGATTATATTGCTTAAACATAATAAATAATATTTAAATTTATGCATTTTAGATTAGGAAATAAAAGTTTACCAAAATGTTTAAACTTGGTTGAACATTAAACTTAGGAAAATTAATGGCAACTTGTTCAAATGCGCCAAAAATATGATTAGGATTTAAATTAAGTCTTATTAGTGTTAATTGCTTCATTAAGCGGTTAATTATTCATGAAATGATTTTATTCCAAAGTCGCAACGCGACAAAGTTCTTTTGTCGTTTTTCATTATCATTGAAGCAAATTTCAATGGTGGATCTCTTCTCCGCCCAGATCAACGATGGGGAAGGCATTTCGCACCCCATTTCTCCCTTTCGCCCCTTGCATACGTGTCGCTCCCTCGTCATTTTGCACCCCCCTCGCTCAATACTTCTTACTGTCGCCTACCCCCTTCAAAATCTGCTTTCCTCCCAACGATTGTTTGACTCCCGCCAACATCTATTTGACTTCTCTCCAACGACCGTTTCCCGACGCCCAATAAACTCCCGCCACTTGTAACTATCCTGTTACGCCCGCTCCCTTACCGTTGCAATCTACCATCTCGTTACACCCGCCCCCTTACCATTATTCCCTGTTTTCACTGTCACCCGCTCCATTATCGTTATCTATTAAACCTCCACGATCAGTTCTCCAACAGTCATCCCATTTAACGATAATCCAAGCACGCTATAAATAAACATTAGCCTTCCTTGCGCCATTTTTTCATTCACTCTGTTGTTCTGCCCAAATTGCAGGTTTTCAACCAGACACAGTTCAGTTTTCGCTGCTGTTTATAGCCTTGTCAACATAAGTGTTTTATAGGCCTATCAATTACTTGCAGAGACCGCCTTTTCGATATCAGCTTATTATATAAGCTCCATCTCTTTACTCTGCAGGTCGATGGATTCCAAAGGAAAGGGTCGAAAACCAGTCACTGAAGAAACTCAAAATGTGTCTGCCCCTATTGATTTTGACCACGTCTTATTAGCTAACCAGTTCTTTTAAATTACAGATACAGAATGCAAATTCGAGCTTTATGAATTGCATCTGTGGTTAAAACAAAAATATTTAGACAAACGTGATGAAGTCAAGCTCTGGGAGACTTTATTGCCTTTGTACACATTTCCTCAAACCTATGAGCTCCCTGATCTAATCACCTGGTGTCAGGCTAGGTATGATCCCCTTAAAAGGACCGTAGTAGCTCAGAATGGAGACATTATAATTTCTATCACTCTTGAGACCATAAACCAAATGCTGCTTATCCCACAAAGTGATTCCCTCAACCATTTTTCCCAAGTTTCCCTCATGGATTTATATCACAAACTGACGTTTCCTCAGAGAGCACAGATCTTTGAAACCTTTCTTCCAGATGATGTTGATCTTCCGAAAAAGAGCCCTTCTTACCCATCCACTATGTTCCCTGAAGCAACTAGGCATATCATTTTCTTAATTTCCTGTCTATTAGGTTATCAAAATGACATAACAGTAGATGAGTCAATTCTGCGTTATTTTTCCATTTTCTCCAAAGACAGTCAGCGAACATTCATGTACAATTACATCCAGTTCCTGGCTGATAATATGCACGAATAGATGATGAATTTGACAACTCAATGCATGTTCAAGTACACTTCTGTACTAGTTCACATGTTTCTTTTCCAGCAGGGGGATTCATTACCAATTACATTGCATAAACATGATGATCAGGGTATTAACCAATCAATCATTCATTAGAATCAATTGGTTAGATCCACTTTAACGAGTTTCCATTTGTAGATTTCATTGATTCCTTCATTCATCCAGTTGCCCAGCTTTTAAGCAGTCAGAATGAGCATTGGATTGACTCAGACATCAAAAGAATACTCCATCTAAGTGATCAAATAAGAGACTGCTATATTTACTAGAATTATACAGAGATCAGAGTATATGGTTGTGAATTGACACCTTACACGTTGCCCAAATATGTTCCAATGAGACTTTTCTCTCTGGAATATATTAGACAAATGATTAACATACATGGATGAATTGCACTTTGTTTCAGGTAAAATAAAATCTCAGTTTAAGATCAAGACTAAAGTAGGCTCTTTCATATGCAATACCAGAACAACATGAATTGAATTAGATGCAATCCTCAAGAGGATGAACTTTAAGACAAGTTTCACTCGGTCATATGATCCATTCAACATTATTTCAAACTTGAGGGTGGAGCTGAAGACAACGCCCCACAACCACACTCCTAGGCCTAAGATTGAGAAATTCATGAACCAGGATCAATGGGCAGAAAACTCATTGCAAGAAGTAGAGGAGCAGAATATTTCTACCTCCACTTTGCAGACTCCTATCTCTCAAGGCAAGCAGCAAAAAAGGCATAGAGAGGAACCATCATCTTCTAGAAACATTTCCAAAGAATTCATTATCCTGCAGAAGAAGCAAAAGACAAATTTCACCATTTCTACTGAGCAAAGTAAAAAAGAACTAGAGATCATTGATTTGGTGATGCAAAAGTTTCTACAGCAACATAGGGAAGTGTTCCTAATATTCCATCATCTTTTTCAGCTTCACAAGATCCCATGCAAATTATTCAATCAGTTGGAACCAATGAATAGGGTGATCAAAATATTTTCTCTCAATTTTAGAGATTAAACAGAAGAATGAAGCTCTAAAGGTCAATGTCTACAGTTAATTTTGGAAGCAGACCTCTACATCACATCATAGGCTATTGAAAACTTTTGACAGTGAAAAGGGAAGGATGTAGATGGATTTTCTACAGGTCCAAGTCCTTTTTCCCAAAGCTCCTTTTGATTACAAGAAAACCATATTCTCATTTGATGCAAATTAGATTCTTCCCATTGACCAAATGGACATGCACAGACCTTCAGGAGAAATGAATTTCTCTACCATGACTAACACTGGCATGGCATTTTCCAAATTGAGAAAAACTTTGTAAAATGTACAATCATAATTAAAGATTAAGAAACTTTCCTATTTAGCTAAAGATAATAAGCTGAAATCATTAGAAGACATAGTAATAAATATTGGGTATGACCCTAAGGATGTCAAAGGTGTAGAAGAAATTCTTAAGAAGAAGAATGAAGACATTGAAGCTCTCAGAAAGAAACTCAAATTGCCTTCTACAGAAGATCCCCAAACCAAGGAGATAGAGGAAAGTGAACAAAATAGAAAAGAAATGCTCAAACTCATCATTGAGCAGAACATTCAAATAAAAAAAAAGGAGGAACAAATTGAAGGTTTAATAAAGGAGAAGGAACAATAAACTTAGTTGGCCATGAATCCAATTTTAGATGTACTTATTGCAGTTGCAGGCACAAAACCAAGCTCTTTATCGACAACAATAGAATCTACATCAACAACAGGTAACCCAAATAAAATTGTGTAGGCTTTGACTCTACAAAAGTAGGAGAATGAAAAGCTTTTTGGATAAATTCAAGAATCTAGAAGCTCAGAAGATAAAGAATGATACTTTGTACATGGAATAAATGAAGAAATATCATAGGTTAGCACAAAAAGTTCATAAGTTAAAGAGTGAGTTATTAATGTCAGACACCTTGGCCCAAGCCAAGGAAAGCATCTGCACTGAAATAATTCAGACTATGACTGAAGTATGGCCCTCCATACAGATTATTTTTGAACAGGATGAACTAATCAATAAGTGCAAAGCATTCATTGAGAAGGAAAATGCAACACTTAAGAAAAAACTCGCCGAGGCTTCAAATATGATTAAAGTGCTAAATTCAAAGAGCTGGGCATAATTATAACATATAGAACATAAATCATTTTGGAAATTAAGAAAGTTCTGCAGAAGAAGAATATGTTGAATCAATTGGAAACCAAGTGTCAAACTTTGGACACTGCTGTCCAAAGATTTCACATCAAGTTCAACCTGCTAAATTAGAGAGGATTGCCAAGATTAATAGTGCCAAATGACAGAGTAATTAGCTTGGAGGAGTACTACATGAAGCCTTACATAATTTCAATTGACAAAGCCAAATTTGCAGGAATTAAAGGTCATATGACAGGAAAAACTTTTCCGGAGGCTTTAGAGTTTGATTTAATAATCAGAAATGAAATCAAACATCTCTTTATCAATAAACCTACTTTTGAGAGATACACTGAAGTAGATTAAGTTTTCATAAGATTAATTAATTTGGATATACCATGTCAAGAAAGATGAGATCACTTATGTGAAACTATCGAGTAAATTTCATCTCCAACAGCATGCCAACATAGCGGCACATTTTGGGGCCACATCATGAACCACTTCCTTGAAGACAGTGACAACCCAACTCAACAGTTTTTATATTTCTATATTTTGATGCTATTTTTGTAATCTGTTTAGATGCTTCTAATAGATAGAAATTAGTATAAATAACTCTCCATTCGAGTTATTATGGGTTGCACCCTTGGATGAGCACTTGTAAGCATAATTGTATGAGCTTTTGACCATTGATGATTAATAAAAGGATTCTGGATTTGTTTCAAACAATTTTTCTTCTTGTAAGTTTTTTTAGTATTCATTTCATTATGTTTTCTACATATATTTAAGTTGTTGAAATTTGGTTACCAGAGGACAGGTGGTTCCCTAAGGCTTTGATCTTTGGCCTGTTGGGCCAATAGTGTGTCATTATTATTATCTCTTTTTAACACCTATTTCATCCATTTCTACCATTATTTATCAAGTCATGGTTTATCATATAGTTCCATTTTATAATTATTTATGCTCATATGGATAAATATTATTTCTTCTCATTTATTTTTAATAAATTGATGATTATTATGCATGAATTTACCAATCATGGTTTATTAATAAATTTTCTGTAACATCGCTCACCATTTTAGCCTCCAAGATATTTTCCAGATTGCAGATTTGATCTTCAGCCCATCATTATATATTTCAATTCAGAAATTCGTTGGAATAAGAAGTGATAGTTTTGCATTGGATGTTTTAGGAAAATGGAGAAGAATCTGGAAAATTCGAAACATGGGTTTTGTTCCGAACGGACTGAATTAACTATACATTGCGCATTTTTCCCAAATTTGGTCCGTATTAAGAGAAACATAAGGTTCTCTGAAGACGATTTTCTCAAATTCGCTGTTGCAGCCGTTTTCCAAATTATCTCAGTTGTAATACCAAATTCGACCTGTTCCTATTGAATGTTGATGAAAAGATAATTCAGATATGATCTTGCTGATCAAATTTTTGTGAACAATCAAATTTTGTTATGGGAATCATTTTGTAATAATCTCTGTTTTAACTTCTCTCTACTCTTTGTGTATTTAAAACAAAGATCAAAGAATGGAATAATCATGGATTACTATGGGATTATTAGATTAGAGACGATACGATGATATAGGAGAAAGCAGAGAATGTAAATCCGACTGTATCATGTATTATGTTGTGTATCTTTCATTTATGTATCATTTGATAATGAACAGAACGTAGTTTTGAAAGACAAATTTGTACTATAATGATTCCGATGATTAATACATAGTTGCGTTGCTGTTCATTCAATTGCTCTGGAGTGACTAAGCAGTGTTCGCTGGCGGCTAAGGGCCCGGTCTCTGGTGAATCTCGCTGCTGTTCTTTGTGCTATACTTTTCCATTTATTGCAAATATATTATGCTTTTCTGCTTTACAATGAATTACTTTTGATAATTTAGATTTATGTATTTATTCCCTTGAGTGCGTATTCCAATTTATTAGTTGCTTGTTAAAAGAATCTGCTTTGATTACTTAAAGCATAGACTGTTATTTCCACTACTTTCCTTTTGTTCGATTGTTTAGATCCAGCTGAAAGAGCTCGGTTAATAATGCTTTAGTTCTCTCGGTTGATTGAATTATTTAAATTCAGAATGAATCACAGTTTTGAGTTATAATGCGAAAATGAATCACTTTCTTTAAAGCTTGAGATTTATGATTGCATTTGTTTACTCTTGTATTGAATTTAATAGATTATCTTAAATCATTACTCTCTAGGTTTATAGCTTGCACATATTGTGTACACTCTTGAAACAAAAAGATTTACCCAGATTGATAATTAATGTGAGGAAATTAGGAGTTTTAAAAGACACCTTTTAGCACCCAACATTTTGGCACCGTTGCCAGGGAGAGTGTTGCCATTTCACAGAGAGTGATGTATGTTTGAGATTTGTTGTTGGGAAAGAATTGGGTATTAAAAACGGAAGGTAAGAACCTGCGTAACAAGCAAGTAAAGTGCTTGCTCCTCCACCCGCTTTTCAGCACAATTGCATAGAAATTGAAGTAGGAATTTTAGAGGTAGAATTTTTGAAAAAAAAAATCTTGTAATTCTACTCGAGTGGTGATGTAAGCACCACCCATTTCACTAACCAATTGACAGGAACATTTTAAAGAGTATCCTCAAAGAAACACATGAAGAACATCTTCTATTATGGTAAGAAATGGCTCACATTGCAACTTTTGAATTCCCTATCAAAGATCTAGGAGGAGTGACACAAATGCACATAATTCCCCCATCGTCTCTACCAAATTTTCATGGTTTGAAAAATGAAGATCTAGATACATTCTTATTTGAGTTTGAAATAATTTGTAGAATATATGATTATTGTACTAATGATCGAAGATTGAAAGTGTTTCCTCTTACTCTAAAAGGATCAGCTCTTCAAAGTTCATGAACCTTGGTGGGATTTGCATCCAAACTTGGGAGGAAATGAAGAACGTATTTTTTAAGAAGTACCAAGACTATTGCAAGGTTGATGAAGATATTTTCAATATGATACAAGGTGAAGATGAAAGCTTGGAGGACTATGTGGAGCGATTTCGATACAACCTTAAAAAATCAAAGCATAAGTATTTGGAAAAAGAGATCTTAAAAACACTCCTACTTAAAGGAATCAAAGATGAATTTTTAGAACTCTTAAATCTGATAGGAAAAGGTGATGTTTTTCAGTTATCATATGACGATGTTTGTGAATTATGCATAAGGTATTCAAGAGGAATGTCCAAGGCTCGTAAGAATTCTAGAGAAGCTTCTTATTTCTTTTCCAAATCTACTACAAGAAGAGGAGACATAAAAGCTGAAATCAATGTTTTATTTGAAAATTTTAAATATGATTTTATTAGCTCTCTAAATTCAGAATTGGATGTTTTATAGGTTCAGAAAAATCAAGAAATTGAAGAAGTGTTTTTCCCTCATTTTCAAAAGGAGCATCCCATAGATACTCACTCTTCCTTCTCTAGGATGGAAGCAGCATATCAAAGAGATGGGGAAGCTGCAACAATGTCAAAACCATGGAAATCGTGGCCTACATGTATGGTTGAAAACACTTCCCCTCCATTTTCTTACTTGTATAATCCATTATGGAATACTCATGTGTTAGGGAAGCAATGTCAATCTCGACATAACCCCCACCAATCTTGTCTACAAGTTTGGCATGGTTCATCTTGTGATTGCATGACTACTCTCCCTCATCTTGTAGCACAAACACATCCTCCATATTCTCCACCAGCTCTTCCACAACATCTTGCTTGCCTATCAAAATCATCCACTCAACCCAATCACCTACATCATCAAAATGCTCCATTCCCTACACAATTTCCTACTCAACTCATTCCACACCCTCACCATAATAAACCAATACAACATGCTTACAGTGTTGAACTGCAAAATTTACCCACCTTTCCCACCCATTCTATCTCACATGCACTATTGGAGAAAACTTATACTGAGAGTCAGAATGTATCAAATCCAAAAATTGTAGAGGTTATGCAAGAAAATGAGGTTTCTTCTAGCCTGCATCAAAAAGCCATTTTAAAAACTCAAGAACTTCATGATATGACGGATATGGAAAATCAAGAAAGTAAGGGATACATTGAAGATTGGTTTCACTCCATTTGTTTGCAGCATCACTTCATACTTCAACAATTTTTGGCACCATCTTTTCAAGGGAACTTGGCTTGTCATACCCTACTATTTATTAACATGCATTTTTCAAATTTGGGTATGTACATACCAGAGGCCTTATTTCGAAAATGGCTCCACTGGAAGTACTCTTATACGTAAGCATATTCAATTTTTAAATAAGAGTAGGTTAGTGTAGAAAATAAATAAATAAGGACATAAATAAATACATTTTTATTATTATATAAAAATAATTGTTTTTGTTGCAACACGCTGTGGAAATCAACATCGGTGATAAATATTTTAATTTATTTGTGTATGTAGATGTATTGTATTGAAAATAATAGTTCTACAAACGCTCATATTCATTTTTATCACCAATATGGAAAAATTTCTTGAATATCATATTTCTTTGCTTTGCGGGCTTGATGAAATTTCTGAAAACAGAGTCGGGACAGTCATGTTTTGAGGGACCAAAAGTGAATATTTTAAAAACTTGTTTCTATCCTAAGTACCCCTTGATTTCTACTTTCCAACCCAATCTGAATCACTCCATTTTGATTTGAAACGAAAAATTTATAACTAAAACATTGACAAGGCATTTAGTAGGTAGCTCAAGAATAGAGTTGGGACAGTGAGTTTTTGGAGGCCTAAATGACTATATTTTTAAAACCTATTTCTATCATAAGTAGCCCTTGATGTCTAATTTCCAACCCAATTTGAATCACTCCATTTGGATTTGAAACGAAAAATTTATAACCAAAACATTGACAGGGCGTCTAGTAGGCATCTCAGGAACAGAGTTGGGACAGTGAGTTTTTCAAGGCCTAAATGAATATATTTTTAAAAAATATTTCTATCCTAGGTATCCCTTGATGTCTAATTTCCAACCCAGTTTGAATCACTCCATTTGGATTTGAAACGAAAAAGTTATAACCAAAATATTGACATGGTGTCTAGTAGGCAGCTCAGGAACAGAGTTGGGACAATGCGTTTTTGGAGGCCTAAATGACTATATTTTTAAAATATGTTTCTATGGCATATTAATCTATGAATATAGTTTACAAGGAAATTTTAATCACTCAATTTCGATATCGTATGAGAAATATATGACCCAAATACTGACTGTCTATCCTAAATCAACACTCTTAAAACTCTGTTTTTCCAGTTGTTCATTAAAGTATTTGACCCATAAATTCTTCTTGTTTTCAAAACCTGTTTCTATTGTAGATAAATAAATGAATATACTTTCATTTTCAATTTGAATCAGCTTAATCCGTCATCAAATGAAAAAGGTATGCTTAAGATATCCATTGTTGGTCTAAGATGGGTAATCCAAAATGACTTTCTTATGTAGGTTGTTGTAAGTAAAATTGACATATCATATCATTGAATTAAAAAAAAAAAAAATTTCTATTGGTAATATATCTTTGAAGTATCTCTAATTTGGCTTTTGAATCACTCAAATTGGACGAAAAACAAAGAAGTTATGATTAAAACACTGTAGGTTAGCATGATTAGCCACTGCTCTCTCGCAGGTAATAAGTTAATTTTACTTTGTCCATGGATTTGTTTTACAGAGTAACTACTTGTTAGTTTTTTTGCATATTTCTTTGATTAAGGGAGTTCGATCACCTCTCTTTATCCATGATTTAATGTTTTACTGCAAGCAGACACTCATTTTTTTGCAGGTCTTAGGAGAATAAAGAAGGTTAATTTATAAACAAATGATTCTTGAAAGAAATTTTAATGAAACAAGAGCATTTCATCCAATTCATTACCTAACAGATTCATAACAGAAAAAATGAAGAATTGATTCCCATTCGAAGATTCATGTCACTGCTACCAAAACATTTTTCCAAGAGATCATTTTTTTTTCATTGACAGATTGACATTCCCTTAGGAAATCACATCATAGTTGTTGTAACTTAATTTATATCCTGTTTTTAAATAAACTGTTGTTTCTTTTCCGATTTCTCTTATGTTTTTATGTTTCAGGTGTTGCTTCCTTCAAATTAAAGTTTCTGCTCCATTGGAAATTGAACAATGAGGACCCCACCATGCAAGTTTCAGTTGTAGAAGGCAATTCTTCGGCAGCACCAATTCTGTAAACAATTAATTTTTCTTTAGATTTGTACATACAATCATTTTTTTCTCTATTTTTTTTATTGTTCTTATTTCTGTATCATCACTCTTCTATTGTTTAGAGCAGGAGGGATGATTTTTTTTTTTTTTTTTTTCTCTCTGTGTTTTCCCTTGCTGTTCCATATAGGGGACAACTGTTGTTCCATATAGGGTACAACATTTTTTGAGAGTTTTTGCTATTCCCTCTTGGGAACAACACTTTTTTTGAGTTTTTGCTGTTCCATCTCTGAAACAACACTTTTTTGCATTTTTGATGTTCTCTTTTGGGAACAACACTTTTCTACGTTTTTGCTGTTCCCTTTTGGGAACAATATTTTTTTGCATTTTTGCTGTTCTCTTTTGGGAACAACACCCGTTAAATCGTAGAGTGTAACTCCGCAAATAAAAATGTGTATTAGATGAAGAATGTACATGTATTTATACATGGAGGTGAGGCTATTGGGATTCATCTCCCAATGAATCTTGGCCTTCCTTATTTCCTAATATTAAATAATATACAATATTGAATATTCTCACCCAACCCTTAGGATTAGGTGTCAACATTCCCCCCTTTAATCCGAAGGGATGTTGGTGAGCCCAAGCATCGATCTGAACTTTTCAAACTTTTATCTTCCAAGTGCTTTGGTGAAGATATCAGCAGTTTGCTCATTTGTGGAACAATGATGTAGATGGATGGTTTTGGCCTGAACATGATGTCAAATTAGATGGTATTTTGTATTGATGTGCTTTGTTCGATCATGGAACTTTGGGTTCTTGGCCAACTTTATTGCAGAAGTGTTGTCGATCATGAGTGGTGTTGAATACATTTGTTTCATCCGCAAATCTTCTAGGATTTTCCTGAGCCACACAATTTCCTTTGTTGCTTCAGTTGCTGCCACATATTCTGCCTCGGTCGTGGAATCTGCTGGAACTGACTGTTTGCGTGATCTCCATGAGACAGCTCCTGATCCAAGACTCATGGTGTAACTTGTAGTAGACACCCCTATTTCTTTGTCGCCATCAAAGTCTGAATCAGAGTATCCGATCAAGCTGAAGTCGTACCTGTGTATATTTGAGTCCAAAGTCTTGAGTCCCCTTCAAGTACCTTAACACTCTTTTTGCAGCAGACCAATGTCCTTCACAAGGTTTTTGCATAAACCTTGAGAGGATTCCAACAACAAATGAAATGTCAGGTCTGGTGGTGGTCAGGTAGATAAGACTTCCTATAAGCTGTCTATACTTAGTTGCATCCTCGAATTCCTTCCCTTCAATAGATGTGAGCTTCAAGTTTTGTTCCATTGGAGTGGTTAAGGGATTACAGTCATCCATGCCAAACTTGTTCAAGAGATCTCTAATGTACTTCTTTTGAGAAAGAAATATGAATTTAGGATGTTGAATTACTTCAATACCCAAATAGTAATGAACATGACCCAAATTAGTCATTTCAAAACTTTTCTTCAACTCTTTCTTCATGGATGCAATATAGCTCTCATTGTTTCCTGGATGTTGAATTACTTCAATACCAGATATAATGAACATGACCCAAATTAGTCATTTCAAAACCTTTCTTCAATTATTTCTTCATGGATGCAATATAGCTCTCATTGTTCCCTGTTATCAAAAGATCATCTACATATACCACAAGATATACAACTGTTTTTCCAACTTTCTTAACAAACAAATTTGCATCATCAAGATCAAAATGTTTGAAGTCAAGTTTCAGAAGATGCTCGGTTAATTTCTCATACCAGGCTCATGGTGCTTGCTTGAGGCCATACAAGGATTTTATAAGCTTGCAAACTTTGTGTTCTTGACCCTTTACAACAAATCCTTCTGGCTGGGACATATAAACTTTCTCTTTTAGATCTCCATTCAAAAAAGTTGTTTTTACATCCATTTGATGGACTTTCCATCCATTCTGAGCTGCTAGGGCAAAGAGAGTTTGGATGGTGGTCCATTTTGCTGTGGGAGAAAAAGTTTCTTCATAATCGATTCCTTCTTTTTGTGCAAAACCTTTTGCCACAAGCCTGGCCTTGTGCTTGTCAAGTGAGCCATCTGCTTTATACTTGTTCTTGTAGACCCACTTACAACCAATTGGTTTTGTTCCCAAAGGCGGATCAACCAGCTTCCAAATGCCATTCTTTATCAAGGCATCATACTCCTTTTGCATCGCTTCTTTCCATTCATCATGAGAAGCGGCTTCTTTGAAGGAAGTTGGTTCATGATCTGTAGACAAACTCAATTCATAGTTATAAGCAATATCCATATCAACAGGAGAATCAGAATTATCTACATCACCTTCGATTTGTTTAGTGGAACTTCTTGTTCCTATTTTTCCAACCTCATCAGGATGAACATTCTCCAGTGTCTTTGTCAGCCATTTGGGAGGACCTTTCTGAGATGGCCCAGGCTGGTCATTTGACTGAGTTGGGATTGATTCAAGATTCAATCTCCCAATTCCGTCAATCACATCATCCAATGTGTCATCCGTGGTTGTTTCTTCATGTGGGGGAGAGAGTGCTTCAGGACATGATTCCACAGTTTGATTCAATATCGGAATCCCCCCTTCAAGATGTGGAATCACATTATCAAATTCTTGGAAAGACTTTGTATGTGTGAATCTATCCAGGCGATCAAGTTGCCGCTCAACAACCTTGTCACTCTTGGAAGATTCAAGAAATATGACATCTCTTGCTATTACAAATTTCTTATTTGCTTCATCATAGAGACGATATCCTTTGGAGGTATTGGAGTACCCCATGAAGATACATTTTCTGCTTCTAGCACCAAGTTTGTTCCTTTGACCCTTGGGTATCAAGGCATAACAGGTGGACCCAAAGACCCTGAAATGCTTTACCGAAGGAATGTGGCCATGCCACATTTCAAAAGGAGTTTTGTTTCTAATTGAACTTGAAGGATACCTATTCTTTATGTAAACAGCACATAGAACTGCATCAGCCCAAAACATCAATTTTACATTCTTGAAAAATAACATGGAGCGAACCATATTTAAAATAGTTCTGTTCATTCTTTCAGCTACACCGTTCTGTTGGGGATTATATGGCACAGTTGTTTGATGTTTGATTCCATGTTGACGAAGATAATTTTAAAATTCGTTTGAAGTGTATTATTTTCCATTATCAGTACGTAGAGAGCCAATATGAGTTTGTGCATCATTTTCAATCCATGCATGAAAATTCTTGAATGTTTGAAAAGCATCAGACTTGTTCTTCAATAAGTAGATCCAACACATTCTGGTGTAGTCATCAATAAATGTCATCATGTATTTATTTCCATTTGCAGAAGCAATAGGCATAGGGCCACATAAATCTGAATGAACAAGCTCAATTTTTCTATGTGCTCTGGAGTGTGAATCATGAAATGGATGTTTGCTATGCTTTCCTAGAATACAAGCATCACATTCCTTAGGTTTCCTAGGAATTGTAGGCAGTCCATTAACACCATTTTTCTTCAACAAACAAAGGCTTTCATAGTTTAAGTGTCCAAATATAGCATGCCATAAAAGACTTGATGGGAATGTACCTTCATCATGATGTGAACTGAATGCAAAGTTTTGAGCATGAGCAGATGAACCTTTCAGCTTCAAGAGTCTCCCTTCTTCTATTCCCTCCATGACAAGTGAGTGATCCGATGCTTTTCTGACCTCTGCCTTGCCATCAAACAAGTGAATTGAGTGTCCTTGCTGCCGGATTTCGACCAGGGACAGCAAGTTTCTCTTCAACTCAGGGAGGTATAGAACCTCATGTAGGATATGATCAGGAAGACCAGGCAGTTTAAGCCTGACTGTGCCAAGCCCCGATGGCTTGAGTTTGGATTTATCTGCGAAATATACTGCTCCATCAACTTTGTCAGTGAATTCTTCAAAAAAATCTTTTCTAAATGTCATGTGACATGTTGCTCCCGAATCTAGCAACCAATCATCTCTCCATGAAGTAAATGAAACATCAAACAAGTCTTCAGTTACTCCATTGTTACAATGTGCTAGAACATAATGAGCAGATTCAGGTGCTTTACCTTTGTCTTTTTCATTAGTTTTACCTTTGTCTTGATTTCTTTGCTGCTCAATTTTCTCCCAAGGTGTTCTGCATTTGGATGCATCATGTCCATCTTTATTGCAACGTGTGCAATGAAGATTGGATTTGTCAGATTGTCTGCCCCCCCTTTCTGTGAAGTTTCTTCTTCCTCTGCCTCTTCTACCACCTCTTCCTCTGGATGAATCTGGAGCATGACTCTTTTCTCTATGTGCCAAGTATGTAGCCTCTTCGGAAGACGAAGGGACTGTCATCTTCCCGAAAGCTTTCTCTCTTTCTGCAAACTTTTTCTCAAGTGTATCAAAGGTGATATGCTCAAGGTTTCCACTTGCTTGCAAAGACTCAAGATAATGTGAGTAAGTCGGATATAATGCCTTAACATATGCTATGAGAGGTATGTCCATTTTTACACCAATGCTATCAATATCATGCATGATCGATCTAACTTCTGAAGCTAAGGCAAGGGGATCATCATTCTTCATTTCAAGACTGAACAACTTAATCATCAATTGAACATTTTCTAATTCTGAATGTGAGTCATAGAGTTCTTTTAGCTTGCTCAAGGAATCATAGGCATTTGAGAATGATGAAATATGGCGACTCACCTCTTCATTTACGGAAGCTGCAATCAAGGCATAGGCCTTGCAGTTCTTGTTTTCCCAAATGGCGAGCTCCTTGTCTGAAGTGGGCTTTGCTGGTGGATTTCCTTCTTGTCCTTCACATATTCCTTTCCACAACTCATTAAAAATGAGAGTGTGCTTAATCTTCCGAGACCATTCAAGATAGTTCTCTTTGCCGGAGAGAACCACCCCTACAATAAGATATGAGAGAATGCATTCTTGTGAAAGGAAAAAATGATTACTTTGCTGGAAGAAATTGTTTTGAAGAGGAAAAATATTGCTAGAAAATCTTCAATTCTGGAAATATACTCAATTGAAGGGGACAAAAATACTTTGCTAAAAAAATTGAATTCTGCACCAAAAAAAAAAAAATATTTTTTTTTGTTTGGAGAAAAAAAAATTATATGAGAACTGTATTGTGAATGGGAGGCGACATTAAATATGTGGAGGGGTCGATGGTAAAAATGAAATGGTATTAAATATGGACAGAGGGCGTATTAATATGACAAGGCGGTATTATGGACAAAGGGCATATGACAAAAGCGGTATTATGATAACAGAGATAGTGTATTATGAATAGAGGCAGCGTATTATGAATGGTGGGCGTTGTTATGACAGTCGGTGTTATGACAGTTGGTGAAATGGGAGTCCGATTGTGAAATGGGAGAGCCACCTTATGTGAAATGTGGGCGTTGTCATGATAGTCGGTGAAATGGAAGTCCGACTATGAAATGTGAAGAGCGATATGCGTAGGGAGTCCGACTGTGAAATGTGGAGAGCGATATGCATAGGTAATGAGTAGTAGTGGAGAGCGATATGCGTAGTATTGTATGTGCAGCGAGGGTAGGGGATTGTAGAAGGCGCGAGAGGGGGCTCGCAGATAGTAGGGAGGTGGAAAGGGTGAGTGTGGAGTGGGGCAGCGTTTGCAGATATGGTGAGGAGTGGAGCTGTGTGTGTTATAATGACAACGTATAAGAAGAGGATTCGGGCCACGAGGAGGGCGAAAGGGTAGAGCGATAGGTATGGGGAATGGGGGAGGCCGAGAGGCCGTTACAAATTTTGAATTGCATATATTTCAAGGGCTGCAGAACTGCAGATATTTGCAGGATTGCAGAAATGCAAGAATTGCAGATTGTAGAATCGCAGAGTCTTCAACTGCAAAACAAATTCAGAACTGTGCAAATTGCAGAGATAATTAAAAAAAATGCAGAATTTCAGTATAGCAATTTAATGGAGCAACAAAAACTAGCATAAAAACTGACTGAGCAAAGGAATGAGGGAGTTACACCACAGGAAAAAATGCCAATAGTGGGACTGGCTCTGATACCATGTCAAACCAGGAGGTAACTCTGCAAATCAGAATGTGTATTAGATGAAGAATGTGCATGTATTTATACATGGAGGTGAGGCTATTGGGATTCATCTCCCAATGACTCTTGGCCTTCCTTATTTCCTAATATTATTTAATATACAATATTAAATATTCTCACCCAACCCTTAGGATTAGGTGTCAACAACACTTTTTGCATTTTTGTTGTTTCCTTTTGGGAACATCACTTTTTTCATTTTGTTGTTCCCTTTTGGGAACAACACTTTTCTGCGTTTTTGTTGTTCCATTTTGGGAACAACACTTTTGTGTGTTTACTGTTCCAACTTTGGAACAATACCTTTATTTTATTGCCCATCTTCTCGTAACATCACTTTGGGTACACTTTGGTGGTTTTGCTGTTCCATCTTCGGAACAACACTTTTTGATTTTGTTGTTCCATCTTCGAAACAACCCTTTTTGATTCTGTTGTTCCATCTTCGGAACAACACTTTTTCATTTTTCTATTCCATCTTCGGAATAACATTTTTTTTATTTTGTTGTTCCATCTCTGGAACAACACTTTTTGGTTTTTCTATTCCATCTTCGAAACAACACTTTTTGATTTTGCTGTTCCATCTTTGGAACAATGTTCTTTTTTGGTTTTTTTTCTAATTTTTGAACAACACTCTTGTTTCTTATACAATTTTTGTGTGTTCTAAACAACACCTTTTTTTTATATTTCACAAGTATCTCTTTCCTCTTATGGACTTATTCCTAGCTCATTTCAGCCTCATTTATTTTGATTTCTTTTATGGCCTGAGCACAGTACCTTCATGCGGACAAGAATTATGGATTCTATTGAAGCAGGTGAATATCATTAACATTATGATCTTTAACAGGACAACTTCTGGATGAGAGATTCTTTTTAAGAAAAGGGACACAGTTATTTATATACTACTTTACTGCATCATTTTCTGCAGTACATGATACTAATTGATCATCCTAATAACATGCTAGTTCCACCCTTCCGGGTTATAATCTTCTCTGTCTGTAATAAATGAGATTATGGGTATTTTTTTTTTCTATTGACATGTTCAACTTCTTCCACCATCCCTACTCTTAAGGAGTACTGAGCCTCCCTCTTTTTATCATAAAACTGTGTAATCATAGCAAAATTTTGTTTGCAGATGGAGGATAGGGGGTCTCATTACGAGCCAGCCTACCATTTTCATAAGGCTGCAACAAAGTGACATTCCCATTATGGCCACCACACGAGGGTTATGATCCATTGGATAGCCAAAATATCCTTGGAACAAGAGGTCTCATCATGAGCTAGCCTGATCACTTTTGCTACATCCCAGTGAATGGCAGTGTGGTTATCTGGTTACCATGCTAGCACATTGATCTCTTATGTATAATAGCACTGGAACTATGCATTTATAAATTGAGTATCCTGGCTCATATGTGTTAAAAATCAACCCTGCCGAGGCTATGGACGCCTGCTGGAAATCGAGGCTCTGCTTATGGTATTAAAGTTATATCTTATCATCAATTATTACTATAATACCCTTTTCTTATTATTTTTTTTATCGGAGAAGTTATTTCCTTAATTTTTCCCTGTTTTGAACCTTTACGCATGAGAAATTATTTTCCAATCAATCGTATCATTTTCGGCTAGAATAGTGTCAAAAAAGCATATTTTTGGCATATTGCTGTCCTTTTATTTTTCGCATAACTTATCATCAATCCAAAGCATCCTATCTCTTATTCATAACTATCTTTACACACTCTACTCTCATTGTAACCATACGTCTTGACTTCCTATCATTTATATGTGTACTCTACTTAATTTACTGCCATATTGATCATTCCCTTGCCTTGCAGTCAGCACATCACCTTTCATATGCTTTATGGTCATGGAATCCCTTTTCCAATTGGAGGGGGGAATGTATGCATTATGGCATAACATGTGATATAACTGCTGAAATCTTCCATAACTTGATGTTTTGACAAAATATTAGTACTGCATTTATACAAAAAATTTTCTAATTAAAATTTTTGCATGCATATTATCTATTGCTATTCAAAACTAAAACTGTGGATTCAAGAAATTTGCATGAAAAATAGTGACTTGCTACAGGATAAGAACAAGTATGGGGGGAATTCTATTCGCATCAAAGCCACACTATTACCCCTAACAACAAAGGCTCGCCCAACTCACGAACACGCACAATTGTTCAAACATGATGTGCTTGCATGGCTTCCACATTTTGCATCACTTTCAGTATCCACTCAGCCTACATCAGCTTCAACAAATTCCAGCCCATACATGTCATTCCACATTTTTTTCGGAGATAAAACTTGAGGTAAAATAGCATAATTTTCTGATTTATTACAAATTTAGGAGAATTTCATGCAAAATCCATTGAGCATTATTTATCATCATTCATTCCACATCTTTACCACTTCCCATTCTTCAAAGACAAAATCTTTCAGTTTGAGGGAGTGTTCCTTTCATTTATTTATTTATTATGACCATCTTATTCATTCTCAACACCTCCCTTCTTCCATGTTGTTTTACACCAAGCATAGATTTCAACAGATTGTAGCAACCACCTCTATTCGTTTTCTAGAATTGCATGAGGGCATGCTAATTCTTCAGTTTGGGGGAGGCATTGCTACACATGATGGATGTTTTCTACTTTCTTTCTCATTTAAGGCATACAATTTCATTTTTATACAGTGCAGAAATTGATTTGCATATATCTTTAAAACTATGAACTGAATTCTTGTGATTTCTGGATAACAAAGAGGTATCATTAAAATACACAAACCCAGATAATTTCACGCTAAATTAGTTCATAAAATTTTGAAAATCATGCACTATCACCTACAACCATTTTGTTTATATCTCATGATCCGTGCATCAAAACGATCTGATTTTTGGATCATAGAAGCATTAATATAGTAGAAATCTAGTTTTTGAGAAAATGGTTAATGAAGTTTGTTGTTACTTATATCATATTCTGTTGCAACTTCATATACATATAGTTGAACGTCAAATGTAAAAATTGTTACGCCTTCATCAAGATTGCTAAAATTGAATATTCATTATTTGAGGAAGAATTCATTTGTTCCATCCATTTCGTGAGTTGGGATGAACAATTTTTGTATTATTTCTTGGTTAATAACGAGGCTTTGGGTTGCATGAGTACATGCAATATATTCAGTTTGGGGGTATCTTGGGCTGCTAGTTTGTCATTATTATTATCACTTTTTAACACCTATTTCATCCATTTATACCATTCTTTATCACGTCATTTATCATGGTTTATCATATAATTCCATTTTATAATTATTTATGCTCTTATGGATAAATATTATTTCTTCTCCTTTATTTTTAATAAATTGATGATTATTATGCATGATTTTACCAATGATGGTTTATTAATAAATTTTTTGTAACATCACTCGCCATTTTAGCCTCCAAGATATTTTCCAGATTGCAGATTTGATCTCCAACTCATCATTAAATATTCCAACCTAGAAATTCATTGGAATAATAAGTGTCAGTTTTACATTGGACGTTTTGGGCAAATGCAGAAGAATATGGAAAATCTGAAACATGGGTTTTGTCCAGAACGGAACGAATTAACTTTACAATGAGCAGTTTTCCCAAATTCAATTCGTATTAAGAGAAACAGAAGGTTCTCTGAAGACAATGTTCTTAGATTCGCTGTTGGAGCCGTTTTCCAAATTATCTCAGTTGCAATACCAAATTTGACCTGTTCCTGTTGAATGTTGATGAAAAAATATTTCAGATATGATCTTGCTGATCAATTTTTTGTGAACAATCCAACTTTGTTATGGGAATCATTTTTTAATCATCTCTGTTGTAACTTCTCTATGCTCTCTGTGTATTTAAAACAGAGATCAAAGAAGGGGATTATCATGGATTATTATGAGATTATTAGATTAGAGATAGATATGATGACATAAGAGAAAACGAAGAATGTAAATCAGATTGTATCACTTATTGTATCATGTCTCTTTCATTTATGTAACATTTTATAATGAACAAAACTTAGTTCTGAAGGATAAGACTGTATTGTAATGACTGTGATGATTAATATATAATTTGCATTGCTGTTCATTTGATTTTTCTAGAGTAACTAAGCAGTGTTCGCTGGCGGCTAAGGGCCCGGTCTCTGGTGAATCTCGCTGTTGTTCTTTGTGCTATACTTTTCCATTTACTGCTTTACAGTGAATTACTTCTGATAATTTAGATTTCTGTATTTATTCCCTTGAGTGCGCATTTCCAATTTTTTAGTTGCTTGTTAAAAGAATTAGCTTTGATTACTTAAAGCATAAACTATTATTTCCACTACTTTCCTTTTGTTCGAATGTTTAGATCCAGCTGAAAGAGCTCGGTTAATGCTTCAGTGCTCTCGGTTGATTGAATTATTTAAATTCAGAATGAATCAAAATTTTGAGTTATAATGTGAAAATGAATCACTTTCTTTAAAGCTTGAGGTTTATGATTGCATCCATTTACTCTTGTATTGAATTTAATAGATTATCTTAAATAATTACTCTCTAGTTTTATAGCTTGCACATATTGTGTACACTCTTGAAACAAAAAGACTTACCCAGGTTGATAATTAATGTGAGGCAATTAGGAGTTTTAAAAGACACCTTTTAGCACCGAACAGAAGGGTTGACAAAATTGTTGCAAGGCAAGCTTCCCGGTGGTGACAATGTAATCCATGAAAATCATGATGAGGAAAAAGGGAATATGGATCATGATTTTAGAGACTCCAATGTGGCATTTAAGAATGAACATATTTCAAATATCGATACGAGGAATTTTGGTTTAAAGGATCTAGTAACATGCATACTACATATGGAGAAATATTTTTATCCCCATAATGTTCAACACACACAAAGGGTACACTTTGCAACTTTATATTTAGAACCCAATCAGTTTGTATGGTATCGTTGGATTTGTTCTCGTAAAAAAATTGTCACTTCGTAAAATTTTACAAAGGAAATGATCTCACATTGTGAGGATACAAAGAGAAACACCTTCTTTAGCCAATTGATAAATTTAAAACAAAAGGGTTCAATCGCGGAGCACATTGAGGAATTACAAAAATTGAATATAAGGGTAAATGATATTCGATAGGAGCATATGATTGATGTCTTCATAGGGAATTTAAAGGATAAAATCTAACATGAGGTTCTCCTTTGGGAAGTTGATTCATTGGAGAAGGCATTCAGGTTGACAAGAAAAATTGAAAGAAAAATTATGGCTACAAGGAAGCCTACCACTCACAAATATAAATATGGAAATGTTGCTACTCCTAGGCTTCCACAACCTACAAGGTTGACATCACAAGATTTGGAAGAAAAAAGAGAAAAATGGATTTTCTACAGTTGTGATAGCAAATACACTAAAGGTCATAAGTGTGTTGAGAAGAAATAATTTTACATAGATTGTGAAGAGGAGGAAGAAAAGGAACAAGAAACTTCAAAAGAAGAGGATATACACTAGGAACCAACCCTAGAGAAAGAAGAAATGAATCCAACCATATCTTGTAATGCATTGTAAAAAATTACCACTCCTTAAACTTTCAATACAGAAGGACATATCAAGAAGGAAAAGGTAATAGTGCTGATTGATTCAGGTAGTACCCATAATTTTATTCATTGTAAGATAGCCAAGGAATTGAATTGCTTCATATATCTAGCACGAGAGTGTCAAGTGATGGTTGCAAATGGAGGAAATATAAATTTATACGGAAACTTCCATAATATCAAGCTAACCATGGGGGAATATGTATTGAATATTCAAACGATTTCCATTCCAATGGGTGGTGTTGATGTTGTACTAGGAGTCCAATGGTTTGAATATTTGAGTACGATAAATTTTAATTTTCAAGAAATTTTGTTGAATTTTTTTGGGAAGGAAAGGAAGTTGAATTAAGGGGTATCGCAGGGAATCCAAGAAATATAATCAGCTCTAATGGCATGAAAAAGCTTCTAAATAAAAAAAACAGGGCATAATTGCAGAATTATGCTCACTAGAGGTTCAAACATCAAAAACATCTATTTCCCAATATCTCCAAAAATCCTTGTACAATTATTCCAAGGAATTTTAGTCTTCCAAAGGCCTTCCACCTATTCGTGATCATGATCATGCTATTCATTTGATTCCAGGAAGTGTTCCTCTAAACATCATTCCTTACAGATATCCGTATGCCCAAAAAAGTGTAATTGAACATATGGTTGCAGAAATGCTAGAGGCCGGTATAATTCAACCTAGTCAAAGTTATTTCTTTGCTCTAGTAGTATTGGTGATCTAAATTTATGCGAGAATGTAATAAAATATAGAAAAAAAAAAAAAATTGATGTAGCAGAAAGTATACCTCATTTCATTAATATCAAATAACTGAAATAAGCTTACAGATAGAATGGAAATAAACTTTCTTCGGCGATGGTAGGTTATCTATGAAAAGAAATGTGGGGGATACATGCCTTTGAACTATGTTAAAATGAAGCTCAGGGGATTTTTATTTTTTAAAAACATGGGAAAGCCCTAAAGAACCAAAACCATAACCGCATGAGATGGAACACAAAGATTTCGTGGGCCCGGTTGGGGTTAGTTGGGCATCCAACTTCTCGGGGTCGTAACTTGGTCATATTATCTCTGTTTGGCGCATACGATATATCGTTTGAAAGATCTCTCAGAATATTATAGGTTTTGACACAAGCCATTACCTATGGCTATGGTCTTGTTACATACCTCAAAAAATACCATTTAGGGGGTCAAAACGACTCCAGAATTTTAGGACCTGAAAATTGATAAAAATAGTAAACACTGCTATAAACAAGGAAATTGATGAAATTGACTATAGGTATAGGTGGAATAGGTGGGTGGCCACAAATATCCACCTGGATCATTCCTCTCCTCTAGGAAGCAATGGTCCCCATTGCATGGAGAACCTCCACGAGGTGAGGATATTTCTGTTGAATCTGGTCCGTGGTGAATCACTTGCCCTGGTGAAGGAGTTAGCCTGCTTTGACAACTCGATATAGATGGATTCTCTAATGGTGGGTGTTCTTGATATCTATGTCCATGATCTGATCACTTGTGGCCTGTTCCATGCAGTTTGGTTTTAACTCTGTTGGTTTGAGTTGTTCTACAATGTCAGATGTGTCCAACAATGGTGGAAAGTAGGGCTGAAGGCAATTCACATTGAAAATTGGGTGCAGAACAAGGGATGGTTGAATAATTAGATTGAAGGAATTTTCCCCTACAACCTTCGTGATGATATATGGCCCATATCGAAGCGAGCAAAGCTTGCAGTGGGGCCCTACTAGCTGCTCCTTCTGCAAATGTAGCCAAACTTTTTCTCCCACCTAGAACTTGTGTGGCACCAAATGCTAATCATGTCGCTGCTTTTACTTAGCATTGGCTCTGTGCAATATGTCATAGACTTATTGGAGAATGTGCTAAATGTGCTCAATTAAGTTGTTCGCCTTGTTAGATTCAGACTGGACATGAGCCGAATCTTCCTCAGGAGCTACAAATGGTATGGCCACATCAATGGGACATAGTGGCTAGAATCCCAAGCCCACTTGAAAGGGGATGTGGCCACTTGAGTTGTGGAGAGTCCAATTATAGTTGTGCTAGACATAGGGAAGGATTTCATCCCATGTGCATGGATGCTTTGAGTTTTACATGCACATAATGTGTACGATCATCTCGTTGACGACCTTTGTTTGGCCATTAGTTTTGGGGTGTAAAGTTGTGGAATTAGTGAGCTTGGTGTCTAGCATCGACTAGAGACTTGAAAAAAATGAAGTGAGGAACCTCCTATACTGCTCTGAGGTAATAGGCTATGGGATCCCAAGGTGTACCCACACTCACTCAAAGAAGAGTTTAGTAGTGGATTCTGCTGTGATATTATTCTTTCAAGCCGCCATAACGATCATCTTAGAGAATTTGTCGACGACCAAAAAAACATAGTCTTTACCATGCTTAGTGGAAGGAAGGACCGACATGTAATCCATGGATATGGATTCCCACGGCTGACTAGCGGTATGCAGTGGAGAATATAGGCCTTGCTTCTTGATGGTTGGTTTGGAAATGATGCAGGAAATGTAGGATATGATGTACTTCCCAACATCTTGTTGAAGGTTTGACCAATAGAATTACTTCTGAAGTACTGCCACTATTTTCTCAATGCCCAAATGTCCAGTGACCTGATTGTAGTGCGCTTCCCAAATAATCTTGGCACGCTCGCTTGAAGGAACACATAAGTGTCCCAGGTGGCATAACAATGCATCATGGAGGTGAAAATTTGGAACTTGCTTACCCTCCAAGAATGTCTGGTATGTGTTGCCAAATTTTGGATCACTTTTGTAGAGATGCAACCAACCCGAAGTCTCATGGCTACAAGAGTCGAGCACAGTGGTTAATGCCATGATCGATGCTCGGATGAGACAGTCTGCAAAATTATTGGCGCTGCCCTTCTTGTACTTGATGTTCAAATGGAACTGTTGTAGGTATGTTGACCATTTCTGATGGTGATCATTCTGCAACTTCCCTTGTGTTTGTATGAAATGCAGGTGTCGGTGATTTGTGTGGATGACCATTTCCTTCCCTAAAATTTAATGCTTCCATTATCGACATACCTGCAAAATGGAATACATCTCTTTGTCATAGGTGGGATACTTTCAGACTGTGTTTTAAAGTGTCTCATTGTGATATGCCACTAAATGCCCTTGTTGAGTAAGTAATCGCATAGTCATAGGAATCTGTCTCAATCTCAAATGGTTGTTGCAAGTCTGGTAATGTGAGCATTGGTGCAAAGCAAAGGAGATGTTTCAATTCCGCGAGCACCATCTGTTGAGATTAATACCAAAATAATTTTCTTTCGTTTCTCCCATGGTGAATTGAATCAAAGGCCACATGATATGAAGTAACTACAAGATGAACCTGTGGTAGAAATTAGAAATACCTAGAAAGCTGCGAAGCTATGTTAGAGTAGTTTGGGCTAGTCAATCCTGAATGCCCTAGATCTTGGATAAGTTGACATGCACCCCATACTCATCAATAATGTACCCTAGATATTGAACCTGGGTCATGCAAAAGGTGCATCTATCCAAATTGACACACAAATTATGTTGTCGCAATGTTTGGAGGCACTGTTGAATCTAGTGGAGCTTCTCTTTCCAACTCTACCTGAAGATCAGGATATCATCCAAATACATGACCACAAATGAGTTAGTGAATGGTCACAATATGTTGTCCATCAGTATCATGAAGGTTGCAGGAGCATTCGTCAACCTGAAAGGCATGACCAACCATTCTAAAAGTCCCTCCTTGGCTTTGAAGGTAGTATTCCACACATCGAAGTGTTCGATTGTTTTATGGTGATACCCAGACTTCAAATAAATCTTGTTGAAATATTTCCCCCCCTTGAGTTGGTCCAGAAGGTCATTAATCCATGGGATTAGATATCTATTTTGGATAGTGATATTGTTCAGTGCCCAATAGTTAGTACATAGTCTCCAAGTCCCATCCTTCTTCTGCACCAACATGATAGGGCTCCCACAGGGTGATGAACTCATACATATGTGACCTTTATGCAAAAAATTATGAATATGTTGCTCTATTTCTTCATTCTCCAAAATAGAGCACCGATAGATTGGTCCATTGGGTAGCGACGCAGCTGGGGTAAGACCGATGGTGTGCTTGACCTAACAATGCAGAGGCACCCCTGTAGGTGAGGTGAAGATGTCCCCGTACTCTTCAATGACATTGTCCACTTGTTGTTGCCGTTCACGGGAGCACTATTTGAAGGTTGTGGCCAAAATATTATTCTTTCCTTGAGGATGGATCATAAGGAAAACAAATTTCCCAGTTTGGGAAATGAGCTTACTGCATTTCTTCGCAATGATCAAATAGATGGCGATAGGCGGTTCTACCTCTGGTATCTTGTACAAATTATTACCCAAAGTAACAATAACAATGCTAGGCCGAGACTCATGCACAACATGTTGCTTCCACAAATATGGCTGGCCTAATAATATATCACAAACTTCAAGAGGAGAAACATCACATAATTCCTCATCCGTCAAGATATTGATACTGTAGGGAAGGTGACACTACTGGATTACGCGGAGATCTCGTCTTTGTTGAAGCCACCCGATGATGTATGGTTGTGGGTGTGCTATGATTGGTAGACCTAGATGCTTCATGACCTCTACTGAAATTGGGTTCTTTTGGCTCCCATTGTCAACAATGAAATGCAATGGGGAACCCTTAACCCAAATTTGCGAATGGAAGAGGCGCTCCCACTCTTCTGGATCTTCAGGTTCTTCCTTTTGGCTCTTGGTGGTGACAATTGTGGTACTAGGATCTGCATCAATAATCTTCTTCCCTTTTTCATTCCTCATAGATCCCCACATGGTATTATTTTTCCTTGATGGCATCTCAGAAAGAATTCCAAGTGGGTGTGACCGAGAACAGGGAGGATTCCCCATCGTCCTTTTGCTCACAGTAGGTTTCCAACTAGTCCTTGACATGGGGGCGGCTTTGAGGAGTTTAAAAGTAATCTTTTCCCGATTGGAAAGGTAATGAACCGAAACTATCCTTCTAATAGATTCAACCATCTATCTATGATGTCTGCACATATTTGGCCCTCAAATATGGGAATGTATAAGTTCAATTGTACCTTAAAAGGAGTGGCGCCTCCAAAGTGGCTGCCGAATGAATATGTGTCGCCGGTGGGTAGCCGTCGAAGGATCTGGGAAAAATTATCCATCATCGAATTCCTATGTTTCTCGAGGGCCTCCTCAAGCAATATTTTGATAGGATCTCCTACTCCCTCATCTCTCTTTTCCTCTACCATGGGAGGCCGTCAACATTTGCGAGGCTGATCTTGCAAAGGTGCATCCAGATCAAGCCCCAACTTCTTATACCCTAATCTTGTTGGAGACATGAAAAGAAAGATCGAGAAAGAGCAGACCACTTTGATACCACTGATCCAGATTTATGCAAGAATGAAATAAAATATAGAAAGAAACATAAACGCATAGATGCAATAGAAAATATACCCCATTTCATTAATATCAAATAACTGAAATAAGCTTACAGATAGAATGGAATAAAATAGCTCGGACGATGGTAGCTTATCTCTCAGAAGAGATGTGGCAGCTACATGCCATTGAACTATGTTACAATGAGGCTCAAGGGCCTTTTTATTATTTGAAACACGGGAAAACCCTAAACAACCAAAATCATAACCCCAGTAGATGGAACACCAAGAGTTTGTGGGCCCCATTGGGGTTAGTTGGTAAACCAACTTCCCAGGGTCATAACTTGGTCATATTATCTTTGTTTGACACATACGATATATAATTAGAAATATATCCCTGAGTAATACAAGTTTTTCTACAAGCCCTTGTCTATGGCTATAGGCTTATTGTGGACCTCAAAACAATGTTGTTTATGGGGTCAAAACTGCTCTGGAAGTTTAGGACCTGAAAAATGACTAAAAATAGTAAATACTGCTATAAAAAAGGAAAATGATGAAACCAAATGGAGGTCTAGGTGGAATAAGTGGGTGGCCACAAATATCCACCTGGATTAACTGGTGCATAAGAAGGATGGATCATGGTGCATGTTTCCGGATTATAGGGAGCTCAACAAGCTCACTATTAAAGATAAATTTCCCATTCCTGTTATTGATGAACTATTGGATGAATTACATGGAGCGACTTACTTCACCAAGTTGGATATTCTTTCAGGATATCATAAAATTAGAATGAAGAATGAAGGAATTCTGAAAACAATAATTAGAACTCATGAGGGTCATTATGAATTTTTGGTCATGCCTTTTGGCCTTACCAATGCACCTTATATATTTCAAGTTTTGATGAATTCCGTTTTCAAACCCTTCCTTAGAAAATTTGTGCTAATATTTTCTGATGATATACTAATCTACAACAATTCTCGGAAGGATCATGTTCAACATCCGGACAGGGTGACCGAACTATTGGAGGATAAATAATTATATGAAAAAACCTCCAAATGTTTCTTTGGAGTACAGGAGGTGGAATATCTGGGTCATATTGTATCTCATGAGGGTATTAAAGTAGACCCTAAAAAAACTAAGGCTATTAAGGAATGGAAAATCCCCACAACCATAAAGCATCTGCGAGGATTTCTCGGCATGACATGGTATTATCACATTTTTTTAAAGAATTATGGGAGAATAAAAACACCTATAACAACATTACTGAAGAAAGATGCATTTTATTGGACTCCAGAAGCAACTAAGGCCTTTGAACATTTTGAAGAGGAAATGTGCCAAGCACCGGTCTTAGCTACGTCAGACTTCACGAAAACATATATTGTGGAATGTGATGCCTCACGAAATGGAATTGGTGATGTTTTAATGCAATAAATAAGACCAATTTATTTTTAAATCCATCCAATCAAAGGAAATTATTTACACAGATCTATTTATGAGAAGGAAATCTTGGAAATACTACATGCATTAAAGCAATTGTGACCTTACCTAATGGGAAGACACTTCAAGGTAAAGCACAGATCATGATAGTCTTAAATAATTTTTGGAACAAATATTATCTTTAGAAGAGAAACACAAATTGGTCACAAAGATGTTGGGATATGACTTTGCAATCATCTACAAAAAAGGAAAGCAAAATGTTGTTGTAGATGCACTCTCAAGAAAGGATGAGGATGTGGAAGTATTTCTTTGTGCCATTTCTATTATCCATCTAGATTGGATAAATGAATTAAGGGATGAATGGAAAAATGAAAAATAAGTGTGTACACTCATTCAAAATTTGAAGAAAGATCCCAATACATATGATACATTTAGCTGGAAAAATGATTCATTATGGTACAAATATCGCTTATATATTTGTAATAATTCCCAACTCAAACAAACTGTTATTTTGGAATTGGACACCTCTCCCTTAGGAGGGCACTTAGGATTTTTAAAGAATTACTGCAGGGCCAAGAAGGTTTTTTTTTTGGGACGGCCTTAAATATGATATTCAAAATTTTGTGGTGAAATGTATGGTTTGCCAACAAAATAAATTTGAGAAAATTAAGACCCCAGGTATGTTACAACCTTTATCCATTGCAATTCAACGTTGGGAGGAGGTTTCAATGGATTTTATCATAGGTTTACCCAAGTTTGAAAGAAAGAGTGTCATCATGGTGGTAGTTTATAGACTTACCAAGTATGCACAATTTTGTGCATTATATCATCCATTTAAATCTAGTAAGGTCGCTATTGCATTTATAGAAACAATTCAAAAATTACATGGAAACACAAAGATTATTGTAAGCAATAGAGATCCTATTTTCACTATAAATTTTTGGATGAAATTATTTTCTTGTCTAGGTACTCAATTAGCTCATAGCTCATCTTATCATCCTCAATCTAATGGGAAAACTGAGATAGTGAACAAATGTTTGGAAGGATATCTTCATTGCTTTGTATCTGATAAACAAACACAACGGGTCAAGTGGTTACCTATGGCTGAATGCTGGTATAACACTTCCTTCCATACTGCACCAAAAATGACCCCATGTATGGCACTTTATGAATATCATCCACCATACATCGCATCATATTTAAGAGAAAATTCTAAGGTTCAATAAGTGGAATATCACATCGAGCATCAAAAACAAGTTCTCCAACTCCTAAAGGATAACCTCACTTTGGCCCAAAATCAAATGAAACAAAAGGTAGATCAACATCACAACGAAAGAAGTTTTATGTAGGCATCTGGGTATTTTTACGGCTACAAACATACAAATAAATGACCCCTAAGCAAGCTAATAAGAATAATAAATTATCACCAAAATATTATGGTACTTACAAGGTGTTGAAAAATATTTTTACTATGGCATACAAATTGGATCCTCCTACATATTCTCGAGTGCACCCAGTTTTCCATGTTTCAAGCTTAAAGAGGGTTATAGGTGACAAGCTCTCAATTCAAACAATATTGCCAGAACTTGAGGAGGAAGGAAAATTAATATTGGAACCTGAAGCAGTCATGAAAACAAGAACTCGAGAGCTACGAAATCATTCAATTTCAGAATATCTCAATAAGTGGAAGAACATACCCGCTGAAGATTCCACATGGGAAGATGATAATTTTATACAGAAGCATCTATAACTACTCAAGCGTTGATGACGACACTTTTTTGAAGGAGAGGGTCATTTTAGGTTCCTATAATACTAGTGTAGCCCCTTATTATTATTGTTAGCGTAGCCCACTTATTATTATTTCTGTGCCCATGTAGTCCCCATATTGTTATTATTGTGCCCCATAGAAGCCCACTATTGTTATTGTTGTGCCCTTACATTATTATTGTTATGTAGGCTATAATTATATTGTGACCCCTTAGACTCCTATATATATAAAGGAGGTTTTGTCATTTGAATCGTCAAATAATTGTTCATTTATGTAATGTAAAGGTGGTTCCCCCCTCGAAGAGGATAATTTTTAAGTCATTGATCTATCTTTTCTTCTATTTTGTGAGATGATTGCATAAAATTTTCCATTCAAAGACTTGGACCAGAGAGCACGACTCTGTGCAAAAATTGAGCAGCCAGAGGATTTAACAACTCTGATACCAATGTAATGAACAAGGTTCATATTTAAAGTTAAATACCATAAAAGACTTGGAATATTAAGATATCCATTAAAGATACAATAATATATATTAAAATTTATGAATAATAATGATGATATAAATGACAGTGAGGGCCTGCTTATATACCCTTGGTGGGGGTCCCTTTATGAAAGGCCATGTCTTTAGGGGCATACCTCTTCATTAACTGATTAATACTTACTAATTATTTATGACATGTTATTATTATTTATATATACATTTTATTCATAACATCTTCCAACCTTCATGGCATTAGAATCACTCTAGGAACAAAGAGCATGACTCATGGTAAATTTGCATATGATGTTATTCTCTTGGGAGGAGCTTCAGTATTAATAGACAAGAGATTTAAATCCACTTTGGATAGATTCGTGTCGACATCCAGTATGAAAAGAAATGATAATAAAATCCAAATATTCACCTGGAATACATTAACTCCTAAGGAAAAGAATATTGGATACGTTTTTGAATATAAAGTAGTTAGCGGTTGGAAGGAATTTAAGTATCTGGGAATTCCAATATATCTCAGGAAAACATACCCTACATCATGGAATTTTTTTTGGAGAAAATTGAAATAAAGCTGGAAAATTGGGGAGCAAGATGGTTGAATATAATAGGGAGAATACTCTTGCTAAAAGCAGTCCTCTCAGCCATCCCCTTCTATCAATTCTATGATTTTTTGGTGCCTAAGTATGTGGTGCAGCAAATAGGAGCTTACTTAAGAAAGTTTCTATGGGAAGGAGGTGAATCAGAAACCAAAAAATTCCATCTATGTAATTGGAATGCTATTTGAGCACTAAAATTGCATGGAGGATTGGGAATCAGGGATCCTTCTCTGGTAAACAATGCAATGGGAGCCAAGGTTTTCTGGAAGCTAAAATCTCAACCATAACTTTGGTGGGTACAAGTTTTGCAAGCCAAATATATGCAGGGTAGTAATATTTGTCTCAGAGATATCTCTCAAGGATATCCAATTTGGAAACGAATAACCTCCTCCTCTTCTTTAATTTATGATCATCTTTTCTAGATCCCGGGTAATGGAATTAATGTTAATCTATGAGAGGACTAAATTCTAGGACGTCAACCACTGAGATAGTAACAATCTCTCATTTCCTTGAGAAATATCTTAAGAATGAAAGTATTTGTACTCTCGTCCATATTTTGAGCTGGGATGAGAAGGGTTTATGGAAAGAGTGGAAGCTTGATGCTCTCTTGGACAATCTATGACCTAAAGTGGAGATTTTGAAAAGTAAATTGAATGGTTGTGCCCTAATAAATTAAGTAGTAGTGATAAAAGGGGTTGGAAGAAATCCTATACAATTAAAGAAGGATACAACACTCTCCTATACTAATCACAGGTCCCAATGAAATCCTCGATATGGAGCAAGATGTGGAAATATAATGAAATTCCAAAGGTAAATTCATTTTGTTGGCTACTATGGCATAAGAAATTTTTAACAGTTGAAAATTTCAGAAAATGGTGAATTTTCGGCCCTTATACCTATGCAGTTTGGATCCTCGCCCTTGGCCTTTTTTTTTCTAGAAATTTTTGGCCTTCATACATTCAAACATTTTTTTCATATTGGCTCAAGAAATACCGAGGCTCCATGTTGGGTATGTGTTATATTATTTCTACAACTAGCTATTGGTGATGTTACGTTGCACTGGGTGCAACCGGGGGGGGTTCGCATGGGGGTGGTAGGCGCCCTACACAAGGCACGTGGCAGCACCCTGGGATTTTTTTTATGCAAACCCAATAATTGTTGGGTGGACCCAAGGATGGGGGCAGACCCAAATATGGTTGGCATACCTACCCATGATTTTGTACATCATTTTCACGCATGGTTTTGGGCATGGCGATTTTTTCCCATGGTATTTTGTAGATCTAGTCAAGGGAACTATTGTTATGTTCTAATATAGGGTTAATGGATTGGGGTTTATGAATTCTTCAACATGTATATACATGTATTGTAACATGGAAAGGAATATAATGAAAAACCAATATGGTTTTCCCAGTTTGGCTTCCAGGAGAAAATATTTGTGTATATTTTATGTTCTCTCCATTTTATATATTTTTTGTTTTAAGAATATGCTCCCTTCATACCAAATCCTCCTTCAAAGATATATGGCTAGCTCCCCCAAGTATCTTTTCTAGCAGCTATGGCTCTCCAGGAACAGTTCCATGTTCAAATAAGTTTCAATTCCGACAAATTATGCTGTTTTCAAATTCCTATATTTATATTTAGAATACATACTTCCATCCTTGGATCCCTAATTAAATATTCTTGAGAAACAATTTATTTCTCCTTAGATCTCTCATAGTCCCATCACTCTTTCTTCAGGCTGATGAAGTCTTTCCCTGGGTGGTTGCGCCTTTCTGCTGATAAATTTGTAGAATGGAGGATGAATGTTCATTCTTGGGTTCTCCAATTTTATGGAGCCTACAAGCGCAATCCAGGGGTGGCATGAGGGGGAGAGATTATTCTAAATATCGAAGGAAAAATAGTGGATAAATTTTTGTGGGGACTCGGTAGGAAAAATAACAACCAGGAAGATATATAGGGACTTTACTAGGGACTATCAATAGCCCATAGGTATGGTATCAATGAAATAAATATTTTGGGATACTCATTTCTAATCATTTGACACCTAAGAGCCAATACACCTCCAAAAGATAATATGCTAAGCTTATTGTTCCATCATATCAAATATATCCTTTTCTCTTTTCTAGATCCCCCTCTTTCCATATCTTCTACTTCTCAATAGTGAAGTTGATCTTCTATCCAATAAGGCTTGCATCTTGGAAGAGGGGAAATAAGACATTAATGGAATTTTTGGTCAAGTTTCCATCCCCTAAATGAAACTCATGATCAATTTATAACCCTAATATCAACTTATGCCTGATCCATCTATAGAACCACTATCAAAACCCTTTTCTCATCTAAACTCCCCTTATTCATGAAACAACCCCAGAGAAAGAAGAAATGAATCCAACTATATCTTGTAATCCACTGGTAGGAATTACCATTCCTCAAACTCTCAAGATAGAAGGACACATCAAGAAGAAAAAGGTAAGAGTGTTGATAGATTCAGGTAGTACCCATAATTTTATTAATTGTAAGATAGCCAAGGAATTGAATTTCTTCCTATATCCAACACCAGAGTGTTAAGTGATGGTTGAAAATAGAGGAACTATAAATTTCTCTTGAAAGTGCCATAATATAAATCTATCCATGGGAGAACATGTATTGAATAGTCCAATTCTTTCCATTCCAGTGGGTGGTGTTGATGTTGTACTAGGAGTCCAATGGTTTCAATCTTTGGGTACAATAGCTTTTAATTTTCAAGAACTTTTCTTGAAGATTTTTTGGGAAGGAAAGTAATTTGAATTAAGGGGTATCACAAGGAAACAAGGAAAGATAATAATCTCTAATGGAATGATAAATATTCTAAAGAAAGGACAACGGGGCATAATTACACAATTATGCTCACTAGAAGTTCAAACATCAAAATCATTTATTTCTCTAGATCTCGAAAAATCCTTGGAAAATCATTCCAAGATATTTGAGACTCCCAAAGGCCTCCCACCTATTCGTGATCATGATCATGCTATTCATTTGATTCCAAGAAGTGTTTCCCCAAACATCGGGCCTTCAAGATATCCCTATGCCCAAAAGAGTGAAATTGAATGTATGCCATTATAGAAATGCTAGAGGCCAGTATAATTCAACCTAGTCAAAGTTATTTCTCTACTCCATTAGTATTGGTTCACAAGAAGGATGTATCATGGCGCATGTGTCCAGATTATAGGGAACTCAACAAGCTCATTATTAAATATAAATTTCCCATTCCTATCATTGATGAATTATTGGATGAATTACATGGAACAATTTAATTCACCAAGTTAGATCTTCGTTCATGATATCATCAAATAAGAATGAAGACTAAAGAAATTCCGATAACAACATTTATAACTCATGAGGATCATTATGATTTTTGGTCATGCCTTTTGGCCTTACTAATGAACCTTCTACATTTCAAAGTTTGATGAATTCCATTTTCAAACCCTTCCTTATAAAATTTGTGTTAGTATTTTTTGATGATATACTAATCTACATCAAGTCTTGTAAGGATCATGTTCAACATGTTGACCGGGTTCTCAAACTATTGGAGGAGAAACAATTATATGCAAAAAACTCCAAATGTTTCTTTGGAGTACAAGAGGTGGAATATTTGGGTCATGAGGGTGTTAAGGTAGACCCTAACAAAATTAAATCCATTAAGGAATGGAAAATCCCCAAAACCATAAAGCTTCTGCAAGGATTTCTCAGCTTGATGGGGCAATATTACAATTTTGTTAAGAATTATGGGTGAATAGTAGCACCTCTAACAACATCGCTGAAGAAAGATGCATTTTCTTGGACTCAAGAAGAAAATAAGGCCTTTGAACATATTAAAGAGGAAATGAGCCAAGCACTGGTCTTAGCTATGCTAGACTTCACAAAAACCTTTATTGTGGAATGAAATGCCTCAGGAAATGGAATTGATGCCATTTTAATGCAAGAAGGAAGAGCCATTTATTTTGAAAGTTGTCCAATCAAAGGAAAATATTTACACAAACCTATTTATGAGAAGGAAATGTTGTCAATACTACATGGACTTAAGCAATGGTGAACTTACCTAATGGGAAGACACTTCAAGGTAAAAACATATCATAATAGTCTTAAATAAATTTTAGAACAAAAATTATCTTCAGAAGAGCAGCAAAAATGGGTCTTAAAGATGTTGGGTTATGAATTTGAAATAATATACAAAACATGGAAGAAATTTTTTATTGCAGATGCACTCTCAAGAAAGGATGAGGATGTGGAACCATTTCTTTGTGCCATTTCTATTATCCAACAAGATTGGATAATCAAAGCAAGGGATGAATGGAAGAATTAAGAGGAAGTGTGGGCACTCATTCAAATTTTGCAGCAATATCCCAATACATCTGATACATTTAGCTGTAAAAATGATTCATTGTGGTACAAAGATCGCTTATATATTTGCAATAATTCCCAACTCAAACATAATATTCTTTTGGAATTGCACACCTCTTCCGTAGGAGGGCACTTAGGATTTTTAAAACCTTACCACAGGGTTAAGAAGGATTTTTTTTGGGATGGCCTTAAATATAATATTCAAAAGTTTGTGGAGGAATGTTTTGTTTTCCAAAAAAATAATGTTGAGAAAATTAAGACCTCGGGTATGTTACAACCTTTATCCATTCCAAGTCAACGCTGGGAGGAGGTTTCAATGGATTTTATCACAGGTTTACCCAAGTTCAAAGGAAAGAGTGTCATCATGGTGGTAGTTGATAAAATTACCAAGTATGCACACTTTTGTGCATTATCAACTCCATTTAAATCTGGTACAGTTTCTACTGCATTTATGGAAACAATTCAAAAGCTACATGGAAACCCAAATATTATTGTAAGTGACAGAGATCCCATTTTCATTGGAAATTTTTAGATGAAATTATTTTCTTTTCTGGGTACTAAATTAGCTCATAGATCATCTTATCATCCTCAATCTGATGGGAAAATTGAGATAGTGAACAAATGTTTTGAAGGATATCTTCGTTTCTTTGTACCTGATAAACAAGCACAATGGATCAAGTGGTTACCTCTAGTTGAATGGTGGTATAACACTTCCTTCCATACTGAAACAAAATGACCCCATTTATGGAACTTTATGGATATCATACACCATCCATCACACCATATTTAAGAGAAAATTCTAAGGTTAAAGCAATGGAAGATCACATCGAGCATCAACAACAAGTTCTCCAACTCTGAAAGGATAACCTGATTTTTGTGCATAATCGAATGAAACAATAAGAAAATCAAAATCACATCGAAAGAATTTTTGATGTATGTGATTGGGTATTTTTACGGCTACAACCATACAAACAAATGCCCCTCAAGCAAGCTAAGAATGATAATAAATTATAACCAAAATATTATGGTCCTTACAAGGTGTTTCAAAAGATTAGTACTATGGCGTACAAATTGGAGCTTCCCGCATCTTCCCGAGTTCATCCAGTTTTCCATGTTTCATACTTAAATAAGTTTATAGGTGAAAAGCTCCTAGTTCAAACAATATCGCCAAAACTTGACAAGGAAGGAAAAATCATATTGGACTTGAAGCAGTCATGGAAACAAGAACTTGACAACTACAAAATTGATCAATTTCAGAGTATCTTAATAAGTGGAAGAACTTACATGTTGAAGATTCCACATGGGAGGATGATAATTTTATATAGAAGCATCCAGAACTACTCAAGTGTTGAGGACAACACTTTTTTAAAGGAGAGGGGCATATTAGGTCCCTATAATACTAGTGTATCCCCTTATTGTTATTGTTAGTGTAGACTCCTTATTTTTATTTTTGTACCCATTAGAGGAAATTTCAGTGTAAAAGTGCTCATGAAATTTTCATGTAATTTCCATGTCATAATATGTAAACCAATCAAAATTCTTTAAATTTAAAAAAAGGTACCTGTATATATTTTGGAGGGAATACAAGAAAAACTACTTTTTAAAATTTTATCTTTGACTTATCTCCTTATAGGTTTACTCAAATTTTAAGTGTAGACACTCGTTGGATGCAAAATTAAATTCCACATCCAACGAGCACCCATTATTCATACTTTTGAGAAGATCCACCTTGATAAAAATTGCGGATACATTAAAAAAACGCATTTCAACACATTTTTCAATGTATCTGCATTTTTTTTTATCAATGTAGGTCTTCTCAAAAGTATGAATAATGGGTACTCATTGGATGTGGAATTTAATTCCACATATAATGAGTGTCTATACTTGAAATTTGAGTAAACCTATACGGAGATAAGCTGAAAATACAAATAAAAAAAATAGTTTTTTTCTTCTCCCTCCAAAATGAATAACTCTTATTTTTTTTTTTTAACTATTATTTTATTATTTTTCCTTAGGAGGCCACTTTTAGGCTGAAATTTCCTCTAATTCATGTAGTCCCCATATTGAAATTATTGTGTCCCATAGAAGCCCACTATTGTTATTGTTGTGCCCTTACATTATTATTGTTATTTTGGCTCTGATTATATTGTGACCCATAGACTCCGATATATAGAAAGGAGGTTTTTTAATTTGAATCATCCAATAATTTTTCATTTATGTAATGTAAAGGAGGTTTCCCCCTCGAAGTGGATAATTTTTAAGTCGTTGATCTATCTTTTCTTCTATTTTGTGAGCTCGTTGCATAACACACCTTTGTGGCCCTACTCCACTATTTAGAATACAGTAAAATGATCTTAGTCAATGGGGGAGTCCCTAAAGGTCGAGCTACATCAAATCATTAATTTATCAAGGGGTGTTATAAGACCTGGCTTGGCTAAGGATTTGGTGACTTCACATTACCCATTCTCAAGGTAAAGGGCATACTTAAGTGTCATGAGTAGGATGTCAATTTGCCAATTATGAACAAGCTTAAATTGGGCTTATCTTAGACAAAAGCACTAAAATTTATTCTTGGAAAGTGCTAAATGAGTCCTACTCAATGAACCATCCAACATAGATTTCCATCAAGGTGCAACACAAATGTTCAATTGCACCATGAAAATTATAACATTTTATATCAATGACACCTGTCCAGTTGAAAAATAGATCATCAATTATCTTTGCAAAATGAAAAATTCAAAGTTCATCCATTCACCACCATGAAGCCAAATCATGAGAGACCATATAGTGTAACTCTATTATAAGATAGTAGAATTTTGACAAAATTTTACCATTCAATATATAACCTCAGTGTATTATGTAATAGTGAGTATTAGTGTACTCAATTCTCATGAGAAACAAGGATTTGAAGTTTGACATTATGTTAAATAAACACTCAAAAGAATAAGATACACAAGTATTATGGTCCCCTTCACATAGTTTTCAAGAATAGATCATAAATAATGAGGAAAACAAACATTCAAAATATGTGATAACAAATGGTGCCTATTCAATGTGTGCCCAATCCATATCATTTGATGATGATCTTAAATGAAAATGAGAATAGGGATTGCCTCTATGTTTAGGAAGTGAAGTAACATACTGTAAACTATGATATTTCCATGTGTAAGGGATTATTAGAAAAAAGTAGCACATGATAATCAAGTGACAATGATATCATGACAACATTTAGAGTGATTTACCATAGGTTCATTAACATGGAAAATTAAAAATCATATACCATAAGTTTATATCATGTAAACAATGCATGATTAATGTTCCATTCCATTTGACAACAACCTCAAATTTCTAAGTGAAATATGAAAATTATGATGGCCAAACTTATTTATATTCAATTCTCATTCATTTATGTGTATTGAGGTAGATTGTCATCACCCTGAAAGTATGCCAACACCAGTGCAATTATAACCATTAGACGATTATGTAATAAGGTATTTTGACCAATGATATATGGATCAAAGATTAATATGTTATACTCATCAATTTAAAGAAATCAAGAAGATACTCCAACATCTAAATAATATTCACATATGGTTCTTATTATGAGAAATCCAAGTGTAGCATATCCCAAACAATGATGAAAAAAGACAAGTATTATACCAATTTCCGTGGAATTTTGTAAGAAGTGTATGCTAGTAGTAAAGTATTTAACTATGCATTAAGAGAGTTTGCCATTTAGATTATGAAATAAAATTTTTACTTTGCAAATAAACAAATGTTGAAATCCTTATAAAGTCATAAATTTTGTTAGGGTGTTAGGTTATTTTTACATTTATTATTTTTAGGAGAGGTTCAAGATCATAAATAAGCCCAAATGTTGAAATGATAATAAAGTAACAAGTATGGAATTTTATCTTTATGTAGACCATAAACCCTTGTCAATAGTGTTAGAAAATTAATATAAGAGTTTTCTCATGCATTTACGTTAGTTTAGATTAAAACATAAGAGATTTATTATGCCACATATCATTATGCATCACTGAAAATAAACTCAGATTTTAAATTGAAACCAAAACATCAACCTTCAAGAGTAGTAATGAGTGTAAAAAATGCAAGATGTTAGGTCTAATGAGTGGAGCGTTACATCACTTAAGGCATCAAATTATCTTTATATTATTAAGGATACAAATCATGAAAAAGTGTCAATGATAGCATATAAAATCTTGCATGAGAAATTTTAATTGAGAGCACAACTAACATTTATCATATTTCGAAGCACGAACTTAAGCAATCCAAGATAGACAATAAATCTTAAAAGAGTTCAAAGTTTCTTTGATACTTAGGGTTAGATCGAAATATGGACAAGTGAAACAAGATCAACTCCCATATTACGCTAACATCAAATGATAAACCTTGAAAATCCAATTAACCTAACAAGATACAAGCTAGATAAGATATGACAATGAATACAACCTATATCTAATAATCTAGCTTAATAGATCAAATAATAAAAGCCCTAGATTGCAAAAGCAACAAAAAATGAAAAGGAAAGGGAAATGGTTTTTGGTTTTTTTTTTGTTGTTGAATAAATTAATAGACCAATTCCTAGAAAGGGATATGGGGTCCCTACCTAGCTCTAGTTGAAGTTTAGGTTTTAAGGATGAGACAATGTTGAGGGCACATTTATCACAAAATCTGGCAGCCCATTGCAAAACTCACTAGTTACTCTAGGTCCAGGGAAACAATAAGATCAAGCACCATTGTCACCTTAGTGGATTCTTGCCTACTATTTTTTGGTATAATTTTATCTTCACAAGGGAGGTTTCCCGAAGAAGACTTAAAGGTAAACATATCAAGGATTCCTAGGCCAAATGACCTTTAAGGATCTTTATAATTTATATACCAAATAAAGGTATTCAATAAAGAAAGGCTCATGGTGAAAAAGAGATTATGGGTATGAGGAAATCATTGGCTATAGTCTAGGAGGAAGATATAAGTCTTATGGATTTTCAAGATAGTTTTTTTACATGCAATATTAACTAAATATTGTTGTTATAAATCAAGGCTTAAGGTATGTACACTTTTACAACATACAAAATTTATGACAACAAATGAAAAATAGCTTATTAATGATGATATCAACAAAATATCCATGGCTATTAAAGAAGTAAACAAGATATAGATTAAAAACATGTATCCAATGGTTTAAATTGCGTAAAAAAACTAGGAAAACCTAGACTCCAACCCAAGAATCAAGGGTGAAAAATGTATGAAATGATAAAATTTTCCTTTTAAAATTAATAGAAGCAAGACTTAATTTTAGCACAATACCGTATATGTTAATTTAAACTACTAAATGTAGATTTTTACTAAACCCTTGCCCTATTTTACCATAAAATAAGAAAGAGAAAATAATTTTATTATGATTCACTCACATAGAGTAGGGCATTTAATCACTTAGGTATATGGAGTTAAAAGGATGAACTTAAAGGTATAGGACTTTGGATGGAAAAGGGGAGAGATAAAACTAGTTCTCCACAAAACTCTAGTGACTTTCACTAAGAAGAGATTTAAGGTGAAGGAATGCAATCTAGTTAATTTCCTTAATGAATTCTTGATGAAAAAATTTGCATATGAAAGAATTAGAGTTCCTAAAATACATAACATTTTAATATGAAGGGTTAGTGAAACCCTAATCCAAAAATTATATCAAATTGGAAGAAAATAACAATAAACTTACACCATTCATCCAATCACCATTTCATCAATTCAAGAAAGCATCTCTATGCAATAAATATCCTCCCTATGACAAATTTTCTACCCTAGTGTTCCATTGCATCAAGAGAAAGAGAGAGAACTAGTATGCACTCTTTGTAAGAGAAAGATATGAGTGTATGTGACAATGATCCAAGGAATTCGACTCTCTTTTATTTATAGGAGAGTAACCAAGTCGAAATTCCATTAGTTCGAAAACATGAATTTAAGTGCTCATACGTTCAATAGGTGACATGCTGACCTAGAATATATCTCTAAAAAATGATGAAACATAAGAAAATTCCTCTTACTGCTCTAAAATGTTTTATAAGAATTATGTAATTCTCCAAATGTGAGTATATCACTCAAGCAATGTTGTAGAAGTGGTCCAATAATTCTTGTCACTCCAAGTCATCTCATAAACATGAAAAAGATGAATCCTCGATTCATAACTCCTCAATCACATATCATCATAAATAAGCACACATCATCACCTTAGGGTACACAAGGGTGATGCTGCAACCCTAGAGCATGAAATCATCGTTAAGGAGTATTTTATACCTCTAAAATGATTGCAAGTCATCATCATCCTCAACAGGGTCTTGAAAAAAGGTAACACCCATCAAGAAGGTGCAAGGTTGGCTTAGGGGCATTCTAGGTCCTTTGGAGTAAATCATTAACCTTGGAAACATCCTATCTTCTTTGTATAATGTTTCAACTTTTGGAGGTGTGGAAGGTGTCACACAATAGTGTTGGGCCTCCTCAATTTCCAATGCTTATATCAATGTGGTCGACGTTGTGGTTGTAGGGTCCATAAGTGATCTCATGTTCGGATAAATGTGCTCATCAAGGTGTTAGAGAAGTGTCAATCCATCCATTAAGAGACATCAAATTTTTATGGGGAAAAATGTAAGGCATACCCTCAAAATCAAGTGAGATCATCCATTAGGTAAAGAAATCATAAAAGCATCATAGTGGAACATACCTAATGCTTAAGGAACAAAATTAATTCACACAAGTATTGTTTCAAATGGCTTTCTAGCAGATCATTTGTAAACAAGTTACCATGCTTATGAATTAGATGACTATTCCAAGTCCCTATTAGGTGATCCAAACTATAATGGGAGGAAAAATTTATAGGTTGACCCATTAATCAATTGGCGCATGTGAGTAAAGTGGACATGGAAGAGATGGAATACATGGAAGGTGCCACTGCCTTGGTACCACTTGAGGGAGGTCCAATATCTTGAGTGTAATGATGTGAATATGAGGGAGAAATTATGGGACTTGAGTTACCCCTTTCCTTGGGCTATTTTTATCATCCCTTTGGTGCACCTTTTACTTCAATGATTCTTATTGTTCTTTCTTGCATAAATTAGCTTATCAACTTGCTTGATATATTTGAATACCCCTTTAAAATCTAGTGGTTTATTTCTCATCAAGGTTGGGAAATTCATTAGTTCCTTTCATTTATATATAGTATGATATAGCATGAACTGAGTGAGGACTGATGGGGGGATAGAATTCACACTAGGTTTTTGTCTACACATTGTAAGTTGTCCCAACCATATTTTTCACTTTAAATTTTCTTTATTTTGTTGTTATATAACCATTTAACATTATTTTAACTAAATCAACCTCTTAAGAAAAAATTTTGTAGCCCTTGTTCAAATATGAGGATAAATGGGGTTGTACTGATGATAAATGATGATCAACCTGAAGAATGGAGGCGAATAAAGGAGAATACGGAAGGTGATAAGTATGGATTACCATAGACACACTACATAATCAATGCCTCCTATTTGTGCCCCTCCGAGAAAGTGGAAAGAAACCTTCAAGGAAGGTCATACTGGACTAGAGGTAAGGGATAACCACCAAGGAGAAATGTGGGAATAAGGATACAATAAAGAGAAGTGATTCATACAAATCAAATTGTGATTCATACTAGAATTCCCTTAACATTTTTTTTTTTGTAAGCTTGGCATGACCTTTTCATTCATTCATTTTCATCAAAAGCATGTTAAAACCATAATCAAGGAGTTCAGTGGCCTCAACCTACCCATTGGGAAACCATGTTTGTTGGCCACCAAACAATTTTATATGCCATACAAAAACATTATAGCTTGAATCTTTATAATAGTGCCTTGAAGGACTGAATGTCTCGAAACCATCCACATACTAAATAACTATAACATAAAAGCCTAGTCGACATATACATCATATAAATTTAAAAAAATGAGTGCAACAATAGGAAAACATATTGCTAATCATCAAAGGACTCCACATGAGTTGGTACTTCACACTTGAACTCGATTATTCGAACTGAGGAGGACATGAAATGTTTTTTTCAATGTGGTTGAAACGAACATACAACTGTTGAATTTGGAACTGTATGAGTTGAAATTCTTTATGAATTTCTTGGAAACCTAGATCAGATTTAACAAAGCTAGTTGGAGATTTCATCATAGCCTTGGCCACAATGATTTTCATCAACCAATAGAGATGAACAATTTTCTTAGTTTGGGTGGTGCAAACTCAAGAATTTCTCGGATCAGGAACTAAGTCATGCCAATATTCTACCTGAAATTATACTTCTTCCCACTGGTTCAATTCAACTTCCCAATTTGAGATTGATTGTCTAACTTGAGCCAGAGTACCTATTTGATATGCATGGGCTACATCGTGGATGAGTTGAGCAACTGATTTACGACCTTGATCTCGTGACTGACGGGCTAGGGTTGGGATGATTGTCTCCCCGCTTCCCCAACCACGACCTCATCTGCCCAAAGAACTAGCATCGGGGGTTGGGTGAGCTATAAGAACTTTAGGAAAACAATAGAAACAATGAAAACCTTGAGACACACTGAAGGAACCATGAACCCGGGGCAGCATTTCCACTTGGGGTCTTGGAAATTACAACGGCCATGAGGACCTGACACATTAACACAACATAAAGGCAATGTGCAAATAACGTTAGGCCTAAACCTGTCAAATAAATTGGGGGGTAGAATGAGGCTGCCAACCATGACATGAGCTACCGTATCCTGAATCCTTGAGTCCAATTTAGACCATACAAAGAAGAAATCCAAGGCGGTCCTGCCGGACAAGGAAGAGGGAAACATAGACTGGATCCTTGATCCCAATTTCAGAAAAACTCGAAATAAAGACGCAAAGAATCAAACACAGGAGGTTCAAACTCCTTCCCACTCTTAGAAAAAACAATTCAATGAAATATCCAGCACTAATGAACAAGCATGCACCAACCAGATAACTCCAAACCATATAAATATAATGCATTCCCATGCGATATAATAAAATTCCAAAGAGAAAGAATACGGTCACATAAAAAGCAGACAAAAATAAGGACAAAACTGTGGAAGCGTTCCAATTTTCATGACACAAGTTCCATTTCATTGCAAATGCCATATTATAAAAATTTCCTTTTAAGATATGAGAAATAGTAGAATAAGTTTCATACTACAAGCAATGAGGAGTAAAGTAAATTTCATACCTGACGAATGACGGAATTAAACTGAGGAGACAAGCTACGTCCGAGAGACTAACCCAGAGATACTTCCTTCCAGATGAGAACATGCTAACCAGAAGCCTTCTACCACCACTAATTACTAAAACCAAGTGCGAAATTGTTAAACACTTAGAGCTGCGAGCCATTACCACCTGGAGGGATATTTAACTCTGGCTCGTTACATCACCATTAAGAGATAGCATGTGCGCTGCCACCCAACCTTGATTACCCAGTATGCAAGGGCTTGGGGTGAGTCTCCTTCCGACCCCTTCATCAACCATCATACCCATGATGCAGATCCTGAGGATATCCATTAGTTGTCTCGCACCCCAATTTGGGAAGAATTCCCTTAACATTAAATGAAAGCACATGATTAAAAAAATGGTTAGTGTACCTTGTAATATATTACTCACCTTCTTTCAAGAAGTAAGTTAGATGATTGAAAGCACTGACTAGGGATATGTGGAGAGATCCGAGGCATAAATATATAGGGATAATTAAGGCTACTAGCTAGCAAGATGAACAAATAGGAGAAACATTTTCTCCTAAGGTTTACCCACTTGGGTAGGTAACATATTTTCATTTGACCAAAAAATAGTAATGGAGAAGCCATCAATGTTATAATGGTGGTTAATCCCATTGTTTTCCTAGACTAGAGTGCCTAGTGAGGTTTTGCACTAGGAAACTAGTTTTTGGGTAACAAGCACAAATAAGGAGTGTCTCTCAAGAATTGGTTGGGTATAACTAGGATTCTTCAAGAGTGTATGGGGCAATCTTCGTTTTGGAATCCTATCCAGTTACTAATAACACAATCTCAAATCCTCACCAATGCAAGATGGAAAATCCCTTGGTTGTCCTACCTCAATGCAAAGGAAAAAAACATCAATGGTCAAAGGGAATAAGGAAATATTAATATGCATTGATTTCCATTCCAAATGGAGAAAGGTGCTCTTCTTTGGCATTGTATTAGTTTTTTCCTACAACAAACTTGGAAAATATTCTAACCTATACCTTGAATAAAATATCAACAACAATTAGAAATATAGATGCACTAGAAATTTGTCAGCGAGTTTTATCAATAATATCTAACAAATGAAAAAAAGTGAGGCACCATATTTATATAGATAAGGAGCCTCCTTAATATGATTGACGTGTGCTCAAATTGACATATTTTTAACACCCATACAATACCCTTTTGAATACCTTTTCTCATTTCCATATCATGCTAATACCTTTTTTAACCACAATGATGCATTTTGGTTAAGGTATAATAATCCTCTTAATATGAAATTTCAATACTTATTCTTATGCATTTTCAAGAGATTACTACCTTTCTGTGCTAAAAATGGTATACAAGAACATGACAACATAGGTACCGTCCAAGTGTAGGTGTTGCAACTCTCTCAACAATTTCTGAAATTCTCTATTATAAAATATGTGTTGCAACTCCTTGCAACGAAATTGGTGTTGCAACTCTTGAGAGTGAGTTGTTGCAACTTTGTTCTCAAGTGTAGCTGCCACAACTCTAAGCTACTACCACTCATACTATAACTCTGGGTTGCTATCACTGTTTTTGTAACTCTCCGTTGTTGCTACTCTCATCTCTCCCTTGCTGTGACTCTTACATGCTGCAACTCTCACCTCTCTATTGTTGCGACTGTCGCTTCATTTTTGTTGTGACTCACACCACATGGATGATGTTGCAACTCATTCAAGACTGTCATCTCAACTTTGAGGAAGGGTGTTGTAACTCCACACTAGTTGTAACAATGCATTAATCAACCAAATAAATATGATTTTAGGATTGGCCAAGAAATCAAACAACCAATATCCTCACACAAGAAAATGAAAAAGGAGAATGGACACTCACAAAAGAATGAATGACTCAGCTGCCACATTTCATACAACTGATTAAGTCAACTTGTGCTCAAATTAACATCTTCTTAGTACCCATCCAATACCTTTTTGCATACTTTTTCCCATTTCCATCTCATCCTAATATCTTTTTTTATCCACAATGATGCATTTTTTTCAATTTATAATTATCCTCTTAATATGCCTTTTCAATACTTATTCTTATGCATTTTCAAGATATTACTACCTTTCCATGCTAATAGTGGTATATAGGAACAAGGTTGCATAGGTACCTTCCAAGTGTAGGTTTTGAAACTCTCTCAAAAATTGCTGCAACTCTCTATGAGAACACATGCTGTAATTATCTGCAAGGACATTGGTGTTACGACTCTTGTGTGTGAGCTACGAAAACTCTCTTCTCAAGTGTAGCTACTACAAATCTAAGCTATTGCCACTCATGCTACAACTTTGAGTTTCAATCAGTGTTGTTGCAACTCTCACGTCTCTATTGCCATGACTCTCATGTCATTATTGTTGTGAGTCACACCACATGAACTTTTTTGCAACTCATTCAATACTTTTGTTGCAACTTTGAGGAAAGGTGTTGTAACTCCACGCTGGATGTAACAATGCATTGATCAATCAATAATTATCATTTGTGGATTGGCCAAGAAATTAAACAACCAATATCCTCACACAAGAAAATGATAGAGGCGAATAGACAAACACAAAATAATGAATGACTTAGCCACCACATGTCATACAACTGATTAAGTCAACATGTACCCAATTTTTTCTAACTTTTGGAAAGTCGATGTAACAAGATGAAATAACTTCATTCTCATGGCTATCCATAAAATCCTTTGATTAATTTATATAGAGAAAATTATGTATAAAAAAACCCATGCTCTTATTGAACTGATTAGTTATAGGCACGATCTGAATTAGTGAGGATCATAATAAGAACTAAGTCTTTTATTATATTTCCAGTTCTCTACAATATAAAATTAATTTTCATTCTTGTTCAATTAATGGTGTGCTGAATATATAACAATTTACAACTTTCATAAACTAGTGCCTTGTATAAGGAGGTAGGGGCCCCTCTTTATCCATGTATTCTTTGTACTTTATAGAGTAACTATACTATCTTTTTATATTTCTTTTATTTCTAACAATTCCTCTAATTAGTACTGAATTGTAACTTTGATATTTCCTTTATTGCAATTCTGAATTTCAACTAGTATAACTTTGATATTTCCCTTGTTGCAACTCCAAATTTCATTTCTCGTAATTGATATTTCCTTTATTGTAACTCTGCATCATAGGTATATTATTACAACTCTCAATTGTTGCGATTGATGTTTCCTTTGTTGTAACTTTGCATCATATATTTATTGCTACAACTTTGATATTTCATATCATTATAGCTCTACATCATAGGTTTACTGCTACAACTCATTCATTAGCATTGTTATTAATTAAAAAATAACCATTGTCATGAGATCTACACAACAATATGTGACTTAGGTTGTTGTTGCAACTTCTATTGCTACAACTCCACACTAACACTAGGATACTATGTTTTCTAGAAACACGATTTCTCTATTTTCGATTTGATATTCTATTCACAACATCTGATTTATGATATTATTTCCTTTATGAACATAGTCTGTTTTGATGGTTCCTCAGTTATTGCATTACAATGTACGTGCACGTGCATTTTTGTTACAAAAATCCAAGTCATCTCAACTCGAAACAAGTCACCCTAGGTACCTGTGCGATTTATTTCTTGCAAGTGTGATATTTAATTTCCATAAGTGTCATGTTTAATTTCCTACAAGTGTTCTCTTTACAATACTGCAAAGTGTGGATTGGATTGCAGGTAGATTTTTCTTGGTGACTTGTGAAAGCACCTTAATGTCTTGTCCTATGACAGTCATTTAGATACTATAACTATAGATTTTACTAGCATAGACAATGCAGGACAGTTTGCAAGTTACATACTAATCTCAAATTGAAAATTACATGTACAATATTTTATTTGTTCTTTTGAACAATTAGAAAAGTAATTGAAAGGCCCATCAATTATTGATGTTTGTAGCTAAGGAATGTACTTTTGAATATGCCTAAGTATCTAGACATGCAAAGGTTTCCCAATATATTTTTAACACATTTTCTCAAGTGTCAAAAAGTTGTTAATGTAACTTATATTAAGTTTCAACTTAGGAAAATCACTTCATTATTATGTTGGTTAATTGAGCAAAATAAACTTAGGAAAAGAAAAGTAAATTACTTAAAAAACTATGTTTTAATCTCATGCATTGATCTTAGTGAGGCGATGTCTAATATTGATCATAGATCAATTTGGAGATTAGGGTTAGGGATTTAGCTCAATTTAAAGTTATAAAAGGAAGGATAAGGAAAGGAGAAAGGCACACAATACACCAACACTAGCCCGTGATAGAGGGATTTTCCAAAGTGAGTGTGATAATATTTTGTGCCAAGTCCCGAGGAAGTGAAAAAGTGTAGTATTTTAGATCTAAATCAGCTAAGGAGATTGAGGACATATTTAGGGCTTGATTTTATAGATTAGACTCATAACATATTTTATTTATAATTTGATCATTTGTTCCATTATCCCAGGACGAGAGGCAATTGAAAGTAAGTTCATAATTTAATGAAAAACTATTGATTGGCTAGAACTTGATTGTGTCATCATGATTGATATTAGTTATGTGTAATTTTACTTTTCCTAATTGTGGTAAGAAATTAACTATGCTTTCATTATATAAATCTACAATCTGCTAGGTTAATGAGTTTTTAGGTGCTAGGTTCAAAGTAAATCTAACAAATAAAAGATGAATTTACAATGTGCTAGCTCAAACCATGATCAAAAGCATTAGCCCAAGTCAAAATCATGAGAAAAATATAGTAAGTGGGCAGAAAACACCTTCACTGTCCTCCAATAGAAGAGTGCTCCACTAAAAGTGGTCAAATGTGTAACAAAAAGGGCCACTTATATGGTTTAAAAGGGCCATTACAAGTGCACCCTTCGAAAAATATGCTAATGCCATAGAGATGAATGGATAAATGATAAACATGGGCCCAAGAACTATGACACTCCTACAAAAAACTCCCAAAATCAAAGATGTGGCCAATTTAAAGCATAACAACCTCCCAAAAGCATGAGATCATGCCACCCATGTGGGACACCCAAGGCGAGCATCCAATGTAAGATGGTATGCGTGGCTCCTGAACTAGGTTGTTACTTAAACAAAGTAGTGTGGTAAAATGCCACACCACCTATAAGCATTGTAACAAGATGTGACCACGTGTAATCACCTCCTATAGTTCCTCAAACACCTCAACAACCTTGAACATGAGTTCCAAGGAGGGAATAATTAAACATATATGTGAATAAGGTGTCCAGTTGGGTAAGGGGGGCATCTTTAAGTGGTCCATTTGGAAATTTTATGATGTGGTATCCCTTTCATTTCCTGATGCACTGTCATAGATCCTAATGCAATGACAAGTTTTTTTGTTTTGTTTTGTTTTTTTGTTGTTGCATAAGACTAGATTCTATTATATAACACAAAAGTACAAAGAGGTATAGTCCAACTTCCACACTGGTATTGCTGAGCTAGCCAACCTTGGTGGGAAAGAGATAATTAAAAAACAAAAAAATGGGGCTGCCTCGTATGGGGAAACCAACCCATAAAGTAGTCCAAAAAACATAGAGAGAGATGCCCCTAATGGGGAAACCAATCTTAAACAGAAAATCCCAGTAGCTAAGTTTTCTTTGCAGAATGAAAATAGACATGGAAACTATAGTAAATCTAGAAAAAATTGGAGAAAGAGGAACCATGGCGCTATACATTATGGTCCTTTGCATCCTGAAGCTGTTGACGAGGTGGTTCTTCCACTATGTATCACCCATAGTCAGAGGGGTCATCCTATTTCTTGGATAATGAAGGTTCCAGCTCTAGCATGGAGGTGGAACAAGTACCCGTTTCTTCTGCCTTGTTCGAATGCCTGGCGCCTTCGGTTGAGCTGTTGCTGCCCTCGCTGTCATAGGTTTCCTCCATGAATTTGACGGGCAGAGCCACCATTTTTCTAGGCTGCGGGGAGGAGGAATGAGAGAGAGTGGATTTAGATAGCCTTTTCCTAGACCCCGAGTGGAAATTTCTTAGCTGAGATTTTGGGATACGAAATGTGAAATGGGTTGAGAGGAGCTGTGGGTCATAGATCTTTGGCAATTCCATGGACATAGACAAATCCACCGAGCGCTTCACCATGGAGGAAATTTGAGGGCGAGAGGGAGAACCTTTTCATCCTTCTCTGTGGCAATGCATTCAGTGGAAACGAGGCATGGTATCAGCAGAATTCTGAGAATGTAGATGAGGCAGGTGAGAAGAGGGAGATGGATGAGAAGTGGAGCATTAGGCAGCGTGAAATGAATGAGCGGAGGGTGACTTAACAACAGAATGAAAGGCATAGGCACAAAAAGGAATAACAGAGCCGAGAGAAGGAGATTGCAGAGCAAGCCTTAGGGAATGATGGAGGGAGGCAAGAGATAATTGCTGGCTGGAGTCAGTGCCATTTCCCATAAATGACCAGAGCACTTTGCAGGTTGGATGAGTAGGAGTGAATTCACATCAAACAAAATTGAATGCCGAGGAGAGCTCCAGGATTCAAACCATTGAGGCATCTTAAAGGCTCTCACGCCTAGGGCAGGTGATGCCTCGTGGAGTGGAAAACTGCGTTGCGTTGGAGAGCCCAGGTGTTGTGCCAACATAGCATTACAGATAACCCACATCCGAGGTCGTAACGAAGTATATTAATACCAATAAAAATGGCACATATCTAAATATTATTAGATATGACCAAACATAGGTACATGGATCCCAATATAGTGACACATATCCTGTTATCACACATAAAATTTCAATTTTTGATTGATAGGGTCATTAGCTTAGGTTTCATTTGTCTCATAAAATTGGTTCATGAAATTGATGAACACTCATGAATTGGTCATTATCCTAAGTCTATAATAATCCATTGGTCATGTCATCAGAGTCAAATCTATCAAAATCTACCAAATATGTTGTGTGAGATAATTGTCGAATTAATTCACAAATATTTGTATATAAATCCGGGATCATAAAAATCGAGCTGTATTGCGCTCTCAAGGTTTAGCTTTTAGAGTTGAAGTTCATATGATTCCTTATGACTTTATTTAAGAATTGAGGTACACAAAACATATATAGACACACTCGTCGAAATAAAATCAATTCATCTCATCATAAAACAGGAACCATCGGAAAACTCTAGTTTGAACACTAGAAACCATTATTCAATCTATCTCAACATTAAGCCTGAAATCAAAACCATTACCAATCAACATCAACTTTAATTCAATAACTCACTGTTTGTAGAAAATATCAAAAGCCCTAATTCTGATCTTTGGAGGTCACACTAAAAAGGAATTACCTAATCTGAGTACCCTATAAGTTGATTCCACACTCACACAGTGAACTTGTAATTAATAATGGTATCCCTAACTAACTCTGATGTCAACACTTCATACCAATTCACTATGCTGGTGTCAAGCAAACAGGTGCACTATCATACTGGTTTAAATAGAAATTTTACACACAGACTTCAGCCATGATAGCCATTAATCTTTCATACCTGGGCAAACCATTTATATATGTATTACTCACTCCTAACAGTTTTAATTCTACTTTTCAAACCAAACTAAAATAAACTCAAGTGATCAAGAATGCACAACTACACTCTGGAGATCAGCTTATAATTACAGTTGTCTTTCATAAAACTTCCAATTATACTCTAGCAAATTTACTCAAACTTCTACAATAATTGACACTCTGGTTTCTGCAATAAGATAATGCTCTCAATTCAATCAACACATGCTACATTCAGACATAGAAATGGAAGTGAATTCAATATCGAAACTACAAGTCTGACACATTCACATAAATTGTCAATGGTAGTCATCTAGTCATCCTTTGAAGTTGCAATAAAATGTTTCAACCTTTAATGAATGATTTCTTTTGAACCAAGTTGCAGGGGTTTAAATCACTTTGTCACTGCTATTCTTATGCACATGGAATTGTGAAGCTTGCACCTAACACACAATTTCAAGCATCAATCTAGAAAGGAATTTTGGTTAAGATTTTGTCCTTAAGGGAATATGCACTCACTCCAAGCAATCTTGCTAACTCAACTTGACCCAAATTCTTCAACCAGTATTTGACCTCCCACTCCAAACCCTAATCTTATGCAAGATGGAACAAGACTGCAAACATCTAATTAATCGTGCCAAAGAAATGAAGAAAACATTCCTCAGATCTACCCTATGAATCATCTACTTTATTCTACCTAATCAACACACGAGTCTCCTAGTGACTTGTCGGCTAAGACCCAAAAAGAACCTATATCTATCATTCTCCAATGAATCTAACTTCACACTCCTATTTTTATTAAGCAATGATAAGCCAAAACTCTAATGTAAACAAAACTCGGCTTCTTTAAACCAAGTGCATAGAATTCAAACAAAATCATTCACTCGAAAATGAAATCCATCTGTTATAGCAATTGAACTATGGTCATCAATATAAGCTATGCACACATAAATGAGATGCGGATTACTTAATGCACGGTACCATTCAACACAAAAAAAATTAACCATTAAATCTATTTGAAATCTGATCTATGCTCTTCTACTGAAATCGATCTAGTAATACGTATTTCAGCCCTATCTACTCATCAAAATATAAAATTAAATATATACAACCAGACTCTATTCATTCACATAGAAATGCATTCAGCAATTCATTTATCTAGAGGGATGATGGATTATGCGTTCACCTTTGTTTCTGAGCAACGCTCAATTTAGAATGATGCGTATGAGGTGAAGGATGAAACGAAATCCTTATGGAAGGAATCAAACACGTTTACAACTACAATAACAGGATTTTAATATGACATTCCCAATCTGATCCTGGAGATATAAAATTACTCTGCTATGGCAACATAAATCCAATGCTGAAATCGATTTCCAAAAACAAATAACTATCCAATCAATAATTTAATCAACGATACTTATAGACTACAACCACATAAATCAAATCCACGATACAAAATCGATTTTTAAAAACAAATAACTCTGCAATCAAGAACTGAATCAAACTATATTTATGAATTACCTATAGCTAGGTACGGGGCTGAACCAGTTGTGGTGGGCCCTTGCCACACTCGGGAAAGTGTTTATTACAATACTAACTACACCTACAACAACTTATATTAGAGGTTCATCAAATCCACAGCAATTCATAGTTAATCAAGAGCGCATCAACATGAGAATTTGGCTTTCACTTTTAGGACATGAAATCGCAGTTTATATTGATAGCTGAAATGAAATACATTAACCTCCTAATCAAATCATATGTCTTTGCCTTTATATGCATTCTTAGTTACAGAATTAGTAGCAGTCTTATTATAGATCAGGACATTGAAAACCATGGATATGGTAATCCAAAAAATCAACACTAATTGTCCTAAATTCGAACTTATCATTTTCTTATCAAAACCGCATGCTACTATAGAAAGAAGGTTCCTAAGTTTTGATAACTAAACTCCATTATACGTAGAGTGGCCAGCTAGTCTTTCACCAATATTTGAACTTGTCGAAGTGCTGGAAGGAGCATCGAATTTGCTGAGCTGGAGCTTCTATCTTGAGGCATGCTGGCATATCAACTGAAATATGGTTGAAGGAACATAGTTTTCCTCCAAGTCAAAGAGCTAATAAAACAGGTCCTACATGAAATCCATCATTCTACCCATAATAGTAAGTTAAAAAATAAGCATATTACTAAAAATGCCTAAAATAGCTATAGAATAGTAGAAACAATTATTCGTGTACTGCTTTTTACCTTAAACAAGGATTGATGGAAGTTTGGCCATATTAGGAATAAAGAGAGGAAAAAGGAAGTATATATGTGTCAAAACTGGGCAAAATGAGGCAAAAAGGTGAGGAGGAATATAAAAAAATTAGCCTCAACATCTCCCCCACACTTGATCTGAGGCATGTCCTCATGCCTCCAAGTCTTTACTGTCTAGTCAAAAATCAGTTGCTTGGGCCAACTTCTACAAACTTCTCCTAAATGAGTCCGAGCATTTTGTGAACTGTGTAGCCAATCCTCTAGCACTTGTCTTCTTTGCAAACTAAAATTTAGATGTCTTCCATGATTTCAGCCTTTCACCCTTCCTTTGAAGCTCATCATTCTGTACATACAACCAGAGGTTCCCTTCTCTTAACTGATCATTTGCCTTACTTACATATTGGAATAACATTTTAAACTTGTAAGCCTTGTTCCTTAACTTAGAGATTTTATTCTGAAGTCTTACTGATATAATTTTGAAATTTTCTTCTTCATCAGGGACTGGTGTCTTTGTTGGAACTATCGACTATTGGGGATGACCTTCATCTGGGATGTGGCCCATACCCTGATTTGGAAAAGGACCCTGTCATTCTGGGCTTATGGAAACAGGAGCAAGGGTAAAAGCATGTACATCTTGGGTAATATTATCTAAAATATGAAACTGATGGGAAGATGAGGGTGATGAAGGAAATTGGGGAGAAGATCAGGGAGAGGGAGTAGCAGAATATGGGGATGAGGGCTTAAAAATGTGCTGGGAATCAACTATATTGCAAGGGGACTTACCCATGCTTTTATTTCTTCTCTTTTCTATTATGACAGTCTCGGAAGTGGGAACTGGAGATTTACTAGCATGAGTTGATTTTTTCCTCAAACTGGGCTTGCGACCTTGTTGAGTTGGGGTATTTTCAATTAATTCTTTTGGAGGGGACAAGGTTTTGCTTCTTCATTTTCCTAACTACCTTTTTGAAGGCCCAGCTTCATGACTAAAGGAAGGATCAGGCCTTGTGGCATTTCTAGTTGGAAGTGCAACAGATTGGGTGGGTGAAGTGGCTGCAGCAGGGATGTTTATTTTTTATTTTGCAAATTGACTTATAGACCTTTGTCTCCATTTCACCTGAGTTTCTTCACCTGGAAAATTCTCTATGAGGAAATCCTCCCATGACTTTTTCCTTTTTCTTAGTTCAAACACAACCAGGATCTTGATCAAGCTATGATGATATAACACAGTCCCTGGCTTCCGACTCTCAGATTGGACTCCTCTGGCCATCTTATGCAAACTTAATTTACAGAAATGGGGAATATCTATAGAGAAATCCTCGATTAGATGCTTTAGCAATTTGATTTGATATAGAAAGATGATTGCATACCTGCCTTCACAAGTTAGAAAGCGTTGGATCATGGTTAGTAGTGACTACCATTGATCTTGAATGCAGCTTTGTAGCATTCCCTTTTTCCAACTCAGTGACTGATATGCTAGTTTTAGGAATTTTGCACAATTGGTTATGCTTGATTTCCCCCCTTTGAAGAATTTCTCACCCACAGTGGGTAATCTGATTTCTCTGCTCACTGATTTTTTTGTGACTTCGAGGAAAAGGTTCCTGACCCTTGCTCTCTTCCCATCGAACGTTTGGGAAAATTCCAATGCCATAGCATCATTTTATCCTTGAAATTTTTGAATAAAACCCCCCATGAATTTCGTTCGATGGCTTTCTTGCACAACTGATAATCTGCGGTTCGAGAAAACTCGGTGAATGTGGGCTCGTGTCTTTCAGTTCCCATGATCCAAGTAGATTCAAACATCTCTGCACTCAGCCTGTGGCATGTAATCACACCTGTCACAACCCACAGTGAAACAGCTAGGAAGTTAATTAGGAAATAAACACAGCACAACAACGTTTATTCCTTGGTTCTGGAGAATCGGTGACTGGCATCCGCTATGGCTCACAAGAGAACTTCAGTAGGTGCCCACCCCTTATGGAAACCACCCATACTCTAGCATCCCCTCTCTTTATCGAAATTCACCTTAGTCTACACAGAGACGCTGCATTGTTTATTGTGGAGATGGATAAAAATGCAATCATGACTTACGGTGGAGACATTATCCAGTAATCGAATTATGAGGATGATTCTGAGCTTAACCGAAAATGGCACATAAGGTTATAATGGAAGCTCGGTTTGCGTGAAAGGTTTAGTCCCTGTCGTGTCATTATGCCCGAAATCATATTTCCATGTGGAGGGTGTTGTCCCTCGTCATCATGTGCTTCTCTTTCATTCGTGCGTCCTCACCAACAACCCTGATCACCACCTATAATCATATGAAGTTTTGAACATCGGTGGATGAGATTCTGAAGGGAATGGGTGATTATGGGATGTAGGATTATAATTGGTTTGGAAGGCAAACAAATGAAAGTAGAGGCATAGGGAACATGGTAAAACAACATGTACTTGTAATAATCATTAAAACTACCTATAAATAAATTAAGCAGATTAAGCACATACCTTTGTCACTTAAATAATATTGGGAATGAAAATAAAATCATATCTTTCCAGGACCAGGTCTATTTTTCGAGATGTAGCTTCTTTTGCAATGACAATCATGGTCAACAGAAAACAAATTTGCAACCAATAGTGATATCTAGATCAATCAGACTTTTAGGCCTAAGCTGCAATTCCAGGATTGTACTGCTGTTAAAAATAGAGCTTTGCACAGTTTATTGGTACCATTGATTGTTCATGACTATGTTGTATCTTTTGGACATCAGATTTCCAAAAGAAGATTTTGGTCCAACATTCGAATGTCTAGGTACAAAGACGAGAAAGATGACAAATTCAAAGTAACTCAAGCATGGAGCTGATTTTTGTGAAGAATAGAACATAGAATCTCCAATTTCTTTGACAAAGTGCCACTCAGTTTTGTGAGGTGGTGCTAGAACCTATTCATCATCACATGGATTTTAACCAGGCCTAAGATGATAACTTCCTAGGGCATTTCTATTTAGGGAGCTTGAAATGTCTTGAAAGAAGGCTCCAAGGGGGTTTCTTTTCCGTAACTATTCCAATGGGCCCGGAAAAGAATAATTCAATGCCCATTGGATCTCTAGGCTACCACCACCTTCTTTTTTTATTGAACCTAAGGTAGTTCCTGCTCGGGGAATTCATTTTTAGAGAGTTTGAGTTGCCCATAGAGGACTCCAACTGTTCCTTTTCCATAAGTAATCTGGCAAGCCTGGATAAAGGAATAAACCCACTCCTGCCGAATTCCTCCATTATTTTACATGGACTGTGGGGAGAACCACTTGTATATATGGAAATTGATATTCCACTGGTTAATCTCTCTCTCTCTATATATATATATATATATATGTGTGTGTGTGTGTGTAAAAAATAGATAAGAAAAATAAATCAACTGATCCAGCAAGAGGCTAGTCATTTCCATGAACCAGCTCTAGTCCTAGATCCTTCTGAATGTCCTGAAAAAACAAATCATGTGAGAGTGGTTTATGGTAAAATTCTAGCCGATGGCCATTTACCACGAAGGAAATCTGCTCATTATCAATGGTTCTAATACGAACTGAATCGTTGTCAAAAAATTCAACTACCTCATAGGGTCCCAACCAACAAGTAGAGAAATTACCTTTGAAATTCTTGAACTTACTGTCGTACAACACGGCCCAGACACCTGCACAGAAAACTTTCTTTTTGATCAACTTATTGTGCAGCTCTTTGATCTTGTACCAGCGAAGTTCTGTGATATGCGTCCTGTCAGATCTCATCGAGCTCATTCGGCTGCATCAACCTCTACTCTTGGGATTTAGTCAGATTCATTCCAAATTGGGCAGCCGTCCTAAATGTCTTCACTTGGAACTCAATGGGCAATAGTACTTGTTTTCCGTAGACTAGCTCGTACGGGGTGTGTCCCGTGACGTTTCTCCAAGTGATCTTATAAGCCCATAGTGCTTCCAATAACTTGCCTGCCCAGTCTTTATGGTGCATTTGAATGGTTTTCGTGAGGATAGACTCCAAGAATTTTTTTTTGGATTCCACTTGTCTATTAGCTTAAGGGTGGTACGGGGTAGATTTACGGTGTTTGATCTGATACTGCTCAGTGAGTGCCTTGACCAATTTTGATGTAAATTGCGTACATTGGTCCATGAAAATTTCGCACGACACACTGAATCTCGTGAAGATTTTTTCAAATAGAAACTCTACTACTGCCTTTTCCATTGCAGCAAAGAAGGCCTTCACCTCCACCAACCTAGTGACATAATTGATGCATACCAAGATGTATTTCTTATTTTTCGACATCGGGGAGATGGACCCTACAAAATCCAATGCCCATTTCTCAAATGGTTCAATGGATATCTGAGGCTGAAGGGGCATTTCGTCAGAGGAAACTTGTCTCCCCATCCACTGGCAAGCATCACAACTGGATAAGAACTTCTTGGCATCTTTAAAGAGAGAGGGCCAATAATACTCGGTGTAGAGAACCTTGTATACAATTCATTTGTCAGCAAAATGTCCCCCGCAAGGCTCGTTGTGGGAGGCTCTCAAAACATCATACATTTCGTCTTCCTGCACACACCGCCTCATGATCAGGTCTAGTCTTGTGTAAAATAAGTCTCCCTCAATCCAAGAGTAATTTTCACTATGCTGCACAATGTGGTGCTTTTCCTGGGCAGACATGCTTTGACGTAATTTCCCTGACACCAAATAGTTTGCAACATCGACGAACCAAGGAGTGATGGAGGAAATGGAAAATAGTGCTTCATATGGGAATTCATCAGGTACTGGAGTTGTCATGCTTCCCTGTAAAATATTCAAACGAGAGAAAAAGTCAGCTGCTAGATTATCACTTCCAGGCCTATTGATTACATTAATATTAAATTATTGTAAAAGCAACAACCATCTAGCTATTCTACCATTAGTAATTGGTTTATTCATTAAAAACCTAATGGCAGAATGATCGGTATGGAAAAAAGTCTCATAACTGGTAATGTAATGTCTAAATTTCCCAATAGCATGCACAACTGCTAACAATTCTTTCTCGGTAACTGTATAATTTAATTTAGCGGGGGAAAGATTTTTTATAATAAAATAGATAGCATAGGGATAGCGATCTTCCCTTTGTCCCAAAACTACTCCTAGTGTAGTGTCTAAAGCATCGGTACATACGTGAAATGGCAGGTACCAGTTTGGTCCTCTCAACATTGGAGCAGTAGACAATATATCCTTGAGTATCTGAAAGGCCTGTTGACAATTGACATTCCATACAAAGTCAACATCTTTATTCGATAACTTCAATAATGGTGCTGCAATCTTAGTAAAATTTTCGATAAAATGACAATAGTAACCTGCATGTCCTAAGAAACTTCTTACCTCTTTTTGTGAACTGGGAATAGGAATATGTGAGATTACCTCAATATTTGTTGGATCTACTTTAATTCCTTATAATGATACATGATGACCCAGAATGATTCTCTTAGTTTTCATCATTCTGCATTTGTCACTACTAAGGGCCAGGTTTGCTTCTTGACAACGAATCAACACTTTTTATAAATTGGCCAGAGCTTGATCAAAATCATCTCCATAAACTGTGAAGTCGTCCATATAGACTTCTACACAGTCATGGACCAAATCGAAAAAAATAGCGAGTATATCTCTTTGAAATGTAGTCGGGGTGTTGCAAAGACCAAAAGGGAGGACTCTATATGCACAGGTGCCCCAAGGGCATGTAAATGTACTCTTTTCTTGATCTTCTTCAGCTATCTATATTTGATTATATCCACTGTACCCATCTAGAAAGGAGAATTATTTCTTACCTGAGAGCGTGTCAAGTACCTGATCAATGAAAGGCAGGGGAAAGTAGTTGCGCAATGTGGCCTTGTTTAGTTCTCTATAGTCAACGTAGATACACCACTTGCCATTATTTTTCGGCACCACCACCAAAGGTGACACCCATCTGCTATCCGAAATGGGATAGATAATTTCCGCAACCAGGAGTTTCAGAAGCTCTTCTTTAACAATGTCCTTTAATGTTGGGTTCATTCATCTTTGTGGTTGTCGGACGGGTCTCATTTCTTCATTAGCGTAAATGTGGTCAATGCAGGTGTCTGGATGAATGCCCCGCATGTCAAGCTAATCCCAAGAAAATTCTCTAGATTTCTCATGAATCATATCCATTAGTTGTTGATTTTGTTCCATGGTCAATTATGCACCGATGTATAAGGTCCTTCCTTCAATGATTTCTATCGGCTTAGTGGCGAGTTCATGGCTTCCCTCTATTGCTGCAAAATATGCAAACATGGCTAGATGGCAGGCTTCCTGGAGCTCATCACTGAAAACATGATGGTAACCATTAAAAGAGATAGGATCATCAATGCAAGAACTGTGAGATAAAAACTGGTGCAAGATATGTTCATCGGACTATTCCTGGAGACCTCTAGACTGTTCTAATTTCAATAAAGGAAACATACAGTCTTCATCTCCGTAGGGGATCTAGAGCCATAATGGCACTTCAGCAGCTTTCTGAAAAGGGGGAAAGATAGACAAGGTTTGGTTATGGGGGCCATTGGAAATGGTCATTTCTCTGTTTCTACATAGTATGATGGCATCAACAGTTTCCAACCAAGGGCATCCCAGAACTACAGGATGTCCAGGTCTCAAGGTTTTTGGGGAAATGATGATAAAGTCTATAAGATATTTCCAGGAAGCTATAGTGACTACTATGTCTTCTAGGGTTACCATAGGTTTGACGACATATTTGTCTTCCATTTCTAGAATGATGTGGGTGGGTTTAAGCCATGGTAACTGCAAATATGTCATATTCTTGTATGTCATGGAATTTATTGCCACCCCCAAGTCTACAAGTGTGTTTGGAAGAAGTACTCTATTTATTTCAATGGTGACAATGGGATTCCCAGGGTCATTGTACTTCACAGGAAAGTTAGAAATCATGGTGGAAATTTGGCTCATGATTTTTACGCTTTGGTTCTTATGCCCTTTCCTACCTGGCTTCTTGATACAGATATCCTTGAAAATTTTGGTGTAAATAGGATGTCTCTCATAGCTTGCAAGATTGTAATTTTAAAGCAGACATTCCTTAATTCATCTTCTAGGTTGTATTCCAGAGGAGTCTCTTCTTTCTTTACAAGGATTCTTTCTGGGTAGGGTGGTTCATTTGATTCTTCTTCTTGTATTTGTGTTTTTTTTTCATTTCGCATATGGTTTTCAGATGATGTGGATGGGACCTCTTCCTCTATGACAACAGCTGATTTCCCTTTATTAACTGTCTTCCTTGATCGCAAGTAAATTTCGTTCATGGGAATGGTAGTGATCATGTATGTAGGGAAAGGCTGGATGCTTATGTTCTGTGCAAGTTGAGGTGGTCTGTTGTGATTTGGGTTAGGTATGGGTTGCGCAGGCAATAATGTAGGGCGAGGTGGGTTTTGAGGTGCCTGCAAGGATGATGATGGGTCAGATGGCCCAAGTAAAATTTGATGCAAGGGAGGGGATGGCAACAATGGTTGTTGATATGTGTGAGGGTTATACCTGTGCTAATAGGTGTGAGGGTTATACCCTTGCTGATATATTGAGGTGATTGGCATATTTGGGTAGGGCTCATAGAACTGGCTCTGTGGCTGATAAGGGTTGGTATAAGGGTTTGCCCTCCAGTTCTGGTCCCATGGAGTGTTTTGAGTTTGAGGAGTAGCCCATGGAGGATAAGTCAGCTAGAAATTCCAGGGTTGAGTTTGACTATACCCTTGGGGACTAGGTTCTGGGAACATGTTCTGATTGGAGCTTCTCCAAAAGGGCTTTTTACTTGCTTGCGATGGATCATTTGTTTCAGCATTCCCTTTATAGATGGCTTGCAGATTGAGAAGAGATGGGAATTTACCGGTAGCATGTTCTAAGGAGAAAATTCCAAAAACCTCAATAGCATTTATGGGACACTCTCTTTCCATATGCTTTTGCCTACATTTGGGAAAAAATATTGCCATAGCAGCCCTTTCGTCTTATTTTTTCTTCTTATGTTTCATTGTGTCAATTTGGTTGCCAATGGTGTTTAAAATGTCAATTTTGAAGTCTTCTAGAAAGTTTCCTAGTTCGACTGTAGTGACAGTAGTAGAAGCAGGTTTCTAGTGTCTAGGTGCAGTGTCTCGGAGACTATCACGCAACTTCCTACCTACTTTAGCCTGGCTTCTAGAATAGGTACGACAAAGTTCGACTATTTCAACAAAACACTTTTTGTAAGTCCCCACCACTTAAGAGGTTTAGAGTCTCAATGCATTCGTCTCTTAATCCTTTTAGAAAGACTTTTTTGACCGTTTTTTCCTCTAGATGGGCTCCTCGGGATTTGTGAAAATGATACAGGAAGGGCTCAAGATATTCTTCTAGGCTCTTGTCATCTAGTTGTTGCATTCTGAGAATATCATTGAGGTCCCTAGTTTTGCAAAAATCCTAGTATTTCTTAAGGAATATAGATTTCATGTCATCCCAAGTGTATATGGTGTTTTCCCCTAGGGTCATAAACCATTTTAGTGCGGCGTCTTTCAGGGTGGCTGGGAACAGTTTCAATTTGTGTGCATCATTGTAGTAATTATAGCTTCCACACAGAATATAAAATTCGAAAAGGAAAGCATCAGGATCTTCGGAGGGCTTACCATAAAAGTGTGACAGGGAGGTCATTGGAATGCTCTTCATTGTGCTATTCCTGGTGATTTTGAGGATAGGAAAATTGAAGGTAGTTTCTTCGTCATCGTCATCTGGTCCCCCTCGTGGTCCATCAGTGTTTTCTCTCCTTGGCCCCTGAATGTTTTCTCCCCTTCGGCCATTCCTGTTTCCTCCAAAGAAAGTTGGTCCTTCCTCTTCTTCATGATTCCCCTCCTTGTTTTTCTTCTCACCTTCATTTTTTTCCATGTTGGTGTTGATGTTGGTGGAGAAAGAGCCAATGGACAACCTTACTTCTTCTTGGTTTGCAAGTTCTGCTTCCAAAATTTGCTTTCCACTAGTACTCCCTTTTTCATTTTTAGTATCTTCGTAATGATCAGCAGGGTTAGTTAATGGAGTTTTTACCGAACCAAAATTTTTAGGAAATTGAGAACTGGAAATGAATCTACATTTATTATCCCTAGTTCTACTTCTATGCATAAGGAAATAAGAATAAAGTTGAGAACAATCAGTAATCGGTCAGACTTTGGAGCAACCCCACAAAAGTGGATGCGTGGCTCTTCACCCACATCTTACCGTACTCTCTTTTCCCTCTGATAGCCCTTCAAGATCTTCAAAACTCTAGACAATAATGATTTCCTAAACCTTGCAATTGCAACTCCCCAACAATGACACAAAAAATTTGTGTGAAATAACTGTCGAATTAATTCACCAAATATTTGTATATCAATCCGAGCTCGTAAAACATGAGTTGTACTACGTTCTCAAGGTTATGATTTTAGATTCAAAGTTTATATGATTCCTTATGATATTTGATTTAAGAATTGAGGCATACAAAAACATCTATAAACACACACTGTCGAAAATAAATCAATTCATCTCATCATAAAATAGGAACCATCAAAAAAATCTAGTTTGAACACTGGAAACCCTTATTCAATATATCTCAAAATTAAGTCTGAAATCAAAAATGTTACCAATCAACAACAACTTTAATTCAATAACTCATTGTTTGCAGAAAATATCAGAAGCCCTAATTCTGATCTTTTGAGGTCACACTAAAAAGGAATTACCTAATCTGAGTACCCTATAAGTTGATTCCACACTCACACAGTGAACTTGAAATTACTAATGGTATCCCTAACTAACTCTGATGTCAACACTTCATACCAATTCACTATGCTGGTGTCAAGCGAAAAGGTGCACTATCATACTAGTTTAAATAGCAATTTTACACACAAAATTCAGTCATGATAGCCATTAATATTTCGTACCTGGCCGAACCATTTATATATGTGTTACTCACTCTTGATATTTTTAATTCTACTTTTCAAACCAAACTAAAATAAACTCAAGTGATAAAGAATGCACAACTACACTCTAGAGATCGACTTCTAATTATAGTTGTCTCTCATCAAACTTCCAATTATACTCTAGCAAAGTTACTCAAAATACTACAACAATCGAAACTCTGGTTTATGCAATAAGATAATGCTCTCAATTCAATCAACACATGCTGCATTCAGACATGGAAATGGAAATTAATTCAATCTCAAAACTACAAGTTTGACACATTTAGATAAATTGTCACTGGCAGTCATCTAGTCACCCTCTAAAGCTGCAATAAAATTTTTCAACCTTTAATGAATGATTTCTTTCGAACCAAGTTGCAGGGGTTTAAATCACTTTTTCACTGCTATTTTTATGGACATGGAATTGTGAAGCTTGCACCTAACACACAATTTCAAGAATCAATCCAGAAAGGAATGCTGGTTAATTTTGTCCTTAAGGGAATATGCACTCACTCCAAGCAATATTGCTAATTCAACTTGACCGAAAATGCTACAACACGTCTTTGACCTCCCACTTCAAACCCTAATCTTATGCAAGATGAAACAAGACTGCAAACATCTAATTAATCATGCCAAAGAAATGAAGAAAAAATTGCTCAGATCTACCCTATGAATCATCTATTTTCTTCTACCTAATCAACACATGGGTCTCCTAGTGACTTTCCGGCTAAGACCCCAAAAGAATCTATATCTATCATTCTCCAATGAATCTAACTTCACACTCCTATTTGTCTTAAGCAATGAGAAGCCAAAAATCTAATGGAAACAAAACTCTTCTTCTTCAAACCAAGTTCATAGAATTCAAACAAAATCATTCACTCAACAATGAAAACCATATGTTATAGCAATTGAACTATGGTCATCAATCTAGGCTATGCACACATGAATGAGATGTGGATTACTTAATGCAAAGGACCATTCAACACAAAAAAACAGTTAACCATTAAATATTTTTGCAATCTGAGCTATGCTCTTCTACTGAAATCGAACTAGCAATACCTATTTCAGCCCTATCTACTCATCAAAAGATCAAATTAAATGTATACAACCAGGCTCTTTTTATTCACGCAAAAATGCATTCAGCAATTCGTTTATCTAGAGGGATGATGGAGTATTTGCTCAACTCTCAATTCAGAACGATGCGTATGAGGTGAAGTATGGAACACAATCCTTATGGAAGGAATCAGACACGTTTACAGTTACAATCACAGGGTTTTAATATGACATTCCCAATCTGACCCTGGAGATATAAAATTACTCTACTATGGCAACATAAATCCTTTGCTGAAATCGATTTCCAAAAAAAAATAACTATGCAATCGAGAATTTAATCAACGATAATTATAAAATACAACAACATGAATCAAAGCCAAGACACAAAAAATATTTTTAAAAACAAATAACACTGCAATCAAGAACTAAATCAAACTATATTTATGAATAACCTCTAGCTATCTATGGGGCTGAAGCAGTTGTGGTGGACCCTTGCCACACCCGAGAAAGCGTTGATTACAGTACTAACTACACCTATAGCAACTTATCTCAGAGGCTCATCAAATCCACAACAATTCATAGTTAATCAGGAACGCATCAACATGAGAATTCGGCTTTCACTTTTAGAAAATGAAATCGCAGTTTGTATTGATATCTAAAATGAAATACATTAACCTCCTAATCAAATCATATGTTTTTTTATTTATATGCATTCTTAGTTACAGAATTAGTAGCAGTCTTATTACAGAGCGGGACGTTGAAAACCCTGGATATGGAAATCCACAAAATCAACACTAATTGTCCTAAATTCGAACTTATCAGTTTCTTATCAAAACCACATGCTGCTATAGAAATAAGGTTCCTAAGCTTTTTTAACTAAACTCCATTATACTTAGAGTGGCCAGATGGTCTTTCACCAATCTTTGAACTTGTCAAAGTGCTAGTAGGAGCATCGAATTTTCTGAGCTAGAGCTTCTATCTTGAGGCATGCTGGCATATCAACTAAAAGATGGTTGAAGGAATATAGTTTTCCTCCAATTCAAAGAGCTAATCAAATAGGTCCTGCAATAAATCCATCATTATACCCATAATAGTAAGTTAACAAATAATCATATTACTAAAAATGCCTAAAATAGCTAAAGAATAGTAGAAAAAATTATACGTGTACTGCCTTTTACCTTGAACAAGGATTGATGAAATTTTGGCCATATTAGGAAGAAAGAGAGGAAAAAGGAAGTATATATGTGTCAAAAATGGGAAAAATGAGGCAAAAAAGTGAGGAGGAATAGAAAAAAAGTAGCCTTAAAATCTCCCCCACACTTGATCTGAGGCATGTCCTCATGCCTCCAAGTCATCACTATCCAGTCAAAAATCAGTTGCTTGGGCCAACTTCTCCAAACTTCTCCTAAATGAGGCCGAGCATTTTGTGAACTATGTAGCCAATCCTCTAGAACTTGTATTCTTTGCAAATTGAAATTTAGATGTCTTCCATGATGTTAGCCTTCGATCCTTCCTTCGAAGCTCATCATTCTGTACATATAACCGGAGGTTCTCTTCTCTTAACTGATCATTTTCCTTACTTAAATACTGGAATAGCGTTTTAAACCTGTAAGCCTTGTTCCTTAACTTAGAGATTTTATTCTGAAGTCTTACTGATATAATTTTGAAATTTTCTTCTTCATCAGGGACTGGTGTCTTTGCTGGAACTATCAACTATTGGGGATGACCTTCATCTGGCATGTGGCCCATACCCTACTTTGGAAAAGGACCCTACTGTTCTGGGCTTATGGAAGCAGGAGTAGGGGTAAAAGAATGTACATCTTGGGAAATATTATCTGAACTATGAAACGGATGGGAAGATGATGGTGATGAAGGAAATTGGGGAGAAGATGAGGGAGAGGGAGTAGAATAATACGGGGATGAAGGCCCAAAAATGTGCTGGGAGTCAATAGTATTGCAAGGGGACTGACCCATGCTTCTAGTTCTTCTCTTTTCTAGTATGACAGTCTCAGAAGTGGGACTGGATATTTACTAGCATGAGTTGAGTTTTTCCTCAAATTGGGCTTGAGACCTTGTTGAGTTGGGATATTTTCAATTAATTCTTCTAGAGGGGACAAGGTTTTCCTTCTTCATTTTCCTAAATGCCTTTTTGAAGGCCCAGCTTCATGGCTAAAGGAAGGATCAGGCCTTGTGGCATTTCTGGTTGTAAGTGCAGCAGATTGGGTGGGTGAAGTGGGTGCAGCAAGGATTTTTGTTTTTGATTTTGCAAATTGAATTACAGACCTTTGTCTCCATTTCAACTGAGTTTCTTCACCTGGAAAATTATCTATGAGGAAATCCTCCCATGAGTTTTTCCTTTTTCTTAGTTTAAACAAAACTAGGATCTTGATCAACCTATGATGATGCAACACAGTCCCTAGCTTCTGACTCTGAGATTGGACTCCTCTAGCCATCTTATGCAAACTTAACTTCAAGAAATGGGGAATATCTATAGAGCAATCCTCGATTAGATGATTTAGAAATTTCATTTTATATAGAAAGATGATTGCATACCTACCTTCACAAGTTAGAAAGCGTTAGATCATGGTTAGCAGTGACTTCCATTGATCTTGAATGCAGCTTCGTAGCATTCCCTTTTTCCAACTCAGTGACTAATATGTTTGTTTTAGGAATTTCGTAGAATTGGTTATGCTTAATTTTCCCCCTTTGAAGAATTTCTCACCCCCAGTGGGTAATCAGATTGCTCTGCTCACTGATTTTTCTGTGACTTCGAGGCAAAGGTTCCCAATCCTTGCTCTCCTCCCATCGAAAGTCCAAGCAAATGCCAATGCCACAGTGTCATTGTATTCTTGAAATTTTTGAAGAAAAACCCCACATGACTTTCGTTCGATGGCTTCCTTGCACAACTGATAATCTACAGTTCGAGCAAATTGGGTGAATGTGGGCTCGTGTCTATTAGTTCCCATGATCCAAGTATATTTAAACATCTCTGCACTCAGCCCGTGGCATGTAATCGCGCCTGTCATGACCCACAGTGAAACGACTAGGAAGTTAATTTGGAAATAAACACAGCACAACAACGTTTATTCCTTGGTTCTGGAGAATCGGTGACTGGCATCCACTATGGCTCACAAGAGAACATCAGAAGGTTCCCACCCCTTATGGAAACAACCCATACTCTAGGGTCCCCTCTCTTTATCGAAATACACCTTAGTATACACAGAGACACTGCATTGTTTATCATGGAGATGGATAAAAATGCAATCATGACTTATAGTGGAGACATTACCCAGTAGTCAGATTATGAGGACGATTCTGAGCTTAACCGAAAATGGCACATAAGCTTATGATGGAAGCTTGGTCTGCGTGAAAGGTTTAGTCCGTGAAGTGTCATTATGCCCAAAATCATATTTTCGTGTGGAGGGTGTTGTCCCTCGTCATCATGTGCTTCTCTTTCATTCGTGCGTCCTCACCAACAGCCCTGATCACCACCTGTAATCATATGAAGTTTTGGACATGGGTGGACGAGATTCTAAAGGGAATGTGTGATTTTAGGATGTAGGATTATAATTCATATGGAAGGAAAAAAAATGAAATTAGAGGCATAGGGAACATGGTAAAACAACATGTACTTGTATTAATCATTAAAACTACCTATAACTAAATTAAGCAAATTAAGCACATACCTTTGTCACTTAAATAATATTGGGAATGAAAATAACACCATATCTTTATAGGTGCAGGTCTGCTTTTAGAGATGTAGCTTTTGCTGCAATGATGATCATGGTCAACAGAGAAAAAAAATAAAAATTTGCAACCAATAGTGATATCCACATCAATCAGAATTTTAGGCCTAGGCTACAATTCTAGGATTGTACTGCTGTTAAAAATAGATCTTTTCACAGTTTATTGGTACCATAGATTTTTCATGACCATGCTATAGCTTCTAGACAGAAGAATTCCAAAAGAAGATTTTGGTCCAGTATTCGAATGTCTAGGTATAAAGATGAAAAATATGACAAATTCAAAGTAACTCAAGAATGGAGCTGATTTTTGTGAAGAACAGAACATAGAATCTCCAATTTCTCTGAAAAAGTGCCACTCAGGTTTGTGAGGTGGTGCTAGAACCTATTCATCATCTCATGGATTTTAACCAGGCCTAAGATGATAACTACCTGGGGCATTTCTGTTTAGGGAGCTTGAAATGTCATGAAAGAAGGCTCCAAGGGGGTTTCTTTTCCATAATTATTCCAATGGGCCCAGAAAAGAATAATTAAATGCCCATTGGATCCCTAGGATACCACCACCTTATTGTTTTATCGAGCCTAAGGTAGTTCATGTTCGGGGCATTCATTTTTAGAGAGTCTGAGTTTCCCATAGAAGACTCCAACTGTTCCTTTTCCATAAGTAATCCAACAGGCCTGGATAAAGGAATAAACCCACTCCTACTGAATTCCTCCATTATTCTACATGGACTGTGCGGAGAAGCACATATATATATATGGAAATTGATAGTACACTAGTTAATCTATATATATATATATATATATATATATATATATATATAATATATATATATATATATATATATATATATATATATATATATATATATATATAACCGATCGAGCAAGAGGCTAGTCGTTTCCATGAACCAGCTCTAGTCCTGGATCCTTCTGAATGTCCTGCAAAAACAAATCATGTGAGAGTGGTTTATGGTAAAATTTTATCCGATGGCCATTTAGCACGAAGGAAGTTTTCTCATTATCAATGGTTCTAATATGAACTGAACCATTGTCAAAAAATTCAACTACCTCCTCATAGGGTCCCAACTAACGAGTAGAGAACTTACCATTGAAATGCTTGAACTTACTGTTTAACAGCAGGGCCTAGTCGCCTGCACGGAAAAATTTCCTTTTGATGAACTTATCATGCCATCGAGCTCTTTGATATTTTACCAGCAAATTTCTGTGATATGTGTCCTGTCGGATCTCATCGAGCTCATTCAGCTGCATCAACCTCTTCTCTTGGGATTTAGTCAAATTAATTCCCAATTGGGCGGCTGTCCCAAATGTCTTCACTTGGAACTCGATGGGCAACAACACTTGTTTTCCATAGACTAGCTCGTATGAGGTGTGTCCCATCACGTATCTCCAAGTGATCCTATAAGCCCATAGTGCTTCCAATAACTTTTCCCCCCAGTCCTTATGGTGTAGTTGAACAGTTTTCGTGAGGATAGACTCTAGGAATTTGTTTGTGGATTCCACTTGTCCGTTAGCTTGAGGGTGGTAAGGGGTAGATTTATAATGTTTGATCTGATACTGCTTAGTAAGTGCCTTGACCAATTTTGATGTAAATTGCGTACCTTGGTCTGTGACAATTTTGCGTGGCACACTGAATCTCATGAAGATGTCTTCAAACAGAAACTCTACTACCGCCTTTTCCGTGGCACCAAAAAATCCCTTCGCCTCCACCCACTTAGTGATGTAATCGGTGCATACCAAGATGTATTTCTTCTTTTACACATCGGGGAGATGGGCCCTACAAAATCCAACGCCCATTTCTCAAATGGTTCAATGGCTATATGAGGCCGAAGGGGAATTTCGTCGGAGAAAATTGGTCTCCCCATCCGTTGGCAAGCATCACAATTGGAGACAAACTTATTGGCATCTTTAAAGAGTGAGGGCCAATAATACCCGGTGTGGAGAACCTTGTATGTGGTTTGTTTGTCAAAAAAATGCCCCCCACAAGGCTCATTGTGGGAGGCTCTGAAAACATTGTACATTTCGTCTTCCCGCACACAACGCTTCATGATCAGGTCTGGTCCTGTGTAAAACAAGTATCCCTTAATCCAGGAGTAATTCGCACTGCACTGCACAATGTTGTGTTTTTCCCGGGTAGACATGCTTTGAGGTAATTTCCCTAACACCAAATAATTTGCAAGATCGGCGAATCGAGTGATGGCGGAAATGGCGAATTGTGCTTCATTTAGGAATTCATCAGGTACTGGAGTTGCCGTGCTTCCTTTTCCAATATTCAAACGAGACAAAAAGTCAGCTACTAGATTATCACTTCCAGGCCTATCAATTACAGTAATATTAAATTCTTGTAAAAGAAACAACCATCTAGTTATTCTACCATTATTAATTGGTTTATTCATTAAAAACCTAATGGTAGAATGATCGGTATGGACAAAAGTCTCATAACCGGTAATGTAATGTCTAAATTTCTCGATAGCATGCATAACTGCTAACAATTCTTTCTCGGTAACTATATAATTTAATTCAGCAGGGGAAAGACTTTTCCTAATAAAATATATAGCATAAGGATAGCGATCTTCCTTTTGTCCCAAAACTTCTCCTAGTGCAGTGTCTAAAGCATCGGTACATATGTGAAATGGTAGGGACCAGTTTGGTCCTCTCAACGCTGGAGCACTAGAAAATCTGTCCTTGAGTATCTGAAAGGCTTTTTGACAATTGACATTCCATAAAAAGTCAGCATCTTTAGTCAATAAATTAAATAATGGTGTTGCAATCTTAGTAAAAGTTTTGATAAAATGACAATAGTAACCTACATGTCCTAAGAAACTTCTTACCTCTTTTTGCAAACTGGGAATAGGAATATGTGAGATTACCTCAATCTTTGTTGGATCTACTTTAATTCCTTCTAATGATACATGATGACCTAGAACAATTCTCTTAGTTTGCATCATTCTGCATTTTTCACTACTAAGGGACAGGTTTGTTTCTTGACAACGAATCAACACTTTTTCTAAATTGGCCAGAGCTTGATCAAAATCATATCCATAAACTGTGAAGTCGTCCATATAGACTTCTACACAGTCATGGACCAAATCGGAAAAAATAGCGAGTACAGCTATTTGAAACGTAGCTGGGGCGTTACAAAGACCAAAAGGGAGGACTCTATATTCATAGGTGCCCTAAGGGCATGTAAATGTAGTCTTTTCTTGATCTTCTTCAGCTATCTGTATTTTATTATATCCACTGTACCCATCTAGAAAGGAGAAGTATTTCTTACCTAAGAGCATTTCAAGTACCTGATCAATGAAAGGCAGGGGAAAGTAGTCGCACAATGTGGCCTTGTTTAGTTCTCTGTAGTCAACATAGATACGCCATTTTCCGTTATTTTTCGACACCACCACCAGATGTGACACCCATCTACTGTCTGAAATGGGATAGATAAATTCTGCAACCAAGAGTTTCTGAAGCTCTTCTTTAACAATGTCCTTTAATGCTGGGTTCATTCATCTTTGTGGCTGTCGGATGGGTCTCATTTCTTCGTTAGTGTAAATGTGGTGAATGCAGGTGTCTGGATGGATGCCCCTAATATCAAGGTAATCCCAAGAAAATGCTCCAAATTGCTCACATATTTTATCTATCCATTGTTTCTTTTGTTCCATGGTCAATTCTGCACCAATGTGTAAGGTCCTTCCTTCAGTGATTTCCACCAGCTCAGTGGCAAGTTCATGGCTTCTCTCTATTGCTGCAAAATATGCGAACATAGCTGGATGGTATGCTTCCTAGAACTCATCACTGAAAACATGATGGTAACCATTAAAAGAGACAGGATAATCAATGCAAGAACTGTGAGATAAAAACTGATGCAAGATATGTTCATCGGACTGTTCCTGGAGACCTCTAGATTGTTCTAATGTCAACAAAGGAAACATACAGTCTTCATCTTTTTAGGGGCTCTCGAGCCATAATGTTACTTTAGTAGATATCTGAGCAAGGGGAAATATAGACATGGTTTGGTTATGGGGGCCATTGTAAATGGTCATTTCTCCATTTCTACACCCTATGACGACATCAACAGTTGCCAACCAAGGGCATCCTAGAACTACAGGATGTCTAGGTCTCAAGGTTTTTGGGGAAATGGTGATAAATTCTATAGGATATTTCCAGGAAGCTATAGTGACTACTATGTCTTCTAGGGTTCCAATAGGTTTTACGATGGATTTTTCTGCCATTTCTAGAATGATGGGGGTGGGTTTAAGCCCTGGTAACTGCAAAGATGTCATAGTCTCATATGTCATGGAATTTATTGCTACCCCCAAGTATACAAGTGTGTTTGGCAGAAGTACTCCATTTATTTCAATGGTGACAATGGGATTCCCAGGGTCATGGTACTTCATAGGTAAGTCGGAAATCATGGTGGACATTTGGCTCATGATTTTTACGCTTTGGTTCTTATGCCCTCTCCTACTTGGCTTCTTGATGAAGAGATCCTTGAAAATTTTGGTGTAAATAGGGATGTCTCTGATAGCTTGCAAGGCTGGAATTTTAATGCATACATTCCTTAATTCATGTAGGTTGTATTCCAGAGGAGTCTTTTCTTTCTTTACAAGGAGTCTTTCTGGGTAGGGTGGTTCATTTGATTCTTCTTCTTGTATTTGTATTTGTTTTTCATTTCGCATATGGTTTTCAGATGATGTGGATGGGACCTCTTCCTCTATGACAACAACTGATTTCCGTTTATTAACTGTCTTCCCTGATCACAACTGAATTTCGTTCATGGGAATGGTAGTGATCATGTATGTAGGGAAAGGCTGGATGTTTATGTTCTGTGCAGGTTGAGGTGGTCTGTTGTGATTTGGGTTAGGTATAGGTTACGTAGGCAATAATGTAGGGTGAGGTTGGTTTTTAGGTTCCTGCGAGGATGATGATGGGTTAGATGGCGCAGGTAAAATTTGATGCAAGGGAGGGGATGGCAGCAATGGTTGTTGATATTTTTGAGGGTTATACCCTTGCTGATAGGATTGCATGGTTGGTTTGTACCCTTGATAGGTCTGAGGGTTATACCCTTGCTGATATATTGAGGTGCTTGGCATATTTTGGTAGGGTGCATAGAACTGGCTCTGTGACTGATAAGGGTTGGTATAAGGATTTGCCCTCAAGTTCTGGTTCCTTAGAATGTTTTGAGTTTGAGGAACAGCTCAAGGAGGATAATTCGGCTGGAGATTCTAGGGTTGAGTTTGACTATATCCTTGAGGACTAGGTTCTGGGAACATGTTATGATTGGGGCCTCTCCAAAAGTGCTTTTTACTTGCTTGCGATGGATCATTTGTTTCAGCATTCCCTCTATAGATGGCTTGCAGACCGAGAAGAGATGGGCATTTACCGGTAGCATGTTCTAAGGAGAAAATTCCACAAACCTAAATAACATTGATGGGACACTCCCTTTCCATATGATTTTGCCTACATTTGGGACAAAATATTTCCATAACAGCACTTTCGTCTTCTTGTTTCTTCTTATGTTTCATTGTGTCGAGCTGGTTTCCAATGGTGTTTAAAATTTCAGTTTTGAAGTCTTCCAGTAGGTGTCCTAGTTTGGCCCTAGTGACAACAGTAGAAGTAGGTTTATGGTGTCTAGGTGCAGTGTCTCAGAGACTATCATGCAACTTCCTACCTACTTTAACCTGGCTTCTAGAATAGGTTCGACAAAGTTCGACTATTTCAACAAAACACTTTTTTTAAATTTCCCCACCACTTAAGAGGTTTAGAGTCTCGATGCATTCATCTCTTAATCCTTTTAGAAAGACTGCTTTGACCATTTTTTCCTCTAGATGGGCTCCTCGGGATTTGTAAAAATGATATAGGAAGCGCTCAAGATATTCTTCTAGGCTCTCATCATCTAGTTGTTGCATTCTAAGAATATCATTGAGGTCCCTAGTTTTGCAAAAATCCTAGTATTTCTTAAGGAATACAGATTTCATGTCATCCCAAGTGTATATGGTGTTTTCCCCTAGGCTCATAAACCATCGAAGTGCAGTGTCTTTCAGGGTGGCTAGGAACAGTTTCAGTTTGTGCGCATCATCGTAGTAATTATAGCTTCTACACAGAATATAAAATTTGAAAAGGAAAGCATCAGGATCTTCAGAGGACTTATCATAAAAGAGTAGCAGGGAGTTCATTAGAATGCTCTTCATTGTGATGTTCCTAGTGATTTCAAGGATAGGAAACCCAAAGGTAGTTTCTTCGTCATCGTCGTCTGGTCCCCCTTGTGGTCCAAAGAAAGTTGGTCCTTCCTCTTCTTCATGATTCCCCTAGTTGTTTTTTATCTCACCTTCATTGTTTGCCATGTTGGTGCTAATGTTGGTGGAGAAAAAGCCAATGGACAACCTTACTTCTTCTTGGTTTGAAAGTTCTGCTTCCAAAATTTCCTTTCTACTAGTACTCCCTTTTTCGTTTCTAGTATCTTCGTAACAATCAGCAGAGTTAATTAATGGATTTTTTACCGAACCAAAATTTTTAGGAAATTGAGAACTGGAAATGAATCTACCTTTATTATCCCTAGGTATACTTCTATGCATAAGGAAATAAGAATAATGTTGAGAACAAGGAGTAATCGGTCATATTTTGGAGCAACCCCAAAAAAGTGGATGTGTGGCTCTTCACTAACGTCTTACCGTACTCTCTCTGCCCTCTGACAGCCCTGCAAGATCTCTGAAACTTCAGAAAATAATGATTACCTGAATCTTGAAATTACAACTCCTCGAGAAAGATGCCAAAATGTTGTGTGAAATAACTGTCGAATTAATTCACCAAATATTTGTATATCAATCTGGGCTCGTAAAACACGAGCTTTACTATGCTCTCAATGTTCAGCTTTTAGAGTCCAATTTTATATGATTCCTTATGATATTTGATTTAAGAAATGAGGCACAAAAAAACATCTATAAACACACACTATCGGAAATAAATCAATTCATCTCATCATAAAACAGGAACCATCAACAAACTCTAGTTTGAACACTAGAAACCCTTATTAAATCTATCTCAGCATTATGTCCGAAATAAAAACCATTACCAATCAACAACAACTTTAATTCAGTAACTCACTGTTTGCAGAAAATCTCAAAAGCCCTAATTCCGATCTTTAGAGGTCACATTAAAAAGGAATTACCTAATATGAGTACCCTATAAGTTAATTCCACACTCACACAGTGAACTTGCAATTCCTAATGGTATCCCTAACTAACTCTAATGTCAACACTTCATACCAATTCACTATGCTGGTGTCAAGCGAAAAGGTGCACTATTATACTGGTTTCGATAACAATTTTACACACAGACTTCAGTCATGATAGCCATCAATATTTCATACCTGGCTGAACCATTTATATATGTATTACTCACTCCTGACAGTTTTAATTCTAATTTTCAAACCAAACTAAAATATACTCAAATGATCAAGAATGCACAACTACACTCTTGAGATCAGGTTCTAATTACAGTTGTCTTTCATCAAACTTCCATTTATACTTTGGAAAAGTTACTCAAAATTCTACAACAATCGACACTCTGGTTTCTGCAATAAGATAATGATCCCAATTCAATTAACACATGTTGTATTCAGACATAGAAATGGAAATGAATTCAATCTTGAAACTACAAGTTTCATACATTAACATAAATTGTCACTAGCAGTCATCTAGTCATCCTCTGAAGCTACAATAAAATGTTTCAACCTTTAATGAATGATTTCTTTCAAACTAAGTTGTAGGGGTTTAAATGATTTTGTCATTTCTATTCTTATGGACATGGAATTGTGAAGCTTGCACCTAACACACAATTTCAAGCATCAATCTAGAAAGGAATGCTGGTTAAGATTCTGTCCTTAAGGGAATATGAACTCACTCCAAGCAATCTTGCTAATTCAACTTGACCTAAATGCTACAACCAGTCTTTGACCTCCCACTTCAAACCCTAATCTTATGCAAGATGAAACAAGACTACAAACATCTAATTAATCATTCCAAAGAAATGAAGAAAACTTTTCTCAGATCTACCCTATGAATCATCTACTTTCTTCTACCTAATCAACACACGGGTCTCCTACTGACTTGCCGGCTAAGACCCCAAAAGAACCTATATCTATCATTCTCCAATGAATCTAACTTCACACTCCTATTTTTCTTAATCAATGATAAGCCAAAACTCTAATGTAAATAAAACTCTGCTTCTTCAAACCAAGTGCATAGAATTCAAACAAAATCATTCACTCAACAATGACATCCATCTGTTATAGCAATTGAACTATGGTCATCAATCTAAGTTATGCACACATAAATGAGATGTGGATTACTTAATGCAACACACAGAAACAATTAACCATTAAATATATTTGCAATCTGAGCTATGCTCTTCTACTGAAATTGATCTAGCAATACGTATTTTAGCCCTATCTACTCATCAAAAGATTGAATTAAATGTATAAAACTAGGCTCTGTTCATTCACGTAGAAATGCATTCAGAAATTCGTTTATCTATAGGGATGATGGAGTATATTCTCAACTCTGTTTCTGAGAAACACTCAATTCAGAATGATGCGTATGAGGTGAAGGATGGAACGCAATCCTTGTGGAAGGAATCAGACACATTTATAGCTACAATCACAGGGTTTTAATATGACATTCCAAATATGATCCTGGAGGTATAAAATTAATCTACTACGGAAACATAAATCTAATGTTGAAATCAATTTCCAAAAAAAAAAAACTATGAAATCAAGAATTTAATCAACGATACTTATAAACTACAGCAACATGAATCAAAGCCAAGACACAAAATCGATTTTAAAAACAAATAACTCTGCAATCAAGAATTGAATCAAACTATATTTATGAATTACCTCTAGATAGCTACGGGGCTGAGCTGGTTGTGGTGGGCCCTTTCCACACCCTAGAAAGCGTTCATTACAGTACTAACTACACCTACAACAACTTATCTCAGAGGTTCATCAAATCCGCAGCAATTCACAGTTAATCAATAACTCATCAACATGAGAATTCGGCTTTCACTTTCAGAACATGAAATCACAGTTTGTATTGATAACTGAAATGAAATACATTAACATCCTAATAAAATCATATGTCTTTGCCTTTATAGGAATTCTTAGTTACAGAATTAGTAGCAGTCTTATTATAGAGCAGGACATTGAAAACCGAGGATATGGTAATCCACAAAATCAACACTAATTGTCCTAAATTCAAACTTATCAGTTTCTTATCAAAACCGCATGCTGCTATAGAAAGAAGGTTCCTAATTTTTGTTAAATGAACTCCATTATATGTAAAGTGGCCAACTGGTCTTTCACCAATCTTTGAACTTGTCGAAGTGCTATAAAGAGCATCGAATTTGCTAAGCTGGAGCTTCTATCTTGAGGCATGCTGGCATATCAACTAAAAGATGGTTGAAGGAGCATAGTTTTCCTCCAAGTCAAAGAGCTAATCAAACAGTTCCTGCAAGAAATCCATCATTCTACCCATAATAGTAAGTTAAAAAATAAGCATATTACTAAAATGCCTACACTAGCTATAGAATAGTAGAAACAATTATACTTGTACTACCTTTTACCTTGAACAAGGATTGATGGAATTTTGGCAATATTAGGAATAAAAAGAGGAAAAAGGAAGTATATATGTGTCGAAACTGGGAAAAATGAGGCAAAATGGTGAGGAGGAATATACAAAAACTAGCCTCAACAGGCTTCCCACCAAATAAGAGTTGCACTTTCCAATCTTAGTGAAGCAAGTTGAATCGTGGTGTCATCACCCTTGATTCTTTGTGTCCTGAAATACACTTCTATATGACATACACAATTATCTAATATTTCATCATCTACCTCTCCATCATGCATAGGATAATCAAACCTAATGTTAAGCTTCAAAAATGGAGTTTTAACATGACCTTTTGGAGAATTTGGAGGTGTTTTTGAAGGGCTTGTTGTGGAAGAGGATGATGGTGAGGATGGAGGTGAAGAGATTGGTGGTGTCAAAGGTAATTTTTAACCATTCACATTACCTTTTGGAGGCTTGTCTTCATCTCCTCCTTCTCCTTTTGAAGACTTGTCTCCCTTTGGATAATTGGAGCTCTCACCTTGAAACCTTCTGTTTCTCTCCTCATAGAGAAATTTCACCAGTTGTATCATATCAGAGATTTCATTCCTGAAGGATTTTTCATCCTCTAATATATTTTCAGGCTCTCCTTCATGTGACATAATTTCTGAAGCTTCAACTGCAAATTGAGGTAGAATTTGTGGTGGAGATTGTGACAATATTTCTCTCCTTATCCTTGACATAGCTTGAGGACTTGCAACCACAAGCTTTCATTATCCTTTTTTGAGCTTCAACCTTGTAATAATCAGATACAATTGCAAAAAATTAAACCCTCACAGCAACAAATAAAACCTAAGCTCTAATAACAAACTGATATGTATGTGAAGTTGCTTGAGGATTTTGTAAATTTTGCAAGTGATTAACTTAGGGTTCTAAGCCACTTTTATCAAATTATTAAACACATAAACATAAAAATTAAACTCATTTTTTTCATTAAACAAAAGAAAATGTAACCATAACAACAAACACACAACAAAAATTGATGAAGGACTTCACCCCTCTTAGGCTACATCTCCTGGGCCAGCTTCCAATGGTTGGGTCTCTTTCATTATGCTAAAAAATGGTGTTTACATACAATTTCAATGCTAAAATGGTTGTTATGATAGCTCGAATGACATCAGAGCACTCAAAAACCCATGTCTGGCCTCTTTCTTCTCCCAAAAAGGATATAAATTGAAGAAGTTATCACCTATGAAATTTTTCCAGTAATTCATCCTACAATTTCGACCTGCCTGCAAATTGTTTTACAATTTCACCCCAAAAGTGCTAACTGAGTGAATTTTTCTCCAAACATTGACACAATTCATGGGATACTTAATTCACCCAATGTTTCATATGGATTGAATATTTTATTATAAATCAAGGGTGCGAGCTAATCCCTGCCCCTGGTCCTACCCATTTATTTTCTTGTGGTCATGGTGACCAGGGCTGGGGCTATGCTCAACCCACCCCCCAAACGTGCCCACCATAGTATTTATATTAAAATTTTGAACTATACATGTTAAGTGATATTGTGTGGCATGTTGGTAGCGAGTTGGTCTTGCTACTCGGAGGTTTTGTGTTCAATTCTGCTGGAGTGCTTTCTGCCAATACCAAAATTTTGGTCGGCCACCAGGGCGCCACGTGACGACCTCTGGTTGGCCCACGTGGCATTCCCTGTTTTTTCTAACCAATAACCAATGAAAATTCTCCAAATTAAAACTAACCTGAATGAGACAAGTGGTGCAATGCCATAGGCTAAAAAATTTGAGTCAACCATTCATAGTTAGGGTCCTGTGAGTAGTACAGACTACTGACTGGGAAACCCTATACATCCAAAAAATAATTATTGTTTACCCAAATGAAAAAATCGTGATTGCAAGACCATTCAGAGTTGGTTTTCTGCGAAATGAATTGTTCCAAATTGGGAATGATGATATCTACGGAAGAGCATTGGTTTCTTTCCATTATGAGAACTTTTAATTTTGGGCAGAAATTTGATCCACTGGATCAGATAGCTATTTTCCTCCCTATATGCACTAAAAGAAATCCTAGGAATGAATTCCCATTGAATGTCATAGAAGTCTTCCTATTCTGTTAAGAGAATCATTCAATATATATATGCCCCTCTTTTCTAGGCGTACAAGTTGTATACCAAGGGGAAGAAGGTGGGTCAGAGAAAATTTTCTTCATTAATCAAATAAGGACTCAAGGAACTCATGCATATCAATAAGGGATGCAAGGTGCACATTACTCTTATTACAATCCAAATCACAATGCACCTTTCCATCCTTGGTGCCCTTCCACTCATCCATCATGGTCCAGACCTCCCTCTTGCCCTTATGCTCCTCCATATCCTCCTGATCCTATCAACCATCCTTTTCAGCCATATCCTCCACAATATTCTCAATGGGGAACCCATCACAAGGATGGAGGCCTCAAACCAACCAGCCTCCTACTTTACTGTCTTCACCCCTACCTCAACCACAACTCGCTCATCCTACTCCACCTAAGAAACCTCAAATGGCTACTCAACCCAATCCAAACCTAAACAATAAGTACTCACAATAGGTCTATGGTGGAGAGACATCACATCCTACAAATGCTATGGAAATCTAGGAGATCAACCTTTGTTCTTGGAGAGTACTCAGAGATAATCATCCACCTTCTCCACCTGAAGATCTTTAAGAAGAAAATGAAGAGATTTCTCCTCAAGTCAATCCTCCTCCCTTCCCTTAAATGCTAATCTGCCCTAGCCAACACACCCCGGAAGACGTTGAAATTCTGGGAGAGTTGAATAATTTATGTGTTAAGAAACCCCTTCTCAATTCGATTAAAGATGTTCCAATATATAATAAACTTATCAAGGAGAAATGTTTCACAAAACCTTCAAGAAGAAAAAGAGATACCCCCACCATAAATGTTCTTTGCCAACTGTTTCATCTAATTATTGGGAGGGTGATCTTACTAGAATTCTTAAGCCCTAGAAACCCAATAGTGGATGTGCACATTGAGGGGATTATGGTCCCTCATACCCTGATTTATTTTGGGGTTGCAATCAATGTAATGAATATCGAAAATATACTAAAGCTCAATACTCAAGGTGCTTTGAGGAAGACAACCACAAAGATGCAGCTTGCAGACAAATCCAAAGTAGCTTATGAGGGAATTGTCAAAGATGTGAGGGTCTCCATTGACTCCTAGGAGTATCCTACTAGTTTCTTGGTTCTCCAACCCAAAACCAAGTTTAATGGTTATCCTCTAATCTTAGGAAGACCTTGGATGGCCACTGCTGATGCCTACATTAGTTGTAGGGCTGGGAGCATGACTATTAAGAATGGAGAATTATCAAAAATAGTTTTATTGTTTCCTCCTAGTCATCCTTCTATTGAACATTATTTACCCTTTTGTTTAGAGGACGAGGAAGAGAATTAATTGTATCACACAACCCCCTACCAAATATTCACTATATATTTTTTTATAGGAAGAGGGAAACCTCATGAAGATGACCTTGTCTTAAAAAACCAACATCCCACTGTCATCGAATTGATGAACTGCTGAAAGAATATGGTTGTATTCCCTCGAATGAATTATGCTCAGTTGACTTAAGTCCATATCATGTCAAGATTGTGGATTTTGGCCCATCCAAAACATTAAATACCAACCCCTCTCTCTCAGTCAAACAAGAAGAATAATTGTGGAATATATCAAGGAAACACTTAGATTATTTTTCTTCTGTTATAAGGAAATGAAAAGGGTGCATCCATTAGTTTTTACTCATCATATTTACATCAAAGAGGGATTCAGAACTGTGTGCCAACCTCAGATGAGGATTAACTAAACTCTTAAGGACATTGTGAAGAAATAATTATAAAATTTGCTTGATGCAGGGTTCTTATACCCCATTTTATATAGTGAGTGGGTGTCCCCTCTAGTTTTAGTCCCAAAGAAGAATGGAAAGTGGAGGAATTTTGTTAACTATAGAGAGCTTAAAAATGCCACAAAGAAATACCATTTTCCGTTTCCCTTCATTGGCCAATTCCTATATGGTCTTGCAGGAAGGAAATTATTTTCATTCTTGGATGGATTTAGTGGATACAATTAGACATTTCAATTTTTGGAGAAGAAGTGCATCTTTCCATGTAGGTAATAGTTTTTTTTCATTTAATTTATTGGGAAATTAAATGCAAGAAAAATATCTACTATGTATTTTGAGTTCTTGAAAAAGAAAACATGAAAACCTGCATACAATAAGATAAAGAAGCCATACAAAACTAGTTAATGGTCATATTTCTTTGAAAGTGTGTGTGTTTTAATGACTATTGTATTAGTTTCCTAGAAAGGAGTTTGTGCACATAAATAATAATTATTGTATTAGTTTCTTGGAAATAAATTTTTGCACATAGCTAATAAATATTATATTACTTTGTTGGAAAGAATTGTGCACATAAATAACAACTAATTTATTAGCTCTTGAAAAAAAAACATGTGCTTAAATGTTTGTGCATTTAATTTGTTGGGAAATTAAATGCAAGAAAAATATCTACTATGTATTTCAGTTCTTGAAAAAAGATACATGAAAACTTGCATACGATAAGATAAAGAAGCCATACAAAACTAGTTATTGGTCAGATTTCTTTGAAAGTGCGTGTGTTTTAATAACTATTGTATTAGTTTCCTAGAAAGGAGTTTGTGCACATAAATAATAATTATTGTATTAGTTTTTTGGAAAGAAATTTGTGCACATAACTAATAAATATTGTATTAGTTTGTTGGAAGGAGTTATCGACATAAATAATAGCTAATTTATTAGCTCTTGAAAAAAAAAAACACGTGCTTACATTTTTGTGCATTTAATTTATTGGGAAACTAAAAGCAAGAAAAATACCTACTATGTATTTCAGTTCTTGAAAAAGAAAACATGAAAACTAGCATACAATAAGATAAAGAAGCCATACAAAACTAGTTATTGTCAGATTTCTTTGAAAGTGTGTGTGTTTCAATAACTATTGTATTAGTTTCCTAGAAAGGAGTTTGATCACATAAATAATAATTATTGTATTAATTTGTTGGAAATAAATTTGTGCACATAACTAATAAATATTGTATTAGTTTGTTGGAAGGAATTGTGCACATAAATAATAACTAATTTTAGCTCTTGAAAAAAAACATGTGCTTAAATGTTCTAATTGTGTTAAAAATACTTGGAAAACTGTCACGGTTCTTGTGTGCATGAGCATAGGTTAAATATATTTATTATCTTGATAATATTTGTTATGCATTTCTTGGAAAATATTTCATGGCTTTTGTGTGGAAGAGAATTAAATTACCTAAGTTGTTTTCCTTGAAAAGGGTTGCATCTGAACATTGCACAATGAAAGAAAAAATATTTTCCATGACTTTGGAAAATGAAATGTGTATTTACATGCACAAAATAATATCTAATTGTGGTAGGATTCTAGAGTAAGAAATATGATTTTCATGCATGAAAATAATAAATAATTGAGATATATTTCTTGGAAAGATTATTCATTTTCATGCACAATTATGTTAGTTTCCTTTTGAGAATAGATTATGTATATGCATGAAGGAATAACAACTATTGTGAAAATTTTATATATTCGTATGGAAAACCATAGCTAGTGTGCTACTTCCCTTTAAAAGAATAAGGACAATTGTAACATTTTTTATTTTGAAAGGAATGTGGACTCATGTGTGAGGGGAATAACAAATTAGTGGCATTTATCTATAGATGTGTTTGATAGTTATATGTTTTTATTAATGTGTGTGAAATGATGTTAAAGAAGACATGGAATGATATTCTATTTATGTTTATGGATGCACACAAATAGATATTGAAGCATCACTGATAAAGATTGATTATTTGTAGGTTAATATTTAACTAATAATGATATCAAATTTTGTTGAAGACAAAAATGGAAGGGGAGGATGGCGACATCTGTAAAGAATATATTATATTTAACATTGTGACTCGTAACAAATCCATGCAGATTGAGGAATGTCAGTGGCAGGAAGATCCATTAATGGGAACAACTAGGCCACAAAGACATAAATATTGAGGAAATGTCGGTAAATGATATCATGATGATTGTAATATATTTTAGCTAGATATGTTGTATATAAATTATATTTATTTGTAATATTTTATGAAAATGCTTAAAGGATGGACTCCCTTATATGAGATTGAGTGAGGGGTGTGATGAGTTCCATCAATAGGTATATCTCGAAGATAATTATATAATCCTCCGTCCTTAAAACTACCATTTTCTCACGTTAATTCACATTTTTTGTTATAATATGCTTAGAGAGAAGAGTAAAAGTTGTTTGTCATAGTATCTGGCCTAATGTGGTTTAATTACAGGAATACAAATTTTTTTTGATGCATTTACTATGTAGGGGATTGATGGATACAACAAAGAGAGAATCTACGAGGTTTGTACATCTCTTTAACTCCCAAAATCAGCTCAAGATCACAACATCCTCTCTCACCAGTTCGAATTCATTGATGCCTGAGTAACTCCTAGTACAAGTGAAGCTCAAGCAGGACCAAATCCACCATTTCCGAGATCAAGGATGAAATCACTCCTATTTTCAAGGGAGCTGCTATCAGCTACCCTTTTGTATAAATAAACAAGATGAAAAGATCATTAGGATTCAAATTTTTTATTCAGATAGGAGTAGCTAATGAGATCAGAGCTTGACATTGTCATTTTTAAATTTCATGTGATGTATAAGACTATTATTTTATGATAATGAGAAGTTGGTTATTAAGTTTCATTTGAGTTAATTTCAGAGGGCTGAGACCCTTGGGTTTGGGCCCAACCTATAGGATTTTGTCTCTATTTTGTATTTATGTTTTGTTCTTAGTTTCAAAATTTCACATCTTTCTTTCATTGTAGTAATAATTAAGCTATACAAACCTGTGATTGCAAGCTTCCATATCACCTTCCTTGTGGGAGAATGGTTGGAAAGATTTACAATCTCAGTCCAAAAACATTATGTTTATGATTTCTTGGAAATAGATAGATCTTGTTTGTTCTTCTTTATATTTACTTTCTATAACTTAAGAATCATTTCAGTGATCATAATAGTGTTTTGGAATAGAATAGATGTTATTCAAATTCAACTCATCTTTTTTAGCATAGTTTATATCACTATGTTAACAATCAATGGATGTATGTATGCAGCTAGCTGCATGGTTTTTTTTACCTGTAGGGGAGGGTACCTCTTTCATCTCCATTTTTGACTTCTCCATATTATCTTTATATTCCTCAATTCTTCTCCGAAAACTGTTTTTCTGCAATCACTCTGCATAGTAAATTAAGGACACTGTGAGCATTCATCTAGGTGCAAGATGGACCTCTGAGAGGTATTAGACTTGACTAGGAGGCTTCCTAAACCTTCCTCCACTTCCTCCTACCTTCATCCACCTATTCATGCTCTCAATACATCATCTTCACCCTAAAAAGGCTCTCGGAACACCTCATGTAGCATTACAGGTCCTCCTGTAGCAATACAATACCTCCTGTAGTAACACCTATAATGGGCCTATAACACCATTTTAATTCACCTTTTTTTCTTCCCACTTCAATATTAGCTTATCCAAGATGAATAATGCACCCAAGTTGTCATTTCATGATCAAAATAAGCTCCTAGACCACTCCAACCACTTCTTTTCCTCATTGCAAAACATAGTAGAATTAGTGTTTTTCAATCACAAGCATGATACAAGTTAGACTTCTGATTTTCCAACAAGTGTGAAGTAGATAAATGATACATGAAAATGTGTTACTTATTTTATGAATTATTCAAGATATAATATCCTTACTTCTGCAAGTATAATAGCCTTTTCTCTTTCGTGTAATGTTAACTAGCATCTACAAGTTCAACAAATGGAATTTTAACTTTCATAGCTAGAATCACTTTTCAATTGTGCTTCCATTAGAAAGATTTCACTATAGTTAAGTTGGAGGAATGATATCTGAACACATTGATCAAATTTCATGACTGAGGGTGGAATGAGTATAATCTAACCAACTGTGCATATAGCATTGTCACCTCTAATTTTGTACGCATGTCAGGTTGATCATTTGAGTTGAGGATCCCTTATGAATTGCAACACTCTTGGTGCAATACCATAGCTCACCAATTTTTTTTCGTCTTTGTTAGGGAGGTGTATAAGTAGGTGTTTTTTCTTCTTAAGAATTGTTTTCTATTTCAAATTTAGTCTTGTTACTTTGAAAAAAAAAAGTGAAAAAAAAACTTTCATGCATCATAGGAGTAGGGATAACCAAAAATTTGTTTTACTAGAAATCTCCACACCCTCAAGTAGTCAACCTTCACTCTTCTTCGGTGATTTTGAACTTCCCTCTATGAATGCAGGGGAGTTAGAAGACCCTCTAGGTGATAAACCTAAATTTTTTGAAGAACCTATTGTGGAAGAAGAAGAACCCACTTCACCTACCCAAATTATGGTTGAAAACAAAAAAAATGAGACTTTACCATTATAGAAACTAATGGAGAGGCTATAATGAAAAATATAAGCCATACATCCCTTCCACACTTCCATGGCATGAACTCTAAGGATCATTCCACCTTCATATTTGATTTTTTTTTGTCTGTTGGACCTATGATTATTCCTCTGATGAGAAGAGGCTGAATATTTTCCCCTCTATCCTTAAGGATGTAGCCTTGTGCTGGTTTATGGGTCTGCCTGGGGGTAGCATCACTAACTAGGTCCAAATGCAACAAGCATTTAGTAGAAATTACAACGAGCATTGTAGGTCCAAATAAACCAAGGAATAAATCTTTAGGATGACTCTTGGACATGATGAGTCCCTAGAGGAATATGAGGAAAGATTCCAACTCAATTATAGGAGGGCCAATTATACACTTGATCCTGAGTCACTCAAGTTATTCCTACTATGATGGATCAGGAAAGAAGTGATAGAAACCCTCAACATGCTATCTGGAGGAGACATCTACTAACTACCTTATGATGACATAAAAAATATATTCAGGAATCATTCTAGGGCTTCTAGGAAAAAGGGTAGGTATAGTCAAGGTTTAGTAGTTCCTCTCCCTCCACCACATCCATCAAGAATTAGATAGGTAACATGTTGGAGGATTTTGAGAGTGAAATGTTGCATACCATTGCATTGCAAATGGATACCATGAAAATCAAAAGAAATAAAGAGTAAATAGAGAGGGCGTTAATGATCTGTATGTGAAGTTGCTTGAAGATAATTTAAATTTTTCAAGTGATTAAGTTAGTGTTTTAAGCCACTTTTATGAAATTATTAAACACACAAACATGAAAATTAAACTAATTTTTTGCAGTAACAGGAGATAATATCACAAAAACAACAATCACACAACAACAATTGATGAAGGAGTTCACCCCTCCTAGCCTACATCTCCCGGTCTAGCTTCCAATGGTTGGGCTTCTTTCATTATGCCTAAACAATGGTGCTTACATACAATTATAGTACTGAAACGATTTTTTTGATAGCTCCAATGGCTTCAAAGAACTCAAAAGCCCTATCAAGCCTCTTTCTGCTCCCAAAAAGGATAAAAACTGAAGAATTTATGATATCCACAAGTTTTCTAGCAATTCATCCTACACTTTCGACATGCCTGCAAACCGTCCTACAATTTTTCCACAAAAAGTGCTAATTGAGTGAATTTTTCTCCAACCATTGATGCAATTTGTGGGATAGTTAATTCTCCCAATGATCAGGAGTTCATAAATTTTTCTCAAAAATCAAAGTTACAAGATCGGGTTGAAACCAGGATGGTTGCATAGATCGCGTCTTCCTGATTTCGGCGCCGCGAATGATTCGAAAAACTAATGTTGTATGAGGGAGATATCGAGTTCTGATTGAAATTCCAAATAAGTAAAATGCGATAGTTTGACCAAGTTTGACTAGGATGCACAGTCAGCAAAGTGGACGGATGTACAGTCAGAAAAAAGGAATATTCCTTTCTACCAGACTAATCACTATTTGGCAAGTGTCACAATTTTATTGGTTGTACGGGGTTTGAAGAGCCAAAGAGAGAACGCCACGTGGCCAGCCTTGAGGCTTCCACGTGGCCCTGAAACAACATGGTAAAATATTTTTGAGGGTTCGCAGGGATCAACCCAAATACCTCCTGTCAGGCACGCACATATCTTACCACTTGAGCTACACAATTTTTCTTAACTACTTTGGGTGTTGGGTTATATTTATTGTTTGTTGAAAACACATTCGGGGGATGGGAACTGTTGGCGGTCCCAACCCGCCAGCGTTCCCCACAATGCATATCACATGGAAACATTAACTCTGATAACACCAAGCGGTTAATGCAATGGTCAACGCTAACCAACCTTCAACCCGCAGTTTCAAACAGTTCAACCACAGTTTAAACGCGAGTTCTGCTGATAGTTATGGTTATGTCGTGGTTTGGGGGTTAGCATGTGGCCACCCCAACTGAAAACATTTATTTTCACACTCTAGTTAAGTGGTTGTGCCATTTTTGGCGGCCTATGCTATTTTAACTCCAGTTAAGTGGAGTTCTCAACTTTTAGTGGAGCTTTCCTAGGTGAAACTGGGAAAAAGTGTAGGAGGCCCAATTTTCGACCATTATGAGTGAATGAAGTGTCATTTTTGACTAATTCAAGAATTCTGCATCCATTGGTGTAGAGAAAACAACCATTAGAGCACTGTAACTACATGTAATAGAAAAATTTTGAGCATAGTGAAAGATTGACAAGCCATTGGGAGATGGACCAGCAGATGTAGCCCAGGAGGGGTGAACTGCTTCATCATGCCTGTTGTGTAAATTTCATGTGGTGACTTATTTCTCTATTTTACACTATTGTTCATTGTTATTTAATCTTGTTCTATGCTTCTAATTCACCTGAAATCATCTACAGTTCATGGACAAACACCTTAAACCTTATGCAAACTAATGAGCTGATTATGCACATGTTTTTAAACTGAGAAGACTCTTAGCACAACAAAACTAATACAATAATTTCATATCAGGTTGGTATCAGAGCTAGATTTTATCCTCTAGTGTTGTTTAGTGAAAATAATTGTTTAACTATTTTCAAGTTTTAGATGCTTACAAGGCTCAAGCTCAAAAGAGGAGAAGGCAAATTGGTGGAAGCAGAAGGGTCTCAAAAAGAGCCAAAGCAAAGGAGAGAAAGATTGCCACAATCTTCACCACCTAGTTCAACTCCTAAAGAAGTAGAAGCTCCATTAAGCATGCCTCAGGAGGAAGGAGAAATTCATGAATAAGTTGATCCTAAGGAGGAAGAAAGGGTGTTCACGAAAGCATTTCTTGACATGACTAAGATGGTTAGAATCCTTTCTCAAGAAAGGAATGAGAGACTGGAAGGAGAAGGTTCTAAAATTCAAAAAGAAGGACAAGGATATTCAGGAGGTCACCATGATGAAGATAATTCAAATAAGGGAAATGGAGGAAATGGAGGCAATGGAGAGCCATCATCCTCACCCTCATCATCATCATCCTCTACTTCTTCTTCAGTACATCAACCATACAAGGCCAAGAGCACTAGTAAAAATCCTTTTTTAAAACTTGATGTTAAGTTCGAATTTCCAATTTTTAATGCTGAAGACAATGCAGAAAATATTGATAATTGGATTGGACCATTGGAGGTCTATTTGGGAATATAGAACCTTCAAGATGATGATACAAAAATTCAATTATCTTCTTTGAGAATGGAAGGTGCAACACTTGTTTGGTGGGAAACCAAGACAAAGGAGGAAATCAAAAAACATGGTAAGATTATTCTATCATGGTCAGATTTCATTACTGCTATTAAACAATAGTTTTATCCATTAGCTCATATGCAGAAATCTGTCATGAACTGGAAGAACTTTAGGTAATTAAAGGGACAACATGTGCAAGAATACACCCAAGAATTTAGGAGAAGAGCTCTCTTATCAGGGGTGGATTTGCAGAGCCAAGATACTTTGCTAAAGTACATAGGAGGCTTACATAGCTACCTAAAACATATTATTCTCATGTTTAACCCCACCTGTCTAGATGAAATTTGTGTTCAGGCTACACATCTAGAAGCTAGAGGGAAGAACATTTCTGAAGAGGGTAGGAAGAAACCTTTTAAGGTTAAATCCAAGGAAAATACCTCAAAAGGTAAAAACAAAAAGAATGCATCTATTAAGAAAGAGGGAAAAAAAATATTTGTAAACATTGTTCAAAAGAAGGCCATGATAAAACTCATTCTTGGAAATTACATCCTGAATTAAGGCCAAAGAAACCCAATAACAAAGGGAAACAGAAAATTGCTGCTACAACTCAACATGATTTAGGATCTCATTTAGGTGATGAATCTAAAATTACAACCATATGATTGAAGAAAATGAAGGGAAAATAAATTAAAACTAAACCCAGTACCAGTACATCAAAATGTCACACACATTCTCCAAATGAAGAAGAAAGAATAGAACTGTTTCATGTGAGGGTCATATCCAAGCATACCAATATTGACACACTATTTGACAATGGGTCACAAGAAAAATTAATATATGAATATTTGGTCAAGAAAATTAACCTTGAGACCATAACACATCAAAAACCATATGTAAGGATGAAAATCTACAGGTTTCAAATAAATGTATATTGAGGTTTGCAATCACTGCAAGCTTTGTTGACACAATTGAATTAGATGTGGTTCCACTTGACATAACTGGTATTGTATTAGGAATTCATTACTTGTATGACAGGAAATAGATCTTCTATCACCATGAGAAAAAGAATCATTTATTAAAATATGGCAAGGATTTCATTGTAAGAGCACATCTCAAGAATACAAACATTGCTTTGGTAAATGTTGGACAGGTAAAGAGGCTGGTAAATTCAAATAAGAATTTTGTTCTTATTATGATTAAGCCTAAAGCTGATATTAAGCATGAATCATTTGAGGGATGTGAACCTAAGTTGAAATAATATTTATATGATGTGGTTAATGGACATCATGAGATGTTTTAAGAGCCAACATGATTGCCTCCAAAAAGGGAAATTCAACATGAGATTCAGTTGCAGCAAGGTTGTCCTCTTTCGAACATCAGTATGTATCGCATGTCGATAATGGAGAATGCTGAAATAAAGAGGCGAATCAAAGAGATGTTGGATAAAGGAATAATAAGGCCAAGCACCTCGCCATGTATTTCACCCATACTTTTGATACCAAAGAGAGATGGGACTTAGTAGATGTGTGTAGATTTCCAAGCTTTAAACAAGATTACGGTAAAAAAATCGTTACCCACTCCAAAGAATAAATTATTTGCTTGATTATCTAAAAGAAGAATTTTTTTTCACTAAGTTAGATTTACGAAGTGGATATCATCAAGTAAGAATTGTGTTAGAGTCGGTATAGTCATACCTCCGTCAGAGATCAAAAACTCTTTGTTGCATTTCATTTTAGGTGTCTCATTCATCCAATCAGTTGCATTCCATTAGAAGCATAGATTATCTGATTGAAGGGTCTTGTCTCTCATTTTCCCTCATGTCATGTATCTGCTGGTTTGTGTCTGATCATTAAAGTTCATCAAAACTCATCAAAGTCAATTTTACAGTCATTCATAGTCATGGATGGTCTTTGCTTAGCAAAGAGTCTTTTCAGTCATTAGGTCTAGTGTTTCGTCTTAAAAAATGTCAAATAATGCCAGCAGGCACATGAGGATGTTTCTAATAAGTTTTCATTCCAAAAATTTTATCATCAATAATGCTAAGAATGATTCTTCTTCAAAAATCTGTTTTGAAGAAGAAATATTCTAATTTATTTCTTGTAATAAATATGTAATTTTTAAGGTTTTTCAAGTTCTACAAATCTTCAGGCGCAGCCCCGGTCTCCTTTTCCGAAATCACATGCCAATCATCCCTGCAAAAAATTACCAAGAGTTTCATCATTTCAGCCAAAAATTCAAAGTCGAAACAAGAAAAACAGAGTTTGTGTTAAAAATGTGAAAGTGCCAAAGCCAAAACATTACAAAGTGGGTCATTGCAAAACAAAAATTAAATCCATGACTATACAAGATATTTTCCACAATTCAAAAATCATTTTCACTTCAAGAGTTATCAAAAACCCAAGAGAAAGATCTTGGAAGAGCAGAACAGAACTTTGAAGGCCGACTGTGTGTTGAATCTGCTGCACGACACATTGGGAGGAAGGCGCGGCGCACATAGACCGCGCAGTGCATACAGAGGTTTTTCACTGTGTAAATTGTAACTGTCGCGGCGCACATGGACATCGCAACGTAGTGGGTTTGCGCGCTGCGCACAGAGCCTCCAAGCCATTTGTATCACTGCCTCCAACGAAACTTCAAATTACTCAGTCTCATCTACTTTATGTAAGTTCAAAACACTTTGCTAATACCCTTGATCAGTGTTTGAATTTCTTTGAAGATTGGTTGGAGAATTTGATTGGTGAAATTATAAACCCTATCATTTTGTCCAAAACTGCTCCATAGGGTTTATATTTGAAATTTAAAGTTTGGTTGTTGGTGCCAATTGGTTTGAACTCCATTCCCCTTTTGTGTTTCCCTTCCTTTTCACTGTCACACTGTCATCATATAGTCCCTCTCCTTTTCCCCTCTGTCCCAAAACCACTTATATCTCTTGTTCCCATTTTCCCTATCCCTAAACCCTACTATTCCTGATTACTCTCCCTCTCTCATTTCACTTATAAATTCCCAAAATCCCCAATCCCCAACAGTCAAGTGACTGTTATTACACTTTAATTTCACTTCATAACTCCACTTTTCCCACTGTTCCATATTCCTCACAATCCCTCATTTCCCTTTGGCACATTTCGCATTGAAAACAAACACCAAGTTCTCTTTCCTCATTTTTAACAAACCAAACATACATTTGGTATAGACTTTCAAACACTATGACAGACACAAATTCATCTTATGAGCAAGACAATGACTCTACCACTGAGCTTAATGTACCAAGAAGGCCTCGTAAAGGTGGCAAGCACGTCAGAGAAGAGCCTACCTCCTTGACTGAATTACAAGCCTGCCCACTTGCAATATATTGTTTTCAGCAACAATCATGTTATCAATACTGTGAGATGATTGCTAGAGTTGGTTACCATCACGAGTTGGCTCACTTGTTAGTATTACATTTGCGTGATAGTCATGTGAATCTTGCGGGTGTAAATTTCACTTTGACACCAGAAACCATTTCACAGGCTACCGAGATACCTAATGTGGGTGAACAGTGGAATAAGAAACAACAGGTGGACATAAAATTTTATGAACCATACATCAGGCCTTGCTATCTGAGGCAGCTCAGCAGGGTATTCCCATTCTGATTTATGAAGGAATATTATGCACCATTGATGAAACTTATCATCAGATACTTCAGCTGTGAGGGCCGGTTCTCGCGCCTTTATGCTTACCATATTCGATTATTGATGCATTTCACGATTGTGAGGATGATGAGCATTCCATATTTCATGTGTCGAAACATAGAGCGGATGACTACTCTTATGCATAAGAAGACTCCCGAGCAATAGCATAACAACATTTATCATTATGCACTCATCAAGATCATTGTTGTACATCAGCTTGGATTGCAGGGCATTGCATGGGAGGAGTTCATTTCCCGTGACTTCTTTACAGCCCCTTAGCCTCCTCCAGAGATTTCTCATGATGTAGTTGAGCCTTCACATCAGTTTGAGGGTCCTGAGACAGAGCCTATCAATGTTCCAGTATGTGTTACCTATCAAAGAGGCACCAGAGCCTTATTTGCAGCAGCACGACGAGTACTATCTCCACCCAGGGTGGAAGGGGTCTCGTTACCTTCATCAGCAGCGCAAGTACTATCTCCACTTGGGGTGGAAGGGGTCTCACCTTCGACATCAGCACAGGTACAGGATAGAGGCAAGAAGCCTATGCAGGATGAAGGCCCTTCAGGAGGCCAAGATACCGATTTTGTTTTGATCGATGTTGATTTGAGCTCTCCCAGCTCAAAGCTAAGAGAGACCATCCAGGAGCAGAAAGTTGAGATCAAAAAATTGACCGAGAAATTGCAGAGAGCTTAGTGGGTTATAAATTACTTGGAGCAGTGGAATAAAAAATTGGAGGATCAGCAGACACTCATGGAGTTGCAGAAAATCCGTGAAGACCGGGAGTTGGCTCGAAAAAGACAAGGTGACATGACACCCTTTGAGCGGGAGATTTGGCTTACGAGAGTCAACATTCATCTTGAGAAACTAGTGGTGAAGGAAAACAAGGACAAGGACATGCTCATACATATGAAGAACCACTATTGGGTCCGCACACATGTTTGCAAAGCGAGGATCAAGATCTTGAAGGCGAGGCTAAGGAGGGCACTGAGGAGGCGCAAAAGGCATGATTGACTTCAAATCTTGGCTAAAGTTTCTTTGGCTGAGCATGATACTTGATGGGGGACCTTCAGTCCAAATTTCAGCAAATTTGGAGAAAATTTTGTCAATTTTAAATTTTTGGTCACAAAATAGATTTTCCTGCCCTACGCGTAGCGCCACCTTGTGCGCGCTTATGATTGGGATATCTTCTGGAGGAAAACTTGACATTTTTGGATTTTCTATGAAAATTTATGCATGCTCAGGAATGGCCTAATAATTTCATCAAGTTTTGGGTGGCCTAAAGGGTAAAAAACACCTTGAAAATGGCCTTTCTGCCACTTTTTACACACACAGGAACCAGTCTTTGGAGATTGAAGTTTTGGAGGGGAAAATGACAACCAAATCTAGGAATTCCACTTGGGTTGGAAAGTAGATAGGTAGGGATTTCCAAAGAGCTATCATGAACTCAATTTGGACATCGGAAAGTGCCTCAAAAACAGCTCCAAATCTGTGCTACGCATAGAGATTTTTGGCGCGGCGCATAAAGGATTTTGGTCTATTTTTCACTTTTCAGCTCAGAATTTCGGCCAGTTTTGACTAGTTTCAATTTTTGATGTAAATTTTGATCTAACTGGATGTAATTTCATGACCATGATGTAAATTTGGCACATTTTTACTTGTTTTAGTGGATTCATTCACCAAAAGGTGAAATGTAAGTGAATGAATCAGTTTCCTTTCATATAGAAGCAAGTTGTTTGGTTGCCTATTTTCTAGTTCCTAGTTTAGATATGGTTGAAACAGCTCCTAGAATGATGAGCTCGACCCCTAGAGGCATGAGAATGAGTTAGGATGGTCTATATGATGTATTTTCTTAGTCACTTTCAGGGTTGGACTCTTGGGAATAGTTTGGCACCTCATTGTATATTCATTTCAACATTTTTGGCAAAGGAAAGACCAGGGTTTTGCAGCACTTGTTGGGATCCTTGTGGATCTAAGTTTTGATGGTTTTTTTCTCCATGTAATTGTAAGTTCATTAATGTTTTATGTATGCCATATCCCTTCTCTTTGCTTCTGAAATTAAACAAATGAGTGAATAAGGTAGAATTCATTAGTTTGCTGGTGCTCTGCCTTAAAATTTTGTTTAGTTTTATATGTTTTCATCTGTTTGAAGAGGATCCTTGCAGCCTCTTTCCCTCTTCAGCTCCTCAACAGTATTTTCTATCCATTCATTCAATCTAAGACATCAAATCCATTGCCTTCCTTGCCCCAACTTGAACTCTGCAAGAATTTGGCCTCATCCCCAAGCCCAAAACTACCTTTTCCTTTTTCCCACAAAAAACCCCTAAAATTCAACATAAACCCTCCTATTTAAATACCTAGCCTAAAATAAGTATTCATTTCAAGTCATCTCAGGCCCTATTGATTATTTTTACTGAGTGTGACCTGGAGAGAGCCCTCTCCTATTCAGGTAGGGCTAGCTACCAGACTGAGCGTGGTTTGGTGTTATCCTGAACTCTGCTTTCCTTCAACCTGAGATGGATTTAGGCAATAACATAGTGGCAACCATACTGGGGAAGGAAATGGTTTGCTTGTTGGTGTTATTTGTTTCATAAGCTACAGACGGAGCCTGAAGTTATGCTAGGTATCCTTCGAAACGCTTTTGCTTTGCATTAGCGGAAGTAGATAAATGCTGCTTCAGTCAATCTCCGGTCTAGCTTGTGAACGTGACACTTGACTCATGAATTACCCCAATATATCAGATCATTTTGGACCTTTGGGTGATTGAGTCTAGAATTTGATAGGCTGAAACAAGTTGGTTTTGTCCTTTGATTTTTGAATAGATCAACACACTGGCTTCCAGAAGACATACTAGAGCTAATCCTGATCCTGATCCGACTCCAGTGTATGAGAATCCCAATCTGATTTCAAGAATCCTCCGTCGAGAAAGTCCCGTGATCCCTTTCTTTAAATCTCATTCATGCCCTACTGTATTTGAATTCCTTGAAGATATTGAGTTTGATGATCAATTCGAGTTGTCGTTGTTTGAAACTAAGTCTGAAAGTGCTACTAGTTCTACTGTCATAAATCCCGAGTTTATCAAGTATCTTGAGATTGAACAAGCTAATAGATATATTGATAGTTACATCTTGAACATTCAAAACTCAATTTTGGCAACGAATATTCCTGAGTTTATTGAATCTGCTTCTGAAACTCTTGGTCCATCAGTAGTTACTTCTGATTCACAAGTTCAAGCCGAGCTTTCTTTCATTCCTACCATTCCCATGCAACCATCTATATCTGATCAGAAATCAGCAGTAGTTCCTCCTCCATCCCCACCACACACACCTCGTACATCTACTGCTCCTACTCCACCCGTTTCTCCAAGACAAATTATAAATCCACCAAGAGCAATGGCCGCTATATTTGCACCTCTTGTCTTGCCCCAGAACTTGGATGCCATGCCCGCTGATTATCAGAGTAAGATCCCATTGTTTGATGGAACTCCTCAGAGTGTTCTCGCTCAGCAACATATTGATAGAATGACAGACTTCTTTGATCTCCATGAAATTGATGAAGAAAATGTCACCATGAGATTGTTTGTGCAAACTTTTGGAGGTCAGGTACGTAAGTGGTTTAGAGCTTTGCAGCCCAGAAGTATTGCTACATTAGCCGAGCTTCAGAGACAATTTTTAGATCGGTGGGAAAAAAAGAAAGATCCACTTCAAATCACTTCTGAATATACCAAGATCAAGCGCAATGTTGGTGAGTATGTCCAAGACTATATCATCATATTTAATGCGGTTTATAATGCAATTCATGATGATTTAAGGCCATCTAAGAGGTCAGCTTTGTTAAAATTCTCGGATGGTTTTAATCTGGACATGGCCTATTCATTACGTGAAAGAGATCCACCCACTTTGGAGGATATGTAGAAGATTGCGGTGAGTGTTGAGGCAAATTTGAATGACAAGAGAGCTAGATTGAGAGCTGAGAAGAAAGTTGTGATAAAGGAAGAAGCTTCTACTTCAGATCAATTACTTCACAAAGTGGAAAAGATGATTGAAATAATGACACTTGATAAGCCCGAACCGCAGATCTGAAATCCCAATTTCCGTGGTCAGCAGCAGCCACAATTCAGGATCAAACAACGAGAGCAGCGAGCACAAGAACCACCAGTCCAGCAGCAATTAAAAACACCTCTTCAGCAGAATTTTGTTCGTCAGGATTTAGATGATGAAGATGATGTAGTAGGGGAGGAAAATCACTTCTTTACTCCTAATGATTTGCCCATTTATATCACTAAAGATGAGGAGTATGCAGAAATTTCAGCTGTACAAAGAGATGAGGATTTTATCTTGGCCAATGGTGCAGCTCTTGAGGAAGATTCAGATGAGTATCAGAGAGGTTATATGAATGCCTTGTCAGCCCAGCAGAAGCAATATTCTCTTAGAAATAGAGATGTGCCTGTCAACCCAATCCAAAAGAGAAAGGAATTTTCAGCACCTAAAAACGATTCACCTGTTGCACAAAAGAAAGCAAAAGAGATAGTTCATCCCGCTGCCACCAAGTCATCATCAACAGAAAAATCAAATCAGCCAATTACATCGAGGGAGAAGGCAGAAAAGAAAGATGTTCTAGCCAAAGACATCGAAAATACTTCAGCCTTTAGTTTGGAGAATGAGATTTCTAAATTAAAGGTATCAATTCCCTTGACTGAAATAATGAAGAACATCAGTTATAGAGGTCAAGTTTCTAAAATTTTGAATTTCGATCCTATTTTTGATATGGTGAATATTGAAGATGATCAACCTAAACTGATATTTGGACCAGATTTAGATGGTGAGTCTCCAGATAGCGAAGTGCCTCCTTTTTATATCTGCCTTCGATTGCATGAGTTTGTATTGCATAATGCAATGTTTGATTCCGGTGCTTCCCATAATCTTATGCCGAAGGCAATCATGGAGAATTTGGGTTTGGACATCACTAGGAAGTACCATGATCTTTATTCATTTGATTCTAGTAGAGTGAGATGTATTGGTCACATTAAAGACTTGGTTGTTAGTTTGGATCAGATTCCAACAAAGAATGTTTTGATGGACGTAGTTGTGGCAGAAATTCCTCCCAGATTTGGTATGCTACTTTCCAGATCTTGGGGAGAAAAATTGAAAGGGAAATTACAATTAGATTTCTCCTACGCAACGATTCCCGTGTTTGGCCAGATGAGAAAGTTGTACCGGGAACAAAAAATGAAGTACATGATTACAAGCAAGGAGAAACCGGTTAATCATCCGATTAATTATGTACATACAGATTTAGAGTCTTTTGTTTTGTATGTCGATAGTTTCAATGATGTATATATTCAGTTAGTTCAAGAAAAATATATTCCAGAGATTACTGAGAATTTCAGAAAAGTTTTGAAGAAAGAAAGGAAAAAACTGGAAAGCACAGTTGAGCAATCAGCTAAAGATAGTGGACAGCAAGCAGAAAAAACAGAGCTAGCACAATTTCAGCACTTAGAAGATGATGAAGAGGGTCTATGGACCATGGATTTTGATGGTGTAGTGGGAAATGATGGTGCTGGAATTGGTATTTGGGTACGCAATCCTTTTTCCGCTCCAAACAAGGTGCTTAGTAATGTACGGGTATGTTCTTACAAGTTATCATTCGATTGTTCAAACAATGAGGCTGAGTACGAAGCTCTGATTGCTGGCCTAAAAATTCTTAGAAAGTTGAATGCTAAGAGAATTGCAGTCTATGGTGACTCTGAATTGGTGATTAAGCAAGTGAAGGGTGAATACCAAATGAAGCATCTCTGAATGAAGGCTTACCGAAATGTTGTTCTTGATATTTTGAAGCTATTTTCATATTATACCTTGACTTGTATTCCTCGCATTCAAAATGGAATTGCAGATGCACTTGCTAAGGCAGCAAGTAATTTGAAGATACCAATGAATTCAAGTAATAAGTTCGAAATCCATGTGAAGCACCATCCTATCGTCCCAGATAATCAAAGATGTTGGCAAGTTTTCCAAGATGATGATGAGATTAATGAATTTTTGCAAAACAAAGGTAAGTTCAAAGATACCTCAATTGATGTAGAATATGATGATGGTGAAGCTGATGTCCAAGTCAATCAAATGGAAGTGTTGCAGCTGAAAGATAATGTTATTCCTAAAGGCTTGATACCTTTAGAAGAGCTCTTCGATCAGGATGATGTAGCTAAAAAACCAACCTTGCGGCCAAATGAAAAGGGAGTTGAAGATGTAAACATTGGATTAGCTGAGAATCCAAAGATGGTGAAATTGTCAAAATCATTGCCACTGGAGGTAAAGGATAAATATATCAGTTTTTTGTCCTCTTTTGCTGATGCTTTTGCTTGGGATTATTCAGACTTGAAGACGTATGATACCAATATAATTCAGCACACTATTCCAATCAAGCCTAATCAGAAGCCTTTTAGACAGAAGCTAAGAAGAATCAACCCGAAGTTACTGCCATCAATTGAGAAGGAGGTAAATAGGTTGTAAAAAGTAGGAATCATTGTTCCCATCATATTTTCTGATTGGATTTCCAATTTGGTGCCCGTGCAGAAAAAGACAGGTGAGATTCGGTTGTGCATTGATTTCCGAAATCTGAACAAGGTGTCATTGAAGGACAATTATCCATTGCCCAAAATGGATCATATACTTTAGTGAGTAGTTGGAGCATCTCGTATGTCACTACTCGATGGTTATTCTGGGTATAACCAAATTCTGGTCCATGAGGACGACAGAGACAATACAGCGTTCACCACTCCGTGGGGAACTTTCCACTATGCCAAGATGCCTTTCGGTTTAAAGAATACTGGTGCGACATTTCAGCAGGCGATGGACATGGCTTTTGCAAATGAGAAGGATGTTTTTATTGTTATATATCTTGATGATTTGACGGTCTTTTCCAATTCAGATGAAGAACATATGTATCACTTGAAAATTGTCTTTAAAAAGTGCAGAAAATATGGTATGTCACTTAATCTGAAGAAGAGCTTGTTTGCCATGGATGAGGGCAAACTACTTGGTCACATTATTTCAAAAGATGGAATTCGTATTGATCTAGCACATGTAGAAGCAATTCAGCAAATTGACCCTCCCAGGAACAAGAAGGAGATTCAGTCTTTAATGGTAAGATGAAATTTTTATGCCGCTTTGTGCCTAATCTTGCTGAACATCTAAGAGAGATTACAAATATGATTAAAAAATACAGCCAAGTGAAGTGGACTGAAGAGGCTGTAAAGTCCTTTAATTTGGTGAAGTTGGCACTATCTTCAGCTCCAGTTTTAATCAGCCCGGATTACACCCAAGATTTTATTTTGCTTTCATTTGCTTCGGAGCATACCATGGCAGCTTTGTTAATGCAGAAAAGAGATGAGCATGAGAAGCCAATAGCTTTTTTCAGTCGAACTATAAGATATGAAGCCTTGAAATATAACATCATTGAGAAGCAAGCTCTTGCTCTTGTGAAAGCATTAAAGGATTTCCGAGTATACATTCCGCATTCTCATATTTTGGCTTATGTTCCTAACACTGCCGTGAAAGATGTTTTAGTGCAAACTGATCTGGAAGGAAGACAAGGCAAGTGGATTGCAGCTTTACTGGAGTATGATGTGGAGATAAAGCCCATGAAGCTCATCAAAGGACAGGGGCTGGCGAAGCTTATGGTTGAATCGAATTTTCATGCACTAGACATAAATCTGATTGCTGCTATGTCTGATGAGGATGAGGAGAATTCACCACTTCAGGTATCGGAAATTTTGTTGCTTCTCCGTGGTATTCATATATTGTGTATGTTCTTCAAAATTTGTCACCACCACCTAGCATGACTAAAAACAAAGGTAGAACTCTGAAATTGAAGGCTGCAAATTTTGTACTTTGAATTCTGCACTTTATTCGAAAGATCCTGGTGGTGTTTTGTTGAATTGCTTGGTGGAAGAAGAAGCGAAGCAGGTAATGGAGGATTTCCATAAAGGAGACTACGCGGGTCACCTTTTTTGGAAAACAACAACCAATAAGATTTTGAGAGCGGGATACTATTGGCCGACATTGTTTGCTGTTGTGTATAAGACTGTCAAAAGCTGCCACGAGTGCCAGATTTTTAAAGGAAGAGAGAAATTACAGCCTTTGTTGCTTAAGCCTATTGAGGTGAGTGCTCCGTTTCAGCAGTGGGGTTTGGATTTCATTAGGGAGATCCATCCTCCTTCTTCAGGACAACATATATGGATCCTAACAGCGACAGATTATTTCAAAAAATGGATTGAATCAGTTCCCACTAGGCAAGCTACGGATTCAGTAATCATTTCTTTCCTTGAGAATAACATTTTCTCTCGCTTTGGTTGCCCGAATAAGTTGATCACTGATAATGCAGCAGCTTTCAAATCAAGAAAGATGATTGAATTTTGTGACAAGTATAAAATAATTTTGGGGCATTCAACCGCATATCATCCACAAGGTAACGGATTGGTAGAATCTTCCAACAAATATTTAGTCAACATCATTAAAAAGTTGTTGGAAATAAACAAGAAGAGTTGGCATAAGAAGCTGGTCAATGCGCTATGGGCTGATTGGGTGAGTCAAAAGAAATCCATTGGTATGTCCCCCTTTGAATTAGTTTATGGAGTTGATACAGTGTTCCCTACCTCTCTCGCGGTTCCGGTGGTAAAACTTCTACAGGAAGCTAGTAGTGAAGAAGATCATATGCAGCGAAGAATAAATCAGATGATCTATTTGCAGCAGACGAGGGAAGAAGTTTTTCAAAACACATTCAAGCTGCAGGAGAGAATCAAGAAAATCTATGACAGGAAATCAAAGGCGGATAAATTTCAACTGGACGAAGTGGTGCTGAAATGGGATGCTAGAAATGAGGATAAAGGTAAGCACGGTAAGTTTGAAAATCTCTGGACAGGACCCTTTAAGATTGCTGCATATCGAGGTCAGAACGCCTTTCTTCTGAAGGAAATGAATGGGGAAGATTTTCCAGGAGGGCCGGTCAATGGTCGGCTGCTCAAGCGATACCATTTCTAAGATGTTTTCTGCTGATCACATTGTCATTGTACATACCATTTCTTTCAGTTTCGTTGCAAGTGTGTACTGTGATATTTTCTTCAGTTTGGGGCTCGAAGTGAAGGCTATAATTCTGAAGAAGGATTTCATTTTTGGTTTCAGTTTGTTGAGTCAGTTTTTCAGTCATTTCAGTTTTAGAGTTGAGTCAGTTTGAGTCAGGTTTTCAGTCAATAAATTAGTCAACAGTCTTGTGTTGCTTTGTCAAAATAATGGACTCCATAGCCCAATGGACGAAGGCACTACCTACTCTTACAGAAATCTGTAGTTCTTGGCACCTCCAAGGAGCTACCATCCCCATTGGAGCCAATGTTAGAGTCGGTATAGTCATACCTCCATCAGAGATCAAAAAATCTTTGTTGCATTTCATTTTAGGTGTCTCATTCATCCAATCAATTGCATTCCATTAGAAGCATAGATTATCTGACGGAAGGGTCTTGTCTCTCATTTTCCCTCATGTCATGTATCTGCTGGTTTGTGTCTAATCATTAAAGTTCATCAAAACTCATCAAAGTCAATTTTACAGTCATTCATAGTCATGGATGGTCTTTTCTCAGCAAAGAGTCTTTTCAGTCATTAGGTCTAGCGTTTTGTCTTCAAAAATTTCAAATAATGCCAGCAGGCACATGAGGATGTTTCTAATAAGTTTTCCTTCCAAAATTTTCATCATCAATAATGCTAAGAATGATTCTTCTTCAAAACTCTGTTTTGAAGAAGAAACCGTCAAATTTATTTCTTGTAATAAATATGTAATTTTTAAGGTTTTTCAAGTTCTACAAATCTTCAGGCATAGCCCTGGTCTCCTTTGCCGAAATCACATGCAAATCATCCCTGCAAAAAATTACCAATAGTTTCATCATTTCAGCCAAAAATTCAAAGTGGAAACAAGGAAAACAGAGTTTGTGTTAAAAATGTGAAAGTGCCAAAGCCAAAACATTACAAAGTGGGTCATTGCAAAACAAAAATTAAATCCATGACTATACAAGATATTTTCCACAATTCAAAAATCATTTTCACTTCAAGAGTTATCAAAAACCCAAGAGAAAGATCGTGGAAGAGTAGAACAGAACTTTGAAGGCCGACTGTGTGTTGAATCTATTGCGCGACGCATTGGGAGGAAGGCGCGACGCACATAGACCGCGCGACGCATACAGAGGTTTTTCACTGTGTAAATTGTAACTGTCACGGCACACATGGACAGCGCTGCGCACTAGGTTTGCGCGCTACGCACAGAGCCTCCAAGCCATTTGTATCACTGCCTCCAACGAAACTTCAAATTACTCGGTCTCATATGCTTTATGTAAGTTCAAAACATTTTTCTAATACCCTTGATCAGTTTTTGAAGTTCTTTGAAGATTGGTTGGAGAATTTGATTGGTGAAATGATAAACCCTATCATTTTGTCCAAAACTGCTCCATAGGGTTTATATTTGAAATTTAAAGTTTGGTTGTTGGTGCCAATTCGTTTGAACTCCATTCCCCTTTTGTGTTTCCCTTCCTCCTCACTGTCACACTGTCATCATATAGTCCCTCTCCTTTTCCCCTCTGTCCCAAAACCACTTATATCCCTTATTCCCATTTTCCCTATCCCTAAACCCTACTATTCCTTATTACTCTCCCTCTCTCATTTCACTTATAAATTCCCAAAATCCCCAATCCCCAACAGTCAAGTGACTGTTATTACACCTTAATTTCACTTCATAACTCCACTTTTCCCACTATTCCATATTCCTCACAATCCCTCATTTCCCTTTGGCACATTTGGCATTGAAAACAAACACCAAGTTCTCTTTCCTCATTTTTAACAAACCAAACATACATTTGGTATATAATTGCAAACACTATGACAGACACAGATTCATCTTATGAGAAAGACAGTGACTCTACCATTGAGCTTAATGTACCAAGAAGGCCTCGTAAAGGTGGCAAGCACGTCAGAGAAGAGCCTACCTCCTTGACTGAATTACAAGCCTGCCCACTTGCAATATCTTGTTTTCAGCAACAATCATGCTATCAATACTGTGAGATGATTGCTAGAGTTGGTTACCATCAGGAGTTGGCTCGCTTGTTCGTATTACATTTGCATGATAGTCATGTGAATCTTGCAGGTGTAAATTTCACTTTGACACTAGAAACCATTTCAAAGGCTACCGGGATACCTAATGTGGGTGAACAGTGGAATAAGAAACAACAGGTGGACAGAACATTTTATGAACCATACATCAGGCCTGGCTATCTGAGGTAGCTCAGTAGGGTATTCCCATTCTAATTTCTGAAGGAATCTTATGCACCATTGATGAAACTCATCATCAGATACTTCAGCTGTGAGGGCTGGTTCTCGCGCCTTTATGCTTACCATATTCGATTATTGATGCATTTCACGAGAGTGAGGATGATGAGCATTCTGTATTTCATGTGTCAAAACATAGAGCAGATGACTACTCTTGTGCAGAAGAAGACTCCCGAGCAGCAACATAATAACATTTATCTTTATGTGCTCATCAAGATCATTGTTGTACATCAACTTGGATTGCAGGGCATTGCATGGGAGGAGTTCATTTCTCGTGACTTCTTTACAGCCCCTCAGCCTCCTCCAGAGATTGCTCATGATGCGGGTGAGCCTTCACATCAGTTTGAGGGTCCTGAGACAGAGCCTATCAGTGTTCCAGTATATGTTACCTATTAGAGAGGCACCAGAGCCTTATTTACAGCAACACGACGAGTACTATCTCCACCCAGGGTGGAAGGGGTCTCATTACCTTCATCAGCAGCGTGAGTACTATCTCCACTTGGGGTGGAAGGGGTCTCGCCTTCGACATCAGCACAGGTACAGGACAGAGGCAAGAAGCCTTTACAGGATGAAGGCCCTTCAGGAGGCCAAGATACCGATTTTGTTTTAATCGATGTTGATTTGAGCTCTCCCAGCTCAAAGCTGAGAGAGACCATCTAGGAGCAGAAAGCTGAGATCGACACATTGACCGAGAAATTGCAGAGAGCTCAGTGGGTTATAAATTACTTGGAGCAGTGGAATAAACAATTGGAGGATCAACAGACACTCATGGAGTTGCAGAAAATCCGTGAAGACCGGGAGTTGGCTTGAAAAAGACAAGGTGACATGACACCCTTTGAGTGGGAGATTTGGCTTACGAGAGTCAACATTCATCTTGAGAAACTATTAGCAAAGGCAAACAAGGACAAGGACATGCTCAGACATATGAAGAACCACTATTGGGCCCGCACACATGTTTGCAAAGCGAGGATCAAGATCCTGAAGGCGAGGCTAAGGAGGGCACTGAGGAGGCACAAAAGGCATGATAAACTTCAAATCTTGGCCGAAGCTTCTTTGGTTGAGCATGATACTTGATGGGGGACCTTCAATCCAAATTTCAGCAAATTTGGATAAAATTTTGTCAATTTTGAATTTTTGGTCACAAAACAGATTTTCCTGCCCTACGCGTAGCGCCACCTTGCGCGCGCTTATGATTGGGAGATCTTCTGGAGGAAAACTTGAAATTTTTGGATTTTATATGGAAATTTATGCATGCTCAGGAATGGGCTAATAATTTCATCAAGTTCTGGGTGGCCTAAAGGGTAAAAAACACCTTGAAAATGGCCTTTCTGCCACTTTTTACACACACGGGAACTAGTCTTGGGAGATTGAAGTTGTGGAGGGGAAAATGACATCCAAATCCATAAATTCCACTTGGGTTAGAAAATAGACAGGCAGGGATTTCCAACGAGCTATGATGAGATCAATTTGGACTTTGGGAAGTGCCTCAAAAATAGCTCCAAAGTTTTGCTACGCATAGAGATTTTGGGCACGGCGCATAGAGGATTTTGGTCTATTTTTCACTTTTCAGCTCAGAATTTTGGCCATTTTTGACTAGTTTCACTTTTTGATGTAACTTTTGATCTACCTGGATGTAATTTCATGACCAAGATGTAAATTTGGCACATTTTTACTTGTTTTATTGGATTCATTCACCAAAAGGTGAAATGTAAGTGAATGAATCAGTTTCCTTTCATATAGAGGCAAGTTGTTTGGTTGCCTATTTTCTAGTTCCTAGTTTAGATGTGGTTGAAACAGCTCATAGAATGATGAGCTCGACCCCTAGAGGCATGGGAATGAGTTAGGATTGTCTATATGATGTATTTTCTCAGTCACTTATAGGGTTGGACTCTTGGGAATAGTTTGGCACCTTATTGTATATTCATTTAAGCATTTTTGGCAAAGGAAAGACCAGGGTTTTGCAGCACTTGTTGGGATCCTTGTGGCTCTAGGTTTTGATGGTGTTTTTCTCCATGTAATTGTAAGTTCATTAATTTTTTATGTATTCCATTTCCCTTCTCTTTGCTTCTGAAATTAAACAAATGAGTGACTAAGGTAGAATTCATTAGTTTGCTGGTGCTCTGGCTTAAAATTTTGTTTAGTTTTATATGTTTTCATTTGTTTGAAGAGGATCCTTGCAGCCTCTTTCCCTCTTCAGCTCCTCAGTAGTATTTTCTATCCATTAATTCAATCTAAGACATCAAAGCCATTACCTTCCTTGCCCCAACTTGAACTCTGCAAGAATTTGGCCTCATCCCCAAGCCCAAAACTACCTTTCCCTTTTTCCAACAAAAAACCCCTAATAATCAACACAAACCCTCCTATTTAAATACCTAGACTAAAATCAGTATTCATTTCAAGTCATCTCAGACCCTATTGATTATTTTTATTGAGTGTGACCCGGAGGGAGCCCTCTCCTGTTCTGGTAGGGCTAGCTACCAGAATGAGCGTGGTTTGGTGTTATCCTGAACTCTACCTTCCTTCAGCCTGAGGTGGATTTAGGCAATAACAAATTGCAGAAAGTGATATTTTTAAAACTGCATTCAAAACCAAAAAAGGACCCTTTAAGTGGCTGGTTATGCCTTTTGGTTTGTGTAATGCACCAAAAACTTTCATGCAAGTTATGGATAATGTTTTGAGACCATTTCTTCATGAATTTTTTATTCTGTACTTATATGACATTTTAATTTTCATCAAACCAAGAGAAGATCACGTCTTGCATGTGAATAGAGTGCTTGATATTTTGAAGAAAGAGAAATTTTTTCTTAAGATGTCAGAGTGTGAGTTTGGAAAGACTTCTTTGGTCTATTTGGTACATATTGTAGGAGGAGGAGAATTGATGATTGATCCTTCTAAAGTGGAAGCCATTGTGAACTAGCCCACACCCAAAACAGTTACCGAGGTAAGAAATTTCTTAGGTGCAGGTCAATATTGGAGGAAGTTTATTGCTAACATCTCTTCCATCGCAGCTCCTATGCATGCAGTGACAAGTGTGAAGAAAGGCTTCCAATGGGGAGGCAACCAAAAACAAGATTTTGAATCTTTAGAAGACAAGATTAGTTCAGCTCCAGTCCTTGCATTACCAAATTTGAGACATCCATTTGAGATACAAACTGATGCTATTGATTATGCCATGGGCGCAGTACTTTTGCAGCATGGTAAGCCTATCGCCTTTCATTCAGAAAATTTTAATGGTGTTGTGACTTATTATCCTACATATGAAAAAGAACTATTTGCGTTGGTACAAAGTGTAAAGAAGTGGAAACACTACTTAATGGGTAAAGAGACTGTTGTACAAACCAATCACCAACCATTACAGTACTTGAAATCACAAAAAAAATTGTAGCAATCAAGACATTTTAGGTGGATGGGGTTTCTTCAGCAATTTCAATTGGTTATAAGGTACAAGAAAGGTATTTTAAATAAATTTGTAGATATTCTTTCGATACCAATCATTAGTGCTTCTACTTTACTCAAAATTGATTATATTGTACATGAGAGTTTCATAGAACAATATGCACATGACATTGATTTGCAAGATGTGTATGCTAGTTTGAGTGAAGGGAATCAAGTTGAAGAAAAATATTATCACATGCATAAAAAAATTCTATTTCATTTGGGCAAGCTATGTATTCCACAAGGAGAGAGGCTAAGTGTAATGAGAGAAGCTCATTCTTGTCTTATTGTTGGACACTTTGGGGTAAGCAAAACAATGGCGCATCTACAGACGTATTGTTATTGGCCTCACATGATAGATAGTATGTCACATTTTATAAGATGTTGTTGTATATGTGCAACAAGTAAGCCTAGTTAGGAAGCTTGGGTTGTAGACGCCACTACCGGTACCATCAAGGCCATGGGAGAGTGTCTCCATGGACATTGTTGGAGGTATACCTATGTCAATAAAGCAACATGGTTATCTTTACGTAGTTGTGGATAGATTCAGTAAAATGTGTATACTTATGCCATGTAAGAAAACCATTACTGCTGAACAAATTGCTAAACTTTATTTTCAAAATGTTTGGGTTCATTTTGGATTGCCCACTTCTATTGTTAGTGATGGGGATCCCAGGTAATTGGGAATTTTTGGTCAAATCTATGGAGAATGATGGACACAAAATTGAAAAAGAGTATCACTTTTCATCCAAAAACATATGGACAAACCGAAGTAGTGAATAGAATAGTTGTGCATCTATTGAGAGTATATTGTAGCAAACATCCCAAGTTGTGGGATGAACAACTGCATTACATTTGGCACATGTACAACTAGGAAAAGCACTCTTCAACACAAACCTCTCCTTTTGAATTATGATTTGGGTATTTTCCAAAATCTCCATTAGACTTCATCTTTGGGAAGGATGTTGCAATTGATGGCCATAGTGACAATGATAAGGCTCTAAAGTTCATTGAGAAAATTTAGATTATACATCAAGTTCAAGAACAACCTGAGGAAAGTCAAAGAAAATATAAAGAGGGGCATGACAAACATCGAGTTGATCACAAGTTTCAAGAGGGAGATGAGGTATGGTTGCACATTAGCAAATAAAGGATGCAAGGGGAATGTAAAAATCCCAAAACATTTTTCTATGTTCCTTTCAAGATCATAAAACAAGTTGGTAATAATGCATTCCAACTTGACTTGCCTTCTTACATGCAAATGTATTCAGTTGTTAATGTTGAAAACTTATGCTTTTATAAGCCACCTTTGATCAATGATCAAGGAAGTGATGTTAAACTACCTTATATTGAATATTTCTCACCAGAATTTCTAGATGAGCTCAAAGAAGATACAATTGTTGACAGGAGGACAAGAGCGCCAAAGAGGGGAAGTGTTGACTACCTTTGAGTTGGGCTCAAAGGCACTAAACCAAGAAAGGAAAAATGGACGGAGGCTGGAAAGGTGAGGAAGTTTTACCCTCATCTACTGAAAATGTAATCAAGTCTTTTGGGGTCGAAAAGCTTCCCAATGGGGAGGAATTATTAGGAGTTCATAATTTTTTCTCAAAATTCAAAATTATAGGATTGGGTGAAACTAGTATGGTTGCATAGGTATCGTGTTCCTGATTCTGGTGCCATGAATGGTTCGAAAAACTGATGTCGTATGAGGTAGATATCACGTTCTGATCGAAATGCCAAATAAGTAAATTGCGACAGTTTGACCAAGTTTGACTGGGATGCACAGTCAGTAAAGTTGGTGGATGTATAGTCAGCAAAAGTGAATATTCCTCGAAATATTCCTTTCCACTGGACTAATCACTATTTGACAAGTGTCACAATGTTATTGGTTGTATGGGTTTTGAAGATCCAATGAGAGGGCACCATGTGGCCAACCTTGAGGCCGCCACATGGCCCTGAAACAACATGGTAAAATTTTGTTGAGGGTCCGTGGGGCTCGAACCCGAGACCTCCTTCCGTGCATGCATAGATCTTACCACCTGAGCTACATGATGTTTCTTACCTACATTGGGCATCGAGTTATATTTATTGTTTGTTGAAAACACATTCAGGGGTTGGGAACTGCCGGCAGTCCCAACCCACCAGCGGTCCCCGTAATGCATATCACATGGCAACGTTAACTCCGATAACACCGTACAGTTAATGCAATGGTCAACACTAACCAACCTTCAACCCACAATTTCAAATAGTTCAACCACGGTTTAAACGCGAGTTCTGCCAAGAGTTATGTTTATGCCGTGGTTTGGGGGTGTGCATGTGGCCACCCCAACCATAAACATTTATTGTCACAGTAAAATTGGTGGAGAGTTAGCGGGCGCACCATTTTTGGCAGCCTATGCTATTTTAACTTCAGTTAAGTGTATTTCTCCACTGTTAGTGGAGCTTTCCTAGGTGAAACTGGGAAAAAGTCTAGGAGGCCCAATTTTCGACCATTTTGAGTGAATGAAGAGTCATTTTTTACTAATTGAAACATTTTGGAGCCATTGGCTCAGAGAAAACAGACATTAGAGCACTATAACTACCTGTAATAGAAAAATTTTAAGCATAATGAAATATCGACAAGCCATTGGGAGCTGGACCAGCAGATGTAGCCCAGGAGGGGTGAACTGCTTCATCATGCCTGCTGTGTAAATTTCATGTGGTGACTTATTTCTCTATTTTTCACTATTGTTAGTGTTATTTAATCTTGTTTTAAGCTTATAATTAACTTGAAATCATCTAAAATTCATGGACAAACACCTTAAACCTTATGCAAACTAATGAACTGATATGCACATTTTTTTAAACTGAAAAGACACTTAGCACAACAAAACTAATACAGTCATTTCAGTTCACCCAATCTTGCCTATCGACCGAAAAATTTAATATAAATCAGGGGGCAGGCTATGTCCTAGACCTTGATCCACCCATTTATTTTCCTGTGGGTGTAGTGACCAGGGTTGGCGCTAGCCCCGACCCATCCCCCAAACACACCCGACATAAATTTAATACTAAAGTTTTGAAATATAAGTGTTAAGCGACATTGTTTGGCATGTTGATAGGGCATCAGTTTTTATACTCGTAGGTTCTGTGTTCAATTCCATTGAAGTGCTTTCCGCCAATACCAATTTTTTTTTCGGCCACTAAGGCACCATGTGGTGACCTTTGGTTGGCCCACACAACATTCCTTGTCTGGTCTAACCAACAGTCAATGAAAACGCTCCAAATTAAAACCTATCTGGATGCGATAAGTGGCCCACTGCCATAGGACGAAAAAGTCAAGTCAACCATGCACATTCAGGGTCCAGCTAGCAGTACGAACTACTAACTGGGCATTCCTGTACTTAAAAAAAAAAAAAATTACCCAAATGAATAGATAGCTATTGCGGGAGCATATAGAGTTGGTTTTGCATGAACCAAATTGCACTAGATTCAGAATGATGAGATTTACACAAGCACATTGGTTTCGTTCCATTATGAGAACTTTGAATTTTGAGCATAAATTTGATCCATTGGATCATTCCTCCTCATTAGAAGCTTTTGGACCTCCAAAATATCTTTATCTATCAGTAAATAGATGAGGGTTCAACTCCCTCACCTTTCCATTCTTATCCACTGAATATTGCTTGAATGCAACATTTTGAGCTTTTCTTGAAAACTGATCATTTTCCCTAACTTTAGTGACCTTGTTGTTGTAGATACCATCTTGCTAAAATTTCCCATAATTTGAAATATAGAAACCTATCCTTGAAGGAACAAACACATTCCCTCCTCAGTCTTCGATCAAAGAAATCTTAAACAACTTAAAATTATTCTCACCTTGAACAATGTCGACATGACGATGTTTAACATGTATCTCATTGTGCTTGGCTCGAATCTTGACCAAATATGATCACCATTTCTGTGAAACATCCCATTTCAAGGAAAACACTTTGTGAAACCCACAAGAAGAAATTCTGAATGCAATTCCCTATTTGTCAAATATCTTTGGTGCTTTCTCTCTGACCTTTGAACATTCTTGCATTGGCATCTTGTTCACATCACTATTCAGCAATAATGCATGTTGCTGCAATTTTACCTCATCTTGTTTACCTCTTTTTGGAAGAAACATGTTAGACTCCTGAAACATCTTATCACAAAAATTAGAAAACTCAATGAAATCAAATTTCACATTTGATGCATCTCCTTGAAAATCCTCATTCACAACATCTTCATGCTTGAACATTAATAAAGAAAATTTTTGACTAGCATTCACAATTCTCTTCATTTGTCCAACATGCATATTAGATGCATAATAGACAAATTCATATTATTACTATGTTCTCTAACAATGTATTGAATCCCATCCTTGAACAAGTGATACGTATTCTTATGGAGATGAAATATTTCTCTCCTATCATAAAGATATGGGATACCCAAAACAATACCAGTAATATCAAGTGGAACAACATCAAGTTCAACTTCATCAATAAAGTCTGCACTAATTGCAAATTTAAGTATGCGCTTCCTTGTCACCTGCAAATTTTCATTCATACATATCCAACCTAAAGGATAAGGTCTTGGATGAGTAATGGTATCTAAATTCAACTTCTTGAATCTGTCTTCAAAAATAATATTTTCTTGTGTACCACTATCAAATAGGTTGTCAATCTTGGTATGCTTTCAAATAAATCTAACATGGATAAGCTCAATTTTTGTTTCTTCATCCTGAGTACTACTGAGAAAAATTGAAGAACAAGTACTTGCAACGTCCGTACCTTTCAAACCCATTGTTGTGATCTTTGTTTCATCTATGGAATCAGAACCTAAATCATGTGTTATTGTTGAAGTTGTCTTCTCCTTCTCCTTGTTTTTAAGCTTCTTGGGTCTCATCTCTGGATGGGGTTTCCAGCAGTAATCTTAATCATGGCCATATTTAAAACAATTTTTTCATGTGATTTTTTCATTCTGTAACTTTATGGATGAATTCTTCTACTGTTACCCTAGAACTTACCCTTTCATTTTTCTCTAGACGTAAAGGTATCCTCTCTTGTCTCATTTGAAGCATGTTTCCCTCTTGCCTTTAGATATGTGGCTTGTACACAAAATTCATACAAATTTGAAGGATTAAACATGCGAATAGTATGTATGAGGCAATAATTTAAACCTCCAATCTATTTCAAAAACGTTTCTTGAGATCATGTCAAATCTACACCCAAAATTAGTGCTCTTCTCCTAAATTCTTGAGTATAGATTTGCACACTTTGCACTTTACCTTTCCTAAAGTTTTTCTAGTCCACTATAGCCTTTTGCATGTATGCTAATGGATAAAATTGTCTTCTCAAGGAAACAAAAAAAATCATTCTAGGAGGTTAAGACCTTACCATTTATCTTCATGTCCTCTTGAGTTTTGGCTTCCCGCCAAATAAGAGTTGCACTTTCGAATCTGAGTGAAGAAAGCTGAATTGTGGTGTCATCATCCTTGTTTCTTTTTATCCTGAAATAAACTTATAGATGAAATACCCAATTATCTAATATTTCATCATCTACCTCTCCATCATACATAGGATAATCAAACTTAATGTTAAGCTTAAAAAATGGAGTTTTACCATGACCTTTTGGATAATCTGGAGGTGTTTTTGAAAGGCTTGCTCTGGAAGAGGGTGATGGTGAAGATGGAGGTGAGGATGGAGGTGAAGAGAATGGTGGTTTCAAAGGTATTTTGTCACCATTACCATTACCTTTTGGAGGCTTGTTTCCATCTCCTCCTTCTCCTTTTGAAGACTTGTCTCCATTTGGATAATTGGATCTCTCACCTTGCAACCTTGTGTTTCTCTCCTCATAGAGAAATTTCACCAGTTGTATCATATCAAAGTTTTCTTTCCTAAAGGATTTTTCATCCCCTAACATATTTGTAGGCTCTCCTTCATGTGACATACTTTTTGAAGCTTCAACTGCAAATTGAGGTAGAATTTGTAGTGGATATTGTGGCAAACTTGCTCTCCTTATCCTTAACCTAACTTGAGGACTTGCAACCACAAGCTTTAATTCTCCTATTTTTAGCTTCAACCTTGTAAGAATCACATACAATTGAAAAAAATTAAACCCTCACAACAACAAAGAAAAACTAAGCTCTGATTTCAAACTGATATGTATGTGAAGTTGCTTGAGAATTATGTAAATTTTGCAAGTGATTAACTTAAGATTTTAAGCCTCTTTTATCAAATTATTAAACACATAAACATGAAAATTAAAATTTCTTTTGCAGTAAACAAGAGAAAATATCACCATAACAACAAACACACAACAACAATTGATGTAGGAGTTCACCCCTCTTAGGCTACATCTCTAGGTCCATCTTCCAATGGTTGGGCCTCTTTCATTATGCTAAAAAATGGTGTTTACATACAATTACAATGCTCAAATGGTCGTTATGATAGCTTCAATGGCTTTAGAGCACTCAAAAACCCATGTATAGCGTATTTCTGCTCCCAAAAAGGATAAAAATTGATGAATTTATTATCTCCACAAGTTTTTCAGCAATTTGTCCTACAATTTCAACTTGCTTGCAAACCGTTCTATAATTTCGCCCCAAAAAGTGCTAACTGAGAGACATTTTCTCCAACCACCGAAAAAATTCATGGGGTACTTTATTCGCCCAATATTTCATATGGACCAAATATTTTATTATAAATCGAGGGTGTGAGCTAAGCCTTGGCCCCTGGTCCTGCCCATTTATTTTCCCATGGGCGTGGTGACCAGGGTTGGGGCTATGCTTGACCCACCCCCCAATTGTACCCACCACAAAATTTATATTAAAATTTTGAACTATAGATGTTAAGTGACATTGTGTGGCATGTTGGTATGGCATCGGTCTTGCTACTTGGAGGTTTTGTGTTCAATTCCGTTGGAGTGCTTTCTGCCAATACCAAAATTTTGGTCGACCACCTGGGCACCATGTGGCGACCTTTGGTTGGCACACATGGCATTCCCTAGTTGTTCTAACCAACAACCAATGAAAACGCTCCAAATTAAAACTAATCTGAATGCGAAAAGTGGTGCACTGCCATAGGCTAAAAAAGTCGAGTCAACCATGCATAGTTAGGGTGTTGTAAGCAATACAAACTACTCACTAGGAAACCTAGTACATCCAGAATTTTTTTTTTGTTGTTTACCCAAACGAATAGATCATGGTTGTAGGAGCATATAGAGTCAGTTTTTTGCTAAATGAATTGTTCCAAATTCGGAATGACGATATCTATGCAAGAGAACTGTTTTCGTTCCATTATGATAACTTTGAATTTTGAGTAGAAATTTGATCCACTGGATTAGTTAGCTATTTTCTACCCTATATGCATTAAAAGGCATCCTAGGAATGAATTCCCATTGAATGTCATAGAAGTATTCCTATTCTGTGAAGAGAATCATTCAATAGATAGATTCCCCTCTTTTCTAGGCCTATAAGTTGTATACCAAGGAGTGGAAGGTGGGTCAGAGCAACTTTGCTTCATTAATCAAATAAGGCCTCAAGGACCTCAGCGATATCAGCAAGGAATGAAAGGTTCACATTACTCTTATTACAATCCAAATCAGAATGCACCTTTCCATCCTTGGTTCCCTTCCACTCATCCATCATGGTCCACACCTCCTTCTTGGCCTTATTCTCCTCCATATCATCCTGATCCTATCACCCATCCTTTTCAGCCATATCCTCCACAATATTATCAATGGGGAACCCATCATAAGGATAGAGGCCTCAAACCAACTAGCCTCTTGCTTTACTGCCTTCGCCCCTACCTTAACCACAACTCACTCATCCTACTCCACCTAAGAAACCTCAAATTGTTGCTCAAACCAATCCAAACCTGAACAATAAGCAGTCACAACAGGTCTATAGTGGAGAGACATCACATCCTATAGATGCTGTGGAAATCCAAGAGATCAACCTTTGGTCTAGGAGAGTGCTATGAGATAATCATCCACCTTCTCCACCTGAAGAGCTTTAAGAAGAAAAGTAAGAGAGTTCTCCTCAATTCAATCATCCTCCCTTCCCTTAAAGGTTAATCCACCCTAGCCAGCACACCACTGAAGAGGTTGAAATTCTGGGAGAGTTGAAGAATTTATGTGAAGATACCCCTTCTCCATTCCATTAAATATGTTCCAATCTATAATGAACTTATCAAGGAGAATTTTTTCAAAAACCCTTGGAGAATAAAAAGAGATACCCCCACAATAAATGTTGTTGGCCAACTATTTCATTTAATTATTGGGAGAGTGATCTTACTAAAATACTTCAACCCTAGAAACCCAGTAGTGGATGTGCACATTGAGGGCATTATGGTCCCTCATACTATGATTTATTTTTGGGTTGTAATAAATGTAATGAATATGTAAAATATACTAAAGCACCATACTCAAGGTGCTTTGAAGAAGATGATGACAAAGATGCAGCTTGTAGACAAATCCAAAGTAGCTTCTGAGGGAATTGTCAAAGATGTGGTGGTCTCCATTGACTCCTGGGAGTATCCTACTAGTTTCTTGATTATCCAACCCAAAACCAAGTTTAATGGTTATCCTCTAATCTTAGGAAGACCTTGGATGGCCACTGTTGATGCCTACATTAGTTGTAGGGTTGGGAAAATGACTAGTAAGAATGGAAATTTATCAAAACACCTGTTATTTTATCCTCCTGCTCAACCTTCTATTGAACATGATTTACCCTTGTGTTTAGAGGATGAGGAAGATGATTAATTTTATCACACAACTCCCTACCTAATCTGCACTCTATATTGTTTTATAGGAGGAAGGAAACCTCAAGAAGATTACCTCATTGACCATATCTTACAAAACCAACCTTCCAATGTCATACAAATTAATGAACCGTTGAAAGAATATGGGAGTATTCCCTGGAATGAATTATGCTCGGTTGACTCAAGTCTAGAACATGTCAAGATTGTGGAGTTTGGCCCATCCAGAACATTAAATACCAACCCCTCTCTCTTGGTCAAACAAGAAGAATAATTATGCAATATATCGAGGAAACACTTCGATTCTTTTTCTTATGTTATAAGGAAATGAAAAGTGTGCATCCATCAGTTTGTACTCATCCTATTTACATCAAATATGGATTCAAAACTGTGTGCCAACATCAAATGAGAAGGAACCAAAATCTTAAGGACATTGTGAAGAAATAATTATAAAAGTTGCTTGATGTAGGGTTCATATACCCCATTTTACATAGTGAGTGGGTGTCCCATATATTTTTAGTCCCAAAGAAGAATGGAAAGTGGAGGAATGTTTTTGACTATAGAGAGCTTAAAAAGGCCACAAAGAAATACCATTCTCCCTTTCCCTTCATTGGCCAATTCCTAGATGGTCTTGTAGGAAGGAAATTATTTTCCTTCTTGGATGGATTTAGTGGATACATTTAGATCTAGATCATCCGTGAAGACCAAGACAAAGCCATATTTACATGCTCCTAAGTACTTGTTCCTATATATTTCTTCCATTCGGTATGTGAAATGCCCCTGCTACTTTTCAAAGGGAATATTTTCGTATATTTTTTGAACTTATTCATGACTCCGTTGAGATATACATGTATTATTTCAATCCTTATGGGTTTGAATTCCATGAAGCTCTCTCTTATCTGGGGAATTTCTTGAAGAAATGTATTGAAATGAATCTCTCACTGAGCCCTAAGAAATGTGAATTATTTCTTAATGCAGGATTGTCCTTAGCCATTCCATATCCAAGGAAGGGATACAAGTTGACCCAAACAAGATTTCCATCATCAAATGGGTCTCTATCCCTCAAAATAAAAGAGATGTCAATAGTTTCTTGGTATTAGTCACGCATTGTAGAAGGTTCATCAAAGAATGTAGTAAAGTGGCTTCATCTTTGTTTAGATTACTGGCCAAGGATTTATATTTTTTTTGGTCAAGTAACTATGAAGATGCCCTTGAAGAGTTGAAAGAAAATTTTACCACTCCACGCATCCTTAGGGGTCCCAAATGGGCATTTCCTTTCCATATCCACACTGATGCATAGGATAAATATGTGGGGGCAGCCTTAGGACAAGTAAAATATCATTTTCTTTATGTTATCTATTTCATTTGTAAGAGTTTGTCTAAAGCTGAGTTTAATTACACTATCACTGAAAAATAGCTCCTAGGTGTAGTAAATTATTTAAAAAAAAATAGGCACTATATCACTGGGTATCAAAATTTTCTCCATACTCATCATGCAACCATTAAGTATTTAATGAATAAGCCTAATGTCAATGCCACGATAATTAGATGGTTTTTATTGTTACAATAGTTTGATTTAACTATTATGCATATTTCCTATCAAGACTAACCTTCACTACAGATAATGAGGAGATGGTGGATGATCAACATCCAAATGAAAACCACTTTATCATCTTGGTTCTTTCTCCTTGGTTTTCTAAAATAGCCAACTACTTAATGATAAAACCAATTCTGTCATCCAAGGATAAAACCAATATTGTAAGGTAAAGTTCCCCTTTCACTTGGATTGGGGGAAATATTTTCATATTGTGACCAGATAATATTTTGAGGAGATGTGTAAGGGAAGAATAGGTCTTTGACATCCTCTCATCATGCCATGACGGACCTTGTGGGGGTAATTTTGTTGCTAATAGGACAAACTTTAAAGTTTTATAGGTTGGTTAGTTTTGGCCAAATTTAAATCAATATGTAAAAAGATACACCACAAGGTGTGATCAGTGCCAAAGGATGGGAAAACCCACACCCAGGGATGAAATTACCTTACAACCTCAAGTGGCCTTAGAGTCATTTCACAAGTGGGGCATGGATTTAATCAGGCCAATTGATCCACCATCGAGAAAGAAGAAGTATATCATTGTATGCACTAATTACTTGACAAAGTGGGTTGAGACAAAGGAAGTTAAAGAAAAAAATGAGTAGAAGGTGGCTAATTTTTTAAGAGAAAACATCTTCTACAAGTTTGGGTATCCAAGGGAGGTAGTTATAGATAAAAGAGCATAATTCACATTAAATCTAGTTGAAGATATCATGAGGAAACACAATATCAAGCATAGGACATCCACTGCCTATCGACCTCAAGAAAATGGGCAAGTAGAGGTCAGAAATAGAGCATTGAAAAGCATCCTAACCAAGGTTGTTAGTAGTAGCTGGATAGATTGGGAAAATAGACTAGTGGAGACCTCTTGGGCCTACAACACCACTTGTAAAACCACCACTAGGTTCACTCCATATGACTTGGTTTATGGGAAGAATGATTTTATTTCTATTGATTTTTAATATAACACTTTAAGGATGGGAGTTCAGTTGTACTTAGATATCACCACAACACAACAAGAAGGGTTTCTTCAACTTAATGTCTTAGATGAGTTAAGGATGCAAGTTGTCCTACACACTAAGGTCATACAGTTGCAAAGAAATATATGGCATGATAAGCATATCATGGAAAATACATTTCATGAAGTATATTGGGCATTGTTATATTATTATAGGTTCAAATATTTCAAGGGAAAGCTAATGAAAATATGGCTGGGTCCATATCTAGTAGAGACGTGTCCTTAAAATGAATCTGTCGAGATCATATCAATTGATGAGGAAGGTATTCCCCTACTTGTAAATGGTTATAGGTTGAATAAATATAGAAGAAAATGAATTTTTATAGATGATATCTATTGATGAGGAATGTATTCCCATACTTGTAAATGGTTATCAGTTGAAGCTATATAGAAGACCTTTGTCCAAGGAAGAATTTTTCAGTTCAGCCAGCAAAGAATTAAATGTGATTGGAAGGTTCATAGCTTTTAGTCCATGATATTCCTTAATATATATATATATATATATATATATATATATATATATATATATATATATATATATATAAGGCATGGATGAAATCCTCTATGAGGCATCTGAGGCCAAATCCAAGGTTCAAAACCTCTCTAAGGCATCCCAGGAGAAAAAAAGGATAAAAAATAAAAATAAAAGATCTCCAAGTGAAAAACTCATCTAAAGCGCCTAAAGAAGGCATGAAGGTTGAAAACCTCTACATAGGTAGATTTCTTGTCTCAATAAAAAGGAAAAAAATAGGAAAATAAAAAAGTAAAAGAGAAAATAGGAGCGCAAGGAGGAAGCTCTCACACCATTTTTGGTGACATTCTTATTCTTTTGTAGAACTACACACAATTGACAGATTTTATGGCTACAAGACAAAACCTACAAGTTTCCCTCCATTATTCCATCCATACACCTCATCTACACACTCTCCACTCACATACCCATCTCTCTCCACCATCTAATTAATAAGAAACTCAATTTACCTCCTTGTTGTAATGCTACAAGAGGAACCTATATTCCTACAGGAGGTCCTGTAATGCTACAGGATGAGTCTGTGAGGCTAAATGAGGGGGATACAATGAGATTAAAAAACTAGAATGCCATGATACCTTTGGGAAATTATAAAATTTGGGCCCTCCAATGATTACTTCATCACCCATCCATTCCATTTAGCCAAAAATTGGTCAACATTTCCACTCTGTCATACCACTAAAAAAACCATATAAACCCTTGTTCTCTATTCCTCCATCATCTAAACTACTTCCTCATGACTCTGACCCTATCCTCAAGCCCTTCATCACTTCCCATCAAAAATAAAATTCAATATGAAGACTTAAAGGGAGGATTAAATTACTGCTACAATGAGGAAACTCCTCCTATAGCAACCTATGTAGTCACAACATAAATCCCTGAGATCCTTTTTTTCCACCCAAAGAAAGCGTGATGGAGTCATGTCTGGAACAAAGAATGGACACATCATCCTTAGGAAGGAATTACACTAGTAGCAACAACTTAGACATTAGGGAGTCACCTTCACACACAATAAAGTTATCAGTTAGGCTATCATCGAGTTATGAATAAATTCACAAGAAACAAGAAAAAGAGTCATCTCCATCTGAGATCATAATTTATACGGCCTAGTTCCAGCAAAAAACCATCTAAGAGAATTCTATCATAGGTAGGCTCAGGTATGGAAACCCTCACCTCTTCCATATGCATATAATAACTAAAATGTATAATGGTCGAGAAAGGATTTTTAATAGGCTGGAGGTGGCCAATGAACTTGGCCACCCTCTACTACTGAAATTAAGTTTTTATTAGTCACACATGCAATGTGGAGATGTCAAATCAAATTGAGGTGGTGTTCATGAGGAGTGGGGTGATAATCATGAGGAGAGGATAAATTATTGCAAAGAGTGGGGACAACGGTCCAAAAAAGGAAACTCATTTTTATGTCATATCACCAAAGTGTTCTGAGCCCTTACCATAAAGAGAATATTATGTACTAGTATCCACTTAATTTGCACCATCGTTCATTTCCAAAAAAATAAAAAGTTAGAGGAAGGACGTGCTATTGTTATCCGACCACCTAGGGCATCACCAAGAAGTTTCGAACCCTGTCTACATGTGATATAGGAGGAAGCTACAAGAATGTTTGAGATGTTATAGGAGAGCTGAAAAGAGGCTACAGGAGGAATTTTAAAGGTGAAAAGGGATCCACAGTGGCTTGTAATTATCTCCAAACCATCATACATGTACATAATTGTTTTGAAAATAAGTGACATCCTCCTTTATTTCTTTTTTCCATCCACTTGCATGAGAATTCTGTTTGAAATTGATAGCATGTAATAGAAAATTAAGCAGTATAAGGTATTTTTGGATATTTTTGTGGTTAGAAGAAGTGAAAAAAATAGTTTGATAACAATATTAGAATCCTTCTCCCTCGCTAATGTTAGTCATCAGTATTTTTCACATGTTAGTCATGACTATTTCCATAGCTGAGTTTTCTAGAAGCTGATTTCCATATGTCAATTTGTCATCTAGAAAACCCTCATAAAACTTTTTTTCGCCCTCTTACTTTTCAGTCCGCCAATGTCAAATTTAAAACACATTATTACTATCCTTTCTAACTTTAGCCCTACTGCTCTGCCCATTAGCTCTAAAAGGAAAAATCCAAGTCTGTTTCAAAAGCCTCCCCTAAGTTAGGAAGTGGCGCTTTAAGGCATTTTACCTTTGGAAAACATCAAAAAGCCAAAAAACCTCCATCTGACACAGACCATTCATGACAGACCTCCCACTCTCCAAATCAAGTTGATCACAGCTCTAAGTCGCACCACTTACACACCCATAGGTCTTAGCATTGCATAAACCACAGTCTCAAGCTGATTATTAGGTGTTTCACAGTGTTTTATGGATTCTACAAAGACAGGAAATATAACTTCATCTCAGGAGAAAATTCTTGAATCTACATTTAGAAGAACAACTGCTTCTCCATGTAAACATGAGCCTGAGATATATCTGCAAGACAGAGAGTTACTCATCAAGACCTTGCAGCTTCCTTTCAGCATGAAAATCACAGTAAGAGAAAGACACCACTGTCACAGCAAACTGGTAATCTGTCATGGCCAAGAACCTCCTTCATTTAAGAGAAGAGGGTTAGGGCGCCTCCTTCATCTACAAGCAGAGGGCGTCGGCCAATATTGACTTTAAGGATTGCAAAAGCCCAGGTTTTCTTTTTACTAAACAGTGAAACAGTGACTCTAGGTTTTCTGAGTATAAGTGATGATCATAACAGGGCTAGGATCTGAAGTGTGCAAGAAAAGGGAAAACAGAGTTTTGGTCTTGTAAAGGAAGTCATTTGAAGTTTTCAAATCATATGAATTGTTAAAACCTTGGAGAGACGTATCATTAGTGAAAACAGTTCTAATCATAAGCAGCCTGCTGTTCCAACAAGACCAAATTGAAGAAAAATTGACTAGTCATGTCATTACACAGGCAGAAGAAAAGATGGTTGTTTTTTTTTCAAGGGTGCTAACCTCCCTAATCACAGAAATTATCTTTTAAAAGACTTGTCATAAGTTGATATAGGCAAATGGTTACATTTCAGTTTCCCCTCAGCAAGGAGCAGTGCAATGAGACAGTGAAAACCCCTTGCACAGGAAACAAAAAGGGCAGCTATCCTTGTTTCACTTTCTAAACTCTGATGCATCATCCCCTGTTTTGTCTTCTACCCACAGTCAAAGAAGAAAGATCAAAAACACCTAATAGTTGCATCTACAATCAAGCATGTCTTTCTTGAAAACAGCTTCATCCATGAACAATTGCCTTTTCAAAATTGCTACTACAACTAGCACAAACAATCTAGTTTTCTGTCATCAAGATATATCACCATGGAAACTATTGTTCATAATAAACATAGAGTTGTTTTGATAGATTATCAGTATTTTAGAAAGTTCAAGGAAAAAATGGGTTTTTATTATTCAATGGATAGAGGTATCATATAAAATGTTTTGAGCAGAGAAGTAATTGATAAAAGGGCCAGAGAAAATCCAAATAAGTACAGCAAATGCTTGGGGCACCTGCAGTGAGAAAGAAGTTGAAGAAGCAGTTGGAGATAGAAACTGTCAAAACAAGTTGAAAATACAAACCCTACTCTTTCCAATAACAAAGCGGTTTTCAGTATTTTCTTGACAGATTTAAAGTGAGGTTACATAACAAATGTCATCAACAGTGTTATAAACAAAGTGGCAAAGGATGGTGTGAAGGTCATCAGGGTATCATTCAAAATTGGAGTTGCTGTGGTAAATGGTCACCAGAAAGGCAAACTGACAGGAATTGTCCTTCAAACCCATGTGTACAAGTGAAACAGAGTTTTGATCTTTCAAGCTATATTTTCTGTTTGTAAAGAGGTTCATTCATGTTAGCACGGTCTAAAAAACATAAAAAATCTCCACTGCCTGCAGCCCTTCGGAATCCAAGTTATAAGTACGCCAAAGGTATTATCGAAAAAAAGTCAAAAGATGTGAAAACCTTTGAAAGTGACAGTTAAAGGGTTCATTTTATGTTTCAAATAATAAACTAACTGTTGGGGTTTTGTATGTTTCAAAAGGGTAAATCGATTTGACCAACTCCATTTTTGAAAACTCCAAACAAAAGTGTCGAGCAAAGCCCCTTGCTGCCATGAAAGATCAAACAATAGAAGTTTTTGAGCAATTTGAAGTTTTTTCCAACAGTCGGAACTGCACGACGTGCCTGTAAGCCTGCGCGACGCGCTCAGATAGACTTTTGAACAGGCATTCAACTTCCGCGCGACGCGCCTGTACGTGTGCGCGACGCGCCTGTACACGGCGCCCGACCATGACCCGACAGGCCGCCCGGTTGGTTTTTTGTGCGATGCTTTTCCTCTGTAAAGTGCCGCGCTCCTGTTCATGCATCCAACTGCCTTCAAACGCTCCTAACTCACAAGCAATGATTGGCACCTTGATTTTTAAGGTATTTAGCTTGCTCTCCTTCCAAATTCACAGTTTCTAGATAATGATTGGAGCAGAAAAGCTTGGTTGAAGACAAGATGTGTTAAGCTATAGTTTTGAAAGGGGAAGGTTGCTTCGATTTAAAAACTAAGTTTGAAATAGCCCGAATGGTAGTTCCCTCTCAAGTATTTCGAAACTTGTAAGCTGCCCTCCAAATAGTTGTTAAACTGTACAAACAACGCCCAAAAAGAGAAAAAACAGAGTTGTGAAAGGGCTAAAACAGTGGGTTATGTTTCTTCAAAAGCAGTGGTCATGATTTGAGTATTTTGACCCTTTCAAACAAAGTCTCCTCTGTATGTTTGAAAGATAAAACAGTTTTTTCAACTTTCAATCTATAAAACACAGCTTCTATATATAAAACAAACATGACCTATAAAAGGGATTTATCCAAGACTGTGCAAAGAATATAGTGGAAGGAGGGGGTTTGCTGTGCTTATTTGGAGTGTTATTAAGATAAAAGTAAGGAAGTGTGGGGCATAAAGAACAGTTTTTGTTGAAAAATAATTACACCTTAAAAGAAACCTCTCAATTTTTGTCACCTAGTCCTATAACAGTGGATTTGGGCTGAGTAAGATATACTCTAGTTGACTGTTCTCATTTTGATTGAATTGATGGTAAATGGCATACAAGGACAAAACTTTATTTTGAAGCTCAGAATATTATATTTTTTACCTTTGTCCACCCACAGGAAAGTGCCACCACTGTGTTTTCTTTGACTTGACTGTGTATGACATTGTGAGTATGTGCTGATTCATATACAAAGGCAAGAAGAAGGTTTTGTTATAGAGAGACAGGGATTTATCTCTGAAGGAAAGCATTTCACACTATCTTCAAAACATTGCTACATTATCAAATAGTGAAGTGTAATCAGAAAAAAGGGTTTTGTCAAAGAGCAGTTTATAGGTTGAAAGCTACAGGGTAAAGTTGCTCCTACTTCTCATAGAAAAGATAGTTTTCACTGTGCATGTTGCTTGACTGTCTTTTGTTCTTTGAGCTTATTTAATAAGTGGATGTTCATATAAAAATAAGGGTTTTTCTACAAAGGCAAGGTTACTCCACCAACCACAGAAAGGGTAGTTATTCACTGAGCATTCTAACTGACTGGTTTTTTCTGTTCTTCAAAGCTCACTGTCAAGTTGATTTTCAGAGGTTATAGAAGCATTCTATATTGGAAGGGGAGTCTTGGCTTTTGAAAGGGATAAGCTTATACACCCTCTGTTGAAACTTTTGAAGCTTTTTAAACTCTGTTATCTTTGTTCCAAGACTGTGATATTGACTGTCTGATCATACTAAAGGTTGATTGCACCATATGTAAGTTTGCTGAGTGATTGGCACACATATGAAGAGCAGGTTTTTAATGATTGGAAAGTCTACCTTAAGACAAAGATATAGATGTGTTGATTGACCTCTAAACTTCACAAGAACAAGGTGATTTCTTGACACTTTGAACAAACAATTCACCTAACTATTGTCTCCTTTTCACTGTATGGTCTCTTATTGAGAAATCTACTGACAGAGATACTTTTAAGGTAGAAGACCACTTTTTAAAGGGAGCATGGGTTCTTTATATTGTGAGGGAACAGTGTGCAGTCATCCAAAGACATTCTTCACTATCAAAACAATGAATTGACACAGTTTGACTCCAAGAAAGCAGTTTACACACAGTGAGGCAGTTTGTTTCTTCAAAAGCACATTTAGGTCAAAATGCCTCCAAGGCAAGACAGCAGAAGTGGTCCGCACAAAAGATATGAGCCAATCTCTACAGAGGAGGTTAATGCTCATCCATCCATCCTTTTCAACTTCCATGAAGTAGGTTGTCTAGACTTCTGCCAGAAGATACAGGAGGTCAAAAGTTTTTCGCCATTAACACACCTATGCACCCTGAGGTTCCAGAACAAGCATTTCAGGGTAGCGGACCTTGATTTCAAGTTTTCTCCAAGATCAGTGTCCAAGGCCACCAAGATTCCATATCATGGAGAAAAATGGTTCAAACAGGCCCATCTTGACTTAGAATATTACAAGCTTTTCATCAAGCCTGAGCATAGAGATGCTTTCACTGCTATTTTCCCTTTTTCATATCTTCTTGACAGCTATGCTCCTCTTATGAAAGTCATAATGAAATATTTTACTTGTGAAGGGAGGTTTGATCGAGTTTATGCCTACCATGTCCGACTATTGATGCATTTCACAAGAAACAGGCAACTAAATCTTCCTTAATTTTTATACAAAAGCATCGAGAAGATGGCATCCACAGTCCAGAAGAAGGCCCCACCTCTGCAAATACCTTCTCTTTTCCATCATTCTCTGATCAAAATTATCATCCTACACCAGCTAGAGAAAAAGGAGGTTCCATGGGATGTTTTTATCAGCCACCTAGATTTCTCTACTGTTCCTCCGGTCCATGTATCTCCCACTCAGCCTGTTCATCGCCCTATACCTTTGTCCAGCAGGCCTACTCCTAGAAGGATCAAAATTACCACTGAACATTCAAGGCAGCAGGAAGAAGGAGAAGGGAGTAGACAGCAAGAAGAGAAAGATCATGAGCAAGAGGAAAGGGAGGAACAACAGCGAACACAAGATGAGGAACAGCAACAGGACAATGGTGAAGGTCAGCAGCGAAAAGAAGATGATGAATAGCAGGTACAAGAGGAAGAGCAGCAGCTTGATATTGAAGAACAGGAACAGCAGATTGGGCAGGAAATTGAGCAACATCTTGAGCCACAAAATGAGCAGGAAATCCAAGCACAGCAGCAACTTGATTTTGGTGAAAAATGGAAGCAAGTTGAAACACAAATTGAACAAGGCATTGAAGCAGAACAGCAAATTGATGTTGGAGAACAGGGGTAGCAAAGTGAACAGCAAGAAGAATACATCCAGCAGCCTCAAGGAGAGCAGCAGTTTCAAGAATATGTCAAGGGTAAATCAATTGTGTCTCCTCCTCCCAAAAGAACAAAGGTCAGCACAGCAAGGAAGAAAGGGTCTAAGGCTGCCACTCCAAAAGTGACAAAAGTTATCCCTAGCAAAAGAAAGTTTCCCAAGAGGTCTCCCATTAGCATGCCAAGGAGGAAGAGTGCAAGATTGGCCTTCAAAGGGAAAAGCAAGGTTGGAAAAAGTCAAGAACATGAAGGAGCATCAGTTGTCATTCCAATCCAGAGTGATGACAGCGATAATGAAGCCCGCCTTCTTGAAAACCTCCTAATCCATAAAGAGGGGCAAATTGAGACATTGGAGAATGATCTTCAACGGGCAAGGAACTTCAACTATTTCTTAGAAACCCAAAACAAACAGATGAGTGTTCACACAGCTGTTCATGAAGCACGGGCGATCAAATACAAAAATGAAGCAGCTAAGGCGCAAGCAAGGATAGAAGAACTCATTGGTGATTTTGATGAGGAAGAAGAGAGAGACCAGCCTAGGTGGAAGAGGCATAGGACCATAGGGCTTAAAAGAGCCTTGGAAAAGTAGAAAGAAGAAGAACAAGCCCATCTCCAAGCCTTTCCTCTCACTGCACTCCTTGAGCAGGAAATTGAAGAAAACAAAGAGGCATGGCTTGAAAGAGCCAAAAAACACTTGGAGATGAAGCTTGAAAGAGAAAACAGAGATCTAGAGCTGCAAAGGAAGAGGACACATCACTTTCAAAAGTTGAATCAGTTTGCCCGACGCAAACTAAAGGCAGCCCAAGAGAAATTGAAGAAAGCAAAGGGGAAGCGCCCGGCACGGAAAGAAGAGAAAAGCACATCAGCACTTGATATTTTTGCCTCAGCTTCGTAGCATGTTGCTAGGGACCCTTGAGGGTCATGCGTGCCAATTTTGGGCCCATTTCGACAACTTTTTGTTTTTTGGCATTTTTTGAGTTTTTGGTTGAAAACTCATTATTTCGCCATTTCATTTTGAGGTTTTTTCAAGTGAGGAGGATGATACCATTTGATGCCATAATTCTATGAGCAGGTCCTCAGCGATTTTCAGAGCATTTGGAGATCATTCGCCCCCTCAAAACGGCGAAAAATGCTCACTTTTTGCACATTCTACCCGTCATATCAGCAGTCTACTATTTCCTGGCTTTTTACACACAGGTACAGATTTGGAGGACTTCTAGGCATCATATTGAGGTGATTTTAGTTGCGCTGGAAAGTAGACACAAAAAGATTTCCAACGAGCTATCATAAGCCTCGTTTCGACACTGGGAAGGCTGCCAATTGTCTCCAGCAAGTCAGGGGACCTTTTTCTGATATAAATTTGAAGTATTTTTGCAATTTTTGAACCTCAAAAATCTGGTTTTTCCAAATGTGCGTTTAGCTATTTTTACACTTGGAAAATGATGTAAAGTCAATATAATTCCCATTTTTAGCATTTTTTTAGATATTTTATGGGATATTTTGTGCCTTGGGCTTTGCAAAGCCTCAAGGACAAGTTTAGATATTTTGATTTGGCCAATGGGATAGCTAGTTGCACCATGAGGTTTTCCTCACTTGAGCCTATTTATTCTACAAGGCTTCATTGTAAAACAAGGCTGAACTTGAGAGAAGAAGTAATATATTGGTCATATGAGCTTTGAAGAACATACTTGTGTTATGATTTTGGACTGCCTCTTGGATGCTTTTGATGAATGATGAAGGGTTGTTGATGGATTCCATGACATGGTAGAATAGTATAGTGTTTCTTGCTTTGTTGTTGTCTTCTAGTTTTCATTCATGATACATGCTTCTTGCTGCTATAGATCAGTAGAGATTAAGTTTGAGATATGCCCATGGAGGCACCTCAAATTTCCTGAATCTTCATAGCTTTGTGTTTTCTTCTTCCTTGGTTATACTAAAGAATTCTTAACTGCTCTTTAGTAACTTAAGGATATTGTTGCTAGTTTTATTCATAAGTTCTATGCATGTTGAGTAGGATGTATGGTGTGCCCTGCTTACCTATGACTGTCCATAGTTCTGTCCATGAAACTATCTCTTTGACTGATTAGTTTATCATCTTGTTGAACCAAGGAGGCCTAGTCCCGATCTAGCCCTTTGCCTAAAACTATGAAAGCTTGTTTGTCAAAGTACCCAATAACTTAAAGACTGTGTTTAGGCATTCCGGCATAGTATTTTGAGTTATTAGTCCGTCTTATGTGTTTTCCCCAAAGAATGATAGCCATTTCCCAAAGTTAGAAGGTCTTATACTTCTATGCATGGCTGGAATGTTTGATTTCTATGTATTAATTAGCTCATAGTTACATTTAGCATGATTAATGGCTTGCTATAACATGTTTATGTCTGCTATCAACTAGTTACACTTGAAATCCCTCGTCTTTCACAAACTTGATGTCCATTTACTCCATTTTTCCCAAAGATCCTTTATACCTTGAATCAAATCGGCCCTACAATAGCCTTACATCATCATCTGATAGCTTCCTTGACCTTTTTTACCCCATAGCCCAGTTGATCTAACTTCTTGTTACCCATTTTATATCTTTGATAAGTTTTATCCCTCACAAACTTAAAAAACCAAAAATAAAAAAAACTCACTTCATAACTAGCCTAATATCAGAACACCATAAGCAAACACACCGATATCTTTTACACATATAGAGAGAGCCCTCTTTGAGTCCAGGAAGGCTAGGTCCTTGGGCTCCAAAGCTTGGTTTGATGTTACATCTTCATTTGGCTCACCAATCGGCCAAATCACGGGAACCTAACATAATGGCGATCACGGTGGGACCCTGAGTATTAAACAAACTTAGATTCCCTAGACCTTAAGAGACCTTAAAGAATACTATTTTATTGACTTATCCCACTGCTCACTAACATAGTGACACTCATAGTAGGACCTTCCGAGTTAGTGACAATCTAAGTACACCTTAGTAACTGCTGAAGTCTCAATCAAGCTTAGTAAATTTAGATATTGTCTGAAGAGTAGAAAATAGCTCTTTCACCATCTTATCAAAATGATGAGTCAGTTATAGAAAACTCTTCCAAACCTTGTAGGCACATAAAACTCAAAAAACCCCAAAATACTCCCTTAGATTGGTTTTTGTCAACATTGGTGGTGGACCATACAAGTATATCTCAAAACAAACTGATAATCCACCTGGCGACTCCACTAACCTCTAGTAGGCCTTACTATTTTACCAAACTCTAGGTTACTATCCGATAGACCTATCCCATCGCTCACTAACATAGCGGGAGATGATGGGACACTGAGTACATGATAGTCTAGCAAATTCTCATAGACTCTTTGGTCCTTTAGATACTTAAACAAGCAAGCAGCCCATAGACCCATTTAGAGTAAACTCTTTTTGTTCTCATCACCCTAGCAAAGTGTTGAAACAAGTCTAGAATACTTTAACAAACCATAGGCTGCACATAAAACTCAGAAAATCCAAAACATTTCCAGATTAGTTACCGGTGGTGGACCATAGCTATCTTCACAAAAACAACCCAGTTCCACCTGGCGACTCCACTAATCCATCCCTTTTATTTTGACCATCCTTCACCTTAGTAGAACTTTAGAGAGACCACTCATCCAAAACATTCATCAATACCATCCTCTCTAAATTCTAAATTCAAAATCTGGCTTCACGAAGAATCAATACCAGATCCCATCTACACCCAAATCCCCCTATCATAGTAGATGAACCAGAGAAGATTCTGTGGCAAGCTTCCGAAACTGACCATCTAGCTACTGGTAGATCCATCCGTAGAACAAGATCAGTACCTAAAAATCTCACTATCCTACCAGATTCACCTTTTGAATTAGAGTCATCAAAAGCTCTTTTCAGAAGCAGGTCTCATAGTAAGATAAACTTTGACGATCTTGAACCCCTAGACCCACCACAGAGTCCTAGTAGAGAAGCTTCACCAACCACTCCTCTTGACTTCTAGCTTCTCTATCAGTTTGGCTCCTACCATCCCATATCTGCTCAAAACCAGATCACTAGTCCAAGTTCATTCGCCACACCTGGTCAAACCACCACTGTTCAAACCACCTCATCTCAGCCTACTAGTCCTCATCTTGTACATCATCCATTAGCTCCCGTCATGGCAGCCTGGTATGCACCTTTGGTGTTGCCACCCCCTTTGGCTCCTCTCCCAAATAAATATCAAGACAAAATCCCACACTTTACTGGAGAGGACACCACCACACCTCAACAACATATAAGTAGGATGACTGATGCTTATGAATACCTGGAGGTACAAGACGAGACCGTCAGAATGAGAATATTCACCCAAAGTCTTGGTGGTGAACCCAAAACATGGTTCAAAAGCTTAACTCCAAACAGTATCCACAATATCCCAGAACTACATCAAGTCTTCAGAAATAGGTGGGAAATCTGAAGAAACCCTATTCAAATCCTGTCAGAGTATAACAACCTAAAACGGGAAAACGGGGAAAGTGTCCAAGCTTACTGCACTAGGTTCAACAGTGTATATAACTCCCTTCCACCTCATTTCAAACCACCACTTGGTTTAGCCTTGGAAAAATTCCCCGAGGGTTTCGATCCGGACATGACATATCATCTGAGAGACAAGGAACCCCCTACCTTAGAGGAAATGCAACAAATAGCCATAAAAGCAGATGCCAACTTAGCAGAAAAAAGGGCTAGGACTAGATCAGAAAGAAAGGTCACTTATAAAGACGAGGTCTCCACTTCATCACCTTCCTTAGATCCTAGAATAGATGACTTAGTCAAAACCATGGCCAAAATGTGGGAAAGGATAAATTAAAAGACTCCTGTTAGGGAAAATCAGCCAAACCCTCCAAACAGAAACCGAAACCAAAAATTTAGAAGGGAGCAGCCCCAAAACAGACCAAGGGAAAATGACCAACAGATTAGGCCACCATTCAATGAAAAATATGTGGAAGAAGATGACAGAGATACAGAACCTCTTGATGAACATCATTTAAACCTCATAGGGTCTGATAATGAGAGTGAGGTGTACCTCACAGAAGAAGAACAAGCGTTCTTTTCTCCTAATCAAGATGAGACCAACTATGAAGATCTCGATGACCCTGCCATAGATTTTCAAAATGCCATAATAGAAGCTCACAGGCAATATGACCTTAGAAGCAAAAGAAACCAAGATAATTCCAAGAAAGGTAACTCAGATACTGCCAAAAACCCTGATACCATCCTCAAGAAAGCAGTAAGCAGTGACAAAATCAAAGTCGAGAAGAATGACCAAAACAAAGCTAAAGTTACCCAAACTAGTTCTAACTCAACTGTTCCGAGTACTTCCACAAAAGTTACCGAAGCAACTATGGTAAACAAAATCCCGAAACAAAGCCAACAAACTCAGAACATAGAGAAGGTAGTGGCTGAAAAAAATGAAACAAACATATCTAAACTTCAGCTGCCTTTCAGCTTTGAAGGCGAAATCGCCAAGATCAAGATCACCATGCCTCTTACTGAACTCATTGCCCAAAACTCTTATAAATCCCAAGTACTAAAAGTCCTAAACCTAGGAAATGATGCAAACACTGTTAATCTGGCCGATGACACTCCTGAAGTGTTGTTTGGTCCGAAGATAGAGGGAAAATTCCAAGAAGGAACTACTCTTCCATTTTACATTAGCCTGACCATCCACGATCAAATCCTCCATAATGCCATGCTAGACTCTGGTGCCTCGCATAATCTTATGCCGAAGGTAGTAATGGAAAGACTAGGCCTGGAAATCACAAGACCATACAAAGACTTGTATTCATTTGATTCAAGTAGAGTCAAATGCCTGGGTTTGATCAAAGACCTTTGTTTTAGTCTGGCCCAAATACCTGCGAAACATCTAATCATGGATATAGTAGTGGCAGACATTCCTCCCAAGTACGGGATGCTTCTATCCAGATCTTGGGGAGCCAAACTCCAAGGGAATATCCAACTGGACATGTCATACGCCACCATTCTTGTGTTCGGCCAGACCAGAATACTCTACCGAGAATCACACATGAAATACATGATTAGCAGTCAAGATAGGCCAGATAACATTCTAATGTGTTCCTTGCGTTCCGACCTGAACTCTTTCATTATGCATATTGATGAAAACATGGAGGAAGAGTCAGAAGAAACTGAAATAAACTTTGATCCACCACATCAGTTGTCCCTGGTGCCTTATGATGAACTAGACACTCAAAACTATCATGATCATGAACAGTTGTGTCATGAAGAAAGTAAGTATGTCCCTTCTAAGGTAGGATTAGAGCAAGAAGCACAAACCCTTATGTACTATCAAGAAAATTACTCTAACCTTAGCCAAACACCAGAAATAACCTGCGGAAATATTTTCCGGGTAAAATCTTTAGAAGACTTACACATCATAAACCTGTTCGGAACCCGGGAGCAAGGGAGTTTAATGTTTCTACCCTACCTCAAAGATTTACCATCATATAGATCATCCACTGCAAATGAAACTTTGACTATAGCCCCAGCAACTCAAAATCTAGAAAAAATGCCTGATAAACTTCTTATGAGCAAGAATGATAATTGTAGTCCCAGCATACCTGAGCTACTGAAATTGGCCCATATTCTGTCTTTTCATGAAGAACTTAGAAAAGCTAAAATCAGAAATCTCATGCAGAATACCAATTTCTACAGGAAAAACAAGGGAAAAAGCTGTGACACTTTTTCTTAGAATAACTCTGACAAGAGAAAACATAACAATCCAAACCAAACTGTAATAATCAGGGATAAAATAGTTGGTCAAAGAGTCTGTTTCAATTTTAGAAATACTGCTGCATTTCCCTATAACAGAAATTCTGTTTTTTCTACCCAAGACCATAATATACCAATTAAAAGTGCTTTTAATCATGTGTTTTCGCAAGATGATGTTTCAGGTCATAAGATTCCTTTGCAAAGTAGACAGCTTAAATATTTTTTCCAGTTTGCGGGAGGTAAATCTGATTTCAAGTTCAAAATCGCAAAACCACCCAATATCATAAATCTGTTCATGAAGGCCATGTTCCCAGTTTTAAATTTCTGCATTTTTGCATACCTTGATGATGTCATTATCTATTTCAAGAATGACCAAGAGTACATGCATTACTTGAGGAAAATGTACAGTAAGGAAAGAAGTGGAAATCAGATATTCAAAGAGGTACAGCGGGAAAATACCGGGCTGTTCAGAGATTCTTGCATGAATCCCTGTGTCATGTTAGAGAGATAAAACTTCCCAAATTTTTCTTTTCAAGAGTTAAGTGGGCCAAGGGTGAGAGGAGATCCTTACGAGGATAAGATGCTTAAATTCCGTCATTTCCAAGATTTTTGAGTTTGGAACACTTTCATTCATTGTACATACCATTGTTTGAAATATTGAAAAGATAGAAAAGTCAAAAACAGTAAAAGATAGAAAAGTCAAAAACAGTAAAAGACAGAAAAGGGGGCAAGTGAAGATAGAAACAAAGGCCCCATGTTCCAAAAAATAGTCTTTCAGAAAGCGAGCAAGTCTAAATGCTGCTACTAGTGCTTCAAAGTCTTGTTCAGCTATCTAGCCTAATTATAGCTGAGCATGTTTAAATTTATTTGCTGATAAGTTAGTGAGTGCAAAGATAGTCAACATTGTGTAAGATTGACTTATCACAGAGCTTAGATTAGGGAGAGATTCTGGTTCCACATGCCTAAAACAGAACCAAAGAGAGAAGCGAGGGATGAAAAATACATTGTACATCTTAGCCCCACTTGTTTAGTTTCCCTTTGTTGCAAATAACATTTGTGTGCAGCTTGTCTTTTATGCCGCAAATGCATGACGAATCAGACTGCCTAATCCTAATTTGATCATTTTAAATTTCATGTTTTAGATTAGAGAACAAAATCCTGTCAAACTGCTTAATCTTGATAGTCGATCTAGCATAGGTAGAGTAATGAAGGAGTTCATCAGTTTAATCTGAACTCCCGGTAGATATAAGAGTAGAAATAGATAGGTTCATTTTTCAAAAAGAAAAATATACATTGTCAAAAGGCTGCTAGTTCAAATGTGCCAAAGAGAAGAAAAAATGTTAGTAAAGATAGTGGGGTAGGTAGAAGTATCATTGATGTTAATCATGCTGTCACTTTTCAGAAATAACATCAAAAGAAGGGTGAATTTTGCGCCAATGGATAAGGAACTGGTCTTCATAAGCCAAAGATCTCAATTCTGGACACCTCCTGACGAGGAGCTGCCCTCCCCAAATGGAGCCACTGTTAGTCATCAGTATTTTTCACATGTTAGTGATGACTATTTCCATAGTTGAGTTTTCTAGAAGCTGATTTCCATATGTCAATTTGTCAACTAGAAAACCCTCATAAAAAAAATTTTCGCCCTCTTAATTTTCAGTCCGCCCATGTCAAAGTTAAAACCCATTATTACTATCCTTTCTAACTTTAGCCCTACTGGTCTGCCCATCAGCTCTAAAAGGAAAAATCCAAGTCAGTTTCAAAAGCCTCCCCTAAGTTAGGAAGTGGCGCTTTAAGGAATTTTACTTTTGGCAAACATCAAAAAGCCAAAAAACCTCCATCTGACACAGACCATTCATGACAAACCTCCCACTCTACAAATCAAGTTGATCACAGCTCTAAGTCGCGCCACTTACACACCCCTAGGTCTCAGCACTGCATAAACCACAGTCTCAAGCTAATTATTAGGTGTTTCACAGTGTTTTATGGATTCTACAAAGACAGGAAATATAACTTCATCTCAGGAGAAAATTCTTGAACGCACATTTAGAAGAACAGCTGCTTCTCAAATGTGAAAATGAGCCTGAGATATATCTGCAAGACAGAGAGTTACTCATCAAGACCTTGCAGCTTCCTTTCAGCATGAAAATCACAGTAAGAGAAAGACACCACTGTCACAGCAAACTGGTAATTTTTCATGGCCAAGAACCTCCTTCATTTACAAGCAGAGGGTTCAGGCGCCTCCTTCATCTACAAGCAGAGGGCGCCGGCCAATATTGACTTTCAGGATTGCAAAAGCCCAGGTTTGCTTGTTGCTAAACAGTGAAACATTGACTCTAGGTTTTCTGAGTATAAGTGATGATCATAATAGGGCTAGGATCTGAAGTGTGCAAGAAAAGGGAAAACAGAGTGTTGGTCTTGTAAAGGAAATCATTTGAAGTTTTCAAATCATATGAATTGTTAAAACCTTGGAGAGACATATCATTAGTGAAAACAATTCTAATCATAAGCAGCCTGCTGTTTCAACAAGACCAAATTGAAGAAAAATTGACAAGTCATGTCATTACACAGGCAGAAGAAAAGGTGGTTGTTTTTCAAGGGTGCTAACCTCCCTACTCACAGAGATTATCTTTCAAATAACTTGTCATAATTTGACTTAGGTAACAGACATTTGGCCAAATAAAGGAGCAAGCAAGTAAATTAGACAAGAAAACCCTCACATGTGAAAACAAAATAGCCATCCTTGTTTCACTTTCTAAACTCTGATGCATCATCCCCTGTTTTGTCTTCTACCCACAGTCAAAGAAGAAAGCTCAAAAACACCTAACAGATGCATCTACAATCAAGCATGTCTTTCTTGAAAGCAGCTTCATCCATGAACAGTTGCCTTTTCAAAATTGCTACTACAACTGGCACAAACAATCTAGTTTTCTATCATCAAGATACATCACCACGGAAACTATTGTTCATAATAGACAAAGAGTTGTTTTGATAGATTGTCAGTATTTTAGAAAGTTCAAGGAAAAAATGGGTTTTCATTATTCAATGAACAGAGGTATCATATAAAATGTTTTGAGCAGAGAAGTAATTGAAAAAGGGCCATGGAAAATCCAAATAAGTACAGCAAAATGCTTGATACCTGCAGTGGGGAAGAAGTTGAAGAAGCAGTTGGAGATAGAAACTGTCAAAACAAGTTGAAAATACAAACCCTACTCTTTCCAATAACAAAGCGGTTTTCAGTATTTTCTTGACAGATTTAAAGTGAGGTTACATAACAAATGTCATCAACAGTGTTATAAACAAAGTGGCAAAGGATGGTGTGAAGGTCATCAGGGTATCATTCAAAATTGGAGTTGCTGTGGTAAATGGTCACCAGAAAGGCAAACTGACAGGAATTGTCCTTCAAAACCATGTGTACAAGTGAAACAGAGTTTTGATCTTTCAAGCTATATTTGTTGTTTGTAAAGAGGTTCATTCGTGTTAGCACGGTCTAAAAAACATAAAAAATCTCCGCTGCCTGCAGCCCTTCGGAATCCAAGTTATAAGTACGCCAAAGGTATTATCGAAAAAAAGTCAAAAGTTGTGAAAACCTTTGTAAGTGACGGTTAAAGGGTTCATTTTATGTTTCAAATAATAAACTAACCGTTGGGGTTTTGTATGTTTCAAAAGGGTAAATTGATTTTACCAACTCCATTTTTGAAAACTCCAAACAAAAGTGTCGAGCAAAGCCCCTTGCTGCCATCAAAGATCAAACAACAGAAGTTTTTGAGCAATTTGAAGTTTTTTCCAACAGTCGGAACTGCGCGACGCGCCTGTAAGCCTGCGTGACGCGCTCAAATAGACTTTTGAACGGGCGTTCAACTTCCGCGCGACGCGCCTGTAGGTGTGTGCGACGCGCCTGTACACGGCGCCCGACCACGACCTGACAGGTCGCCCGGTTGGTTTTTTGCGTGACGCTTTTCCTCTGCAAAGTGTCGCGCTCTTGTTCATACCTCCAACCGCCTTCAAACGCTCCTAACTCACAAGCAATGATTGGGACCTTGATTTTTAAGGTATTTAGCTTGCTCTCCTTCCAAATTCACAGTTTCTAGATAATGATTGGAGCAGAAAAGCTTGGTTGAAGACAAGATGTGTTAAGCTATAGTTTTGAAAGGGGAAGGTTGCTTCGATTTAAAAACTAAGTTTGAAATAGCCCGAATGCTAGTTCCCTCTCAAGTATTTCGAAACTTGTAAGCTGCCCTCCAAACAGTTGTTAAACTGTACAAACAGCGCCCAAAAAGAGAAAAAACAGAGTGGTGAAAGGGCTAAAACAGTGGGTTATGTTTCTTCAAAAGCAGTGGTCATGATTTGAGTATTTTGACCCTTTCAAACAAAGTCTCCTCTGTATGTTTGAAAGATAAAACAGTGTTGTCAACTTTCAATCTATAAAACACAACTTCTATATATAAAACGGACATGACCTATAAAAGGGATTTATCCAAGACTGTGCAAAGACTATAGTGGAAGGAGGGGGTTTGTTGTGCTTATTTGGAGTGTTATTAAGATAAAAGTAAGGAAGTGTGGGGCATAAAGAACAGTTTTTGTTGAAAAAGAATTACACCTTAAAAGAAACCTCTCAAATTTTGTCACCTAGTCCTATAACAGTGGATTTGGGCTGAGTAAGATATACTCTGGTTGACTGTTCTCATTTTGATTAAATTGATGGTAAATGGCATACAAGGACAAAACTGTATTTTGAAGCTCAGAAGATTATATTTTTTACCTTTGTCCACCCACAGGAAAGTGCCACCACTGTGTTTTCTTTGACTTGACTGTGTATGACATTGTGAGTATGTGCTGATTCATATACAAAGGCAAGAAGAAGGTTTTGTTATAGAGAGACAGGGCTTTATATCTGAAGGAAAACATTTCACACTATCTTCAAAACATTGCTACATTATCAAATAGTGAAGTGTAATCAGAAAAAAGGGTTTTGTCAAAGAGCAGTTTATAGGTTGAAAGCTACAGGGTAAAGTTGCTCCTACTTCTCATAGAAAAGACAGTTTTCACTGTGCATGTTGCTTGACTATCTTTTGTTCTTTGAGCTTATTTAATAAGTGGATGTTCATATAAAAATAAGGGTTTTTCTACAAAGGCAAGGTTACTCCACCAACCACAGAAATGGTAGTTATTCACTGAGCATTCTAACTGACTGGTTTTTTCTGTTCTTCAAAGCTCACTGTCAAGTTGATTTTCAGAGGTTATAGAGGCATTCTATATTGGAAGGGGAGTCTTGGCTTTTGAAAGGGATAAGCTTATACACCCTCTGTTGAAACTTTTGAAGCTTTTTAAACTCTGTTATCTTTGTTCCAAGACTGTGATATTGACTGTCTGATCATACTAAAGGTTGATTGCACCATATGTAAGTTTGCTGAGTGATTGGCACACAGATGAAGAGCAGGTTTTTAATGATTGGAAATTATACCTTAAGACAAAGATATATATGTGTTGATTTACCTATAAACTTCACAAGAACAAGGTGATTTCTTGACACTTTGAACAAACAATTCACCTAACTGTTTTCTCCTTTTCACTGTATGTTCTCTTATTGAGAAATCTACTGACAGAGATACTTTTAAGGTAGAAGGCCACTTTTTAAAGGGAGCAGGGGTTCTTTATATTGTGAGGGAACAGTGTGCAATCATCCAAAGACATTCTTCACTATCAAAACAGTGAATTGACACAGTTTGACTCCAAGAAGGCAATTTACACACAGTGAGGCAGTTTGTTTCTTCAAAAGCACATTTAGGTCAAAATGCCTCCAAGGCAAGACAACAGAAGTGGTCCACACAAAAGATATGAGCCAATCTCTACAGAGGAGGTTAATGCTCATCCATCCATCCTTTTCAACTTCCATGAAGTAGGTTGTCTAGACTTCTGCCAGAAGATACAGGAGGTCAAAAGTTTTTCGCCATTAACACACCTATGCGCCCTGAGGTTCTAGAACAAGCATTTCAGGGTAGCGGACCTTGATTTCAAGTTTTCTCCAAGATCAGTGTCCAAGGCCACTAAGATTCCATATCATGGCGAAAAATGGTTCAAACAGGCCCATCTTAACTTAGAATATTACAAGATTTTCATCAAGCCTGAGCATAGATATGCTTTCACTGCTATTTTCCCTTTTTCATATCTTCTTGACAGCTATGCTCCTCTTATGAAAGTCATAATGAAATATTTTAGTTGTGAAGGGAGGTTTGATCGAGTTTATGCCTACCATGTCCGACTATTGATGCATTTCACTAGAAACAGGCAACTAAATCTTCCTTACTTTTTATACAAAAGCATCGAGAAGATGGCATCCACAGTCCAGAAGAAGGCCCCACCTCTGCAAATACCTTCTCTTTTCCATCATTCTCTGATCAAAATTATCATCCTACACTAGCTAGAGAAAAAGGAGGTTCCATGGGATGTTTTTATCAGCCACCCAGATTTCTCTACTGTTCCTCCGGTCCATGTATCTCCCACTCAGCCTGTTCATCGCCCTATACCTTTGTCCAGCAGGCCTACTCCTAGAAGGCTCAAAATTACCACTGAACAGTCAAGGCAGCAGGAAGAAGGAGAAGGGAGTAGACAGCAAGAAGAGAAATGTCATGAGCAAGAGGAAAGGGAGGAATAGATGCGAACACAAGATGAGGAACAACAGCAGGACAGTGGTGAACGTCAGCAGCGAAAAGAAGATGATGAACAGCAGGTACAAGTGGAAGAGCAGCAGCTTGATATTGAAGAACAGGAAAAACAGCTTGGGAAGGAAATTGAGCAACATCTTGAGCCAAAAAATGAGCAGGAAATCCAAGCACAGCAGCAGCTTGATTTTGGTGAAAAAGGGCAGCAAGTTGAAACACAAATTGAACAAGGCATTGAAGCAGAACAGCAAATTGATGTTGGAGAATAGGGGCAGCAAAGTGAACAACAAGAAGAATACATCCAGCAGCCTCAAGGAGAGCAGCAGTTTCAAGAAGATGTCAAGGGTAAATCAGTTGTGTCTCCTCCTCCCAAAAGAACAAAGCTCAGCACAACAAGGAAGAAAGGGTCTAAGGCTGCCACTCCAAACGTGACAAAAGTTATCCCTAGCAAAAGAAAGTTGCCCAAGAGGTCTCCCATTAGCATGCCAAGGAGGAAGAGTGCAAGATTGGCCTTCAAAGGGAAAAGCAAGGTTGGAAAAAGTCAAGAACATGAAGGAGCATCAGCTGTCATTCCAATCCAGAGTGATGACATCGATAATGAAGCCCGCCTTCTTGAAAACCTCCTAATCCATAAAGAGGGGAAAATTGAGACATTGGAGAATGATCTTCAATGGGCAAGGAACTTCAACTATTTCTTCGAAACCCAAAACAAACAGATGAGTGTTCACACAGCTCTTCATGAAGCACGGGCGATCAAATACAAAAATGAAGCAGCTAAGGCTCAAGCAAGGATAGAAGAACTCATTGGTGATTTTGATGAGGAAGAAGAGAGAGACCAGCCTAGGCAGAAGAGGCCTAGGACGATAGGGCTTAAAAGAGCCTTGGAAAAGCAGAAAGAAGAAGAAAAAGCCCATCTCCAAGCCTTTCCTCTCACTGCACTCCTTGAGCAGGAAATTGAAGAAAACAAAGAGGCATGGCTTGAAAGAGCCAACAAACACTTGGAGATGAAGCTTGAAAGAGCAAACAGAGATCTAGAGCTGCAAAGGAAGAGGACACATCACTTTCAAAAGTTGAATCAGTTTGCCCGGCGCAAACTAAAGGCAGCCCAAGAGAAATTGAAGAAAGCAAAGGGGAAGTGCCCGGCACAGAAAGAAGATAAAAGCACATCAGCACTTGATATTTTGGCCTCAACTTCGGAGCATGTTGCTAGGGACCCTTGAGGGTCATGCGTGCTAATTTTGGGCCCATTTCGACAACTTTTTGTTTTTTGGCATTTTTTGAGTTTTTGGTTGAAAACTCATTATTTCGCCATTTCAGTTTGAGGCTTTTTCAAGTGAGGAGGATGATACCATTTGATGCCATAATTCTATGAGCAGGTCCTAAGTGATTTTCAGAGCATTTGGAGATCATTCGCCCCCTCAAAACGGCGAAAAATGCTCACTTTTTGCACATTATGCCCGTCATATCAGCAGTCTGCTATTTCCTGGCTTTTTACACACAGGTACAGATTTGGAGGACTTCCAGGCATCAGATTGAGGTGATTTCAGTTGCGCCGGAAAGTAGACACATAAATATTTCCAACGAGCTATCATGAGCCTCGTTTCGACACCGGGAAGGCTGCCAATTGTCTCCAGCAAATCAGGGGACCTTTTTATGATATAAATTTGAAGTATTTTTGCAATTTTTGAACCTCAAAAATCTGCTTTTTCCAAATGTGCGTTTAGCTATTTTTACACTTGGAAAATGATGTAAAGTCAATATAATTCCCATTTTTAGCATTTTTTTAGATATTTTATGGGATATTTTGTGCCTTGGGCTTTGCAAAGCCTCAAGGACAAGTTTAGATATTTTGATTTGGCCAATGGGATAGCTAGTTGCACCATGAGGTTTTCCTCACTTGAGCCTATTTATTCTACAAGGCTTCATTGTAAAACAAGGCTGAACTTGAGAGAAGAAGTAATATATTGGTCATATGAGCTTTGAAGAACATACTTGTGTTATGATTTTGGATTGCCTCTTGGATGCTTTTGATGAATGATGAAGGATTGTTGATGGATTCCATGACATGGTAGAATGGTATAGTGTTTCTTGCTTTGTTGTTGTCTTCTAGTTTTCATTCATGATACATGCTTCTTTCTTGCTATAGATCAGTAGAGATTAAGTTTGAGATATGCCCATGGAGGCACCTCAAATTTCCTGAATCTTCATAGCTTTGTGTTTTCTTCTTCCTTAGTTATACTAAAGAATTCTTAACTGCTCTTTAGTAACTTAAGGATACTGTTGCTAGTTTTATTCATAAGTTCTATGCATGTTGAGTAGGATGTATGGTGTGCCCTTCTTACCTATAACTGTCCATAGTTCTGTCCATGAAACTATCTCTTTGACTGATTAGTTTATCATCTTGTTGAACCAAGGAGGCCTAGTCCCGATCTAGCCCTTTGCTTAAAACTATGAAAGCTTGTTTGTCAAAGTGCCCAATAACTTAAAGACTGTGTTTAGGCGTTCTGGCATAGTATTTTGAGTTATTAGTCCATCTTATGTGTTTTCCCCAAAGACTGATAGCCATTTCCCAAAGTTAGAAGGTCTTATACTTCTATGCATGGCTGGAATGTTTGATTTCTATGTATTAATTAGCTCATAGTTACATTTACCATGATTAATGGCTTTCTATAACATGTTTATGTCTGCTATCAACTAGTTACACTTGAAATCCCTCGTCTTTCACAAACTTGATGTCCATTTACTCCATTTTTCCCAAAGATCCTTTCTACCTTGAATCAAATCGGCCCTACAGCAGCCTTGTATCATCATCTGATAGCTTCCTTGACCTTTTTGACCCCATAGCCCAGTTGATCTAACTTCTTGTTACCCATTTTATATCTTTGATCAGTTTTATCCCTCACAAACTTAAAAAAACCAAAAATCAAAAAACTCACTTCATAACTAGCCTAATATCAGAACACCATAAGCAAACACACCGATATCTTTTACACATATAGAGAGAGCCCTCTCTGAGTCCAAGAAGGCTAGGTCCTTGGGCTCCAAAGCTTGGTTTGATGTTACATCGTCATTTGGCTCACCAATCGGCCAAATCACGAGAACCTAACAGCTAATACCAAGGAGTTTAATATTTTTTCCACCACTGAATTTGCTTATAAAAAAAATGAATTCCACACCTAAGTAACACGAAGGAGGGAAAGTAGAAGAAATGGGAGGAGGATTTATTAGAAGAGAACCCATAGACACCAAGAGGATTCACCAACACACTCATGTAGTGAACATATTTAGAATACATCAATGGTTTGGTTTCTTTGAGTTATTAAAAGGGTATGATGATGATCTCACTCATGAATTTTCCATGGTATTACATTCTTAAGGAAACGATAGTGCCACTACTATTGTTAGAGGGTTGGCCATCTCTCTAAGTGTTGAAACCATAAGCATAGTGACCACCTTACGCTTAGGAATTTGATGGAGCAAATAAAATAGGGCAGTGAGTGTCACAACTAGGAAAAAAAATTTCATTTTGAAAGAGAAACTTTAAAATATAATAATGGAGATAGAAGAGAAATCCCACCTTAGCCCTGAGATGAGATGGCTTATCATATCCTAAAAAAATATCTTGTGAAGGGAGATTGAGTGTGGTATATGCCTACCATTTTAGACTGCTCCACGAGTTAATATTCAAGGAAAAATTGTCTCTCCCTCAGAGACTTAGTGTTCCCCATTTCATCGTACAGTCCATCAGTGAGATGATCCAGAAGGTGAGGGAAGGAAAGCACCAACACTTAGCTCACCATGGTCTCATCAATTTTATTGTGATGGATGCTTTGAGCCACTTAAGGAACCCTATCATGTGGACTGATTTTGTGGACATGTATAGGGAAAATTTCATTAAAACCCAAGCCATCACACCTGGAGAAACACCAGCCTCTAGAACTGGAGGTAAGGGAGACAAAAAAAAGGAAGAATATGGAAGAAAAACAAAGGAAGAGGAGGAAACATAAACATAGGAAGTAGAAGAATAATTTTAAGAAGAATAGGGGAAGAAAGAAGTGGAAGGAACAATAATCCCTGAGAGGACTTATAAACACCAAGAAGAAGAGAAACAACCACATCAGAAAAGTATCTCTCCAGGGGATATTGATAAATAAGTAGCTACAACATTGGATACCTTAGGCACACCTATCAAACCCAAAAGGAGGCAACCAAGGCATGGTCGCTTATATTTATAAATAAGGAAGTGAACCAAAATTAGGCAGGGGAAACCACAAAATCCTACAAGGGTCCCTCTCATTTTTTAGGAGTGACAAAGTAAAAGGGAAGTAGGACCTAGTGCGGAAAATAATGAGGAGGTAACTTCTCCAAAGACCAAAAAAGAGTCACCTATAGCATCTGTGGGTAGGCCCACCACTAGGGAAGTAACCTTCAAGCAACCCAAGACACAAGCTTCCTTTGAGCAAGCAGAAAAAGAGAAGCTACAGGAGAAACAAGGGTTGCTATAGGAGGAATAGGGGATGCTACAGGAGCAGAAAAGGGAGCTATGGGAAGAAGTAACCACCTCTAAATCATTTGTAAAGGGCCTCCAAGAGCTGCAAGAACCTAATACACAACCTATATTGGAGTCCTACTACAAATTTATATAAGGAGGAAGGATATCCATGAAAATTTTGCAGTCCCACTCCTCTACAAGCTGGAGATAGAGAGAGACATCTCTCATAGGTGGACGGAATTTTCCAAATCCAAGAATGTAGAAGATGTGGGCCTCATGGAGGAGAAAGACACTGAAATTGGAAAATAATTGAGTGGCTTGAGACAAAGGGAGTCTGTTATGAAGGAGAAACTACAGGCATAAAGCACAAGGTTTAGAGAGAGAAGTTGCATGAGAAAGAAACACAACTTTCCACCATTGCAAACCTTTATATGGAAGTTGTATAATGTACGAAACCATCAAAATCCTACACTCTCGTTCTTAAGGAACAGTGGTGGAAATTCCAAATAAAAGATCTAGCACAATATGGGTCTCTACCTTTTCAAGACTACAAGAATTTTATTTAGCTTTGAAAACAAACTAGTAAGGAGGATAGGGCAAATCTACTTGAATTCTATATGCACAATTTCATTCTAATAGATATGAATTTATAGGATCCCAATTCCTGATTGGTATACATGCAGCTAATGGCCTTATCATATTTTTTGACTCATGTATAGGCAAGGGATGAGGAAGTGAAAAGGATAATGACAAAAGAAGAGAAGGAGCCCTTGTGTATCAGGGTAGAGCTAGTGAGCCTAAGGTTGTCATTAGAAATCATAACCTCATATCCTCTAATGTTGCTTTAGGACATAATTACATTACAACCCAGGAGCAATCCATTATGCACTTTGAGTAAACCTTTAGAATGTTGGGAACAAAAATTCTACAAGCTTTTCATAGAATATGGTGTGCCTTACCTCATAGTCTACGAGTCAGAGAATATCACTCTCCTGAAATGCTAAGGAATTCCCTAGAAATAACACCATTATAGAAGAGAGTCATGCAGAGGATGAAGATCAATTGGATAGGACTCAAAATCATTCCACCCTTGCTGCTATGCTACAAGAAGGAAGAAACCAAACATAAGAGAAAGATATATGAACTGAGATAGAGACAATTAAATGTTTTTACCCACTAGAAGGCACACCATTTGAGGTGCTTTTGGATGTCAGATATGCCACCAGGGCCATGAATGAGCTTCACATGCATGAATACGTTTATCAAAGGATGAAAAACACCTTCACCATGGGGGTGACGATGAGTCCCCTCAATAGGTATATCTTGAAGATTATTATGCCATCCTCCAGCCTTAAAACTATCATTTTCTCACATTAATTTAAATTTTGGTTATAATGTTCTTAGTAAGAAGATTAAAATGTGTTTGTCATAGTATATGGCCTTATGTGGTTTAATTGCAAGAGAAGAAGCATTTTTAAGGAATTTACTATGCAGGGGCTTGATGGAGACAACCAGAAGAGAATCTCGGGGGGGTTTCCACCTCCTTAACTCAATAACTCAACTTAGGATCACAACATCCTCTCTCACCAGTTCAAATTCATTGACAGCTAAGTAAATCCAAGTACAATTGAAGCTCAAGAGGGACCAAATACACCATTTTTGAGATCAAGGAGGGAATCACTCCAATTTTCAATGGAGTTACTATCAGCTACCCTCTTGTATAAATAAACAAGATTAAAAGCTCACTAGGATTCAAAGTTTTGATTTAACTAGGAATATCTATTGATCTCAGAGCTTTACATTTTCATTATTAACTTTCATGTGATGTGTGAGAGTGATTATTTTTTGATAATGAGAAGTTGGTTATTAAGTTGAATCTGAGTTAATTCCAAAGGGTTGAGACCCTTTTGTTTTGAACCCAAAGGCTTTGGTCTCTACTTTTTATTTCTATTTTTTTCTTAGTTTCAAACATTTCACATCTTTCTTTCATTGCAGTAGAGATTAAGCTATAAAAACCTATGATTGCAAGCTTCCATATCACCTCTCTTGTGGGAGAATGGTCGGAAATATTTACAATCTCAGTCCAAACACATTTTGTTTATGATTTCTTGGAAATATATGCACATTAGTTGTCCTTATTCATATTTACTTTATGTAACTTAGGAATCAGTTCAACGATCATAATAGTTTTGTGGCATGGAATAGATGTTATTCAAATTGAACTCATCTTTCCCATCATAGTTTATATCACTGTGTTAGTGATCAATGGATCTATGTATGTGGCTAGTTGCAGGGTTGTGTTGATTTGCATGGGAGGGGACCTATTTCATCTCCATTTTGGAATTCTCCATCTTCTATTTCCATCCCTCAATTCTACTCCAATTTTTTTTTTCCATTGTCACTCTTCCTAGGAAATAAAGGACACTGTGGGCATTCATCTAGGTGCAAGATGGACCTCTAAGAGCTCCTAGTCTTGGATAGGAGGCTTCCCCAAACTTACTCCACTCCATAATACCTTCATCCACCTCTTCATGTCCTCAAGACATCATCTCCAACCTAACAAGGATCTCAAAACCCCTCCTGTATAATTGCAGGTCCTCCTATAGCAATACATGACCTCCTGTAGCAACACCTATAGCAAGCCTATAACACCGTTTTTTCTTCACCTATTTTTCTCCCCACTTCAACCTTAGCTTAGTCAATATGAATAATGACCCTAATTTGTGATTTGATGATCAAGAGAAGCTCCTATAACACTTCAATCAACTCTTTTCATCTCTACAAAAAAAAGTAGAATTAGTGTTTTCAATCACAAGCATGATGCAAGTTAGAATTCTTATTTTTCAAGTAAGTGTGAAGTAGGTAGATGATACATGCAAATGTGTTACTTATTTAACTAATTACTCAAGATAGAATAATATTAATTATACAAGTAGATTATCCTTTTCTCTTTCATGTAATGTTAATTAGCATCTACAAGTTGAACAAATTACATTTTCATTTTCATAGTTAGAATCAGTTTTCAATTGTGTTTCTATTAACAAGTTTTCCCTAAAGTTAAGTTGGAGGAATTGTATCTGAACACTATGATAAAATGTCATGAATTAAGGTGGCATGATTCGAACCTAACCTATCGTGCACATAGCACTGCATTTCAAAGTTTGTACAAACCCCAGGTTGATAATTTGAGTTGAGGAGCCCTTGAGAGTTGCAACACTCTTGGTTCAATACCAAGGTTCACCAGGGTGAACACCTTCATGAGCATATAATAATAAAATTGCACTTTTGTTGGGTTTTACCCTACAGAGTTTCCAGGGTATATCGGTGTCTAATGATGTGGTCCTTTTTGTGCCATTTTTTTTATGTTGATTCTTTGCATGGTGTGAGTTTTTTACTATCTAGTATTGATTAACTAATTGATTTAAAAGAATTATGGAATTGATGCAAGGTTACATCAATAAGTTTAAGTTATCATCTTACAACAATGGTAGTTAATGTTTATATAACTTATTGTTCTTTTACTAAATGTTACTCTATGTAATGATGGTGGTTCATTTAATGATCATTGAAGGAATATGGAAAGTAATTGAGAAACATAAACATTGGAAAATGTTGTAAAATTTTCCATGTGTATAGGAACCATAGAAGTATAAGTCTTTAACTCCTCTCCAAACCTTAGCCCAAAACCCCTCAAAGCTTAACCCCCTCTAATGATCATTTACATCATTTTTATACTTGAAGGTGTTCTAGTTCCCAATTCCATTTTTTTTAACTTATCTAAATAAAAATTAATATTAGTTGCATTAATAATTTCTTTCTCCCTAAATGAAATACACGTTCCATCAAAACCTTCAACCCACAATTTTTTTAAAAGTCCTTATTTACTATTTCCCGCATTAAAAATAAAAATAAAAATTAATCTTAATATAAAAAATAACTATGATAAATAGATATTCATCCCTTGTTAATATCTTTTCAAAATATAAATTACACATACCATCCTATAAAATGGATCTTTTTCTTACCTTTAATAATTTTTTGTAAAATTTTCCCAACTATACAAAAACCTTAAATAATAAAATAAATTTAATGTGAACAAAAATTCATTTTCCAAAATTTTAAATGTTACATTAAATATTAAATTTACTTTGAATTTGCCCTTTAAAATATTGAATTCTTGCTTTTCTAATAAGTCAGCAACAAAACTAATGCAAAGTCAAAATTCAAATATGTAAAATTGGTACCTATTTAATGTTAAAAAAAATAAAATTAAGATTGTTAATGTTCTAGAATCACTCCAAGATTTATTTCATATTTTAAGACCATGTACTAATTCCCTTCAATGCTCCTCCCGGTTACCAACATATTTTTTTGTTTAAAAAATGTCTATTTAGTCATTAATAGTAAAAACTCAGAGTTTAATAAATTCTATTTTAAACTTAAGTTTCAAAATTTAATTTATAAACTTCAGATTTTAATTATATTTCCATATAAACTTTAAATAACTTTAACCAGCATAAACTTAAACTTAATATAATATCTTAAACCAAGTTTATATATATATATATATATATATATATATATATATATATATATGATTTAAATATATTATATTAAGTTTAACTTTGTTATTTTAATTGGTTTTAGGCTAGTTATATAAGTGTGATTGGGTTTGATTTTGATTTGTTTGATGGAATTACTAATTTAAATGGATAGGTGCCTGTCTATTTTCCATTGGGCTATGGAGTCAATATATCAATAAAACATGACAGAATCAAGTTCTAAAGGAAGTGTTCATAGGGCAAGGTAGCTGAGCAAAATCAGATCTTTTAGGCTGAATGGTGAAGTGGTTTTCAATCGGGATCAAGGAGCCATTAAGGATTCCCTAAACCGGATACTAAAGGAAGGTGAAAGAGGTCAATCGGGATGGGAGAGAAATTAAGGATTCTCATATCTAGATATCAGAAGAAAACATTAAAATGAATAGCAGTTCATAACAGAGTGTACTTAAACAAATTCTGCAATAATATTCCTGTTATAACATTTAAATTTGGAAAAACATGCAAGTTTATGGAATAATTAAGAAAATAACTATGAACAATTGAAATATACTTCACTGAAGTAGCTCAACAGATGAATCTCGTAATGCAATTCCTTTATTACTTGTCCTGTCCGTTGACTTCAAAATGGTACAGTAAACCCTCAGGTATTTAGATCAATTATAACTATAGAAATGTTCAAGAATCCACATTCAATACTTCGAATTATGAAGTATTTATACAAATATTAATAAAAAATATCCTAAAAATTATTTAGGAATTATTTAAGGAAAATAAAATATCTTCATGCATGAAGATAGAGACACTTATGTAACTAAATGCAAGATGTCCCTGTTTATTGGATTTTCTGTTTTCTTTCTTTGATATTTTGTTGTCTTATCTCTTTGACTGTTGCTTTACATTAGCTGTATCTTTACGCTGTCTGCCTTTTATCTAACTTCATCTTTAAATTTTGTCTTTTCTCTTTAAATTGTCTTCTATGTTTTTACTTTAACCTTGACTGCTCTGTTTACACCTTTGACCTTGTCTCTCTTTTACCTGCTTTTACTTTTACCTTTCATAGTAAATCATACAATTTTTCCCAAGCCTCTTCACTGGAAGTTTAATTTTTACCATTCTCCTATAAATCTCATCTGCTTCAGTGTACTTGGTAAATGTAGGCTTGTTTATAAAGAGATCATTTACCTCATGCTGGAGGTAAAAGAGATTTTAGTAATTTTCTTGTAGGAATTCCTTTCATTGAGGAATTGTTAGAATCTTCATGTCTCATCATTCTGTCATTAATCACCAAAGAATTAGGTAGACCTTTCTACCTCAAAACATCAAATTTGATCATGAACCTGTTCAGTGCTACCTCCATGTTTGAACATTTATCTTCAAGTTGTGTCATTAAGTTTCTCTTGGAAATTACCTTTTTTGCCTCTAAGATTGTTTCTCTTATGTCACTTATCCCAATTTCTTCTAATTCTTGCTTGTTTTTAGAATTGAGAAACTTGATTATCTCAGTGGCCTCCTCTGGCTTCTTTCCAAGTTCTTCTTTGACTTTCTGAATAGCTTCACTTGCTTCTTTTATCAAATCTTTATGCTCAAATATGAATTTTATAGAAGGCCAAATATCATTAACAGAGTTAATGATATTGGCCTACAGCTGTTGTTTTTCTTGGAAAAGTGGTTCTTTTAATGTCAGTTCTTTTTCTAACTTCTGTATTCTATCAGTCAATGTGTTTGACTTATGTGTTTATGATTTATACATGATTTGAACCAACTTCTTTTCATCTTCTAGAATTTTTACTTGATCCTTAAGTCTATTAATCTCATTTGTTTGGATTGCCATGTGTTGCATAGATTTAATCAATTTACCTGCCTCATCATTGGGATCGGCTATTGCTGTTGCTGGTGTAGTAGCTAGTGTTGCAGAAACTTCTATTGTTACTGGAATTTATGTATTAGTTGGGACTGATGTAGCCACTGAAGTCGAGGTTGAAGCTATGGGAATGGTAGTAATAGTAATTTCTTCCATGCTGGCCTTCTTTTCCTGCACCAATTTATCCATTCAATTCTCCATCTCTTTCAGTTGAGCTGTCAACTAAATGATGAGATTCATCATTTCATCTTTCTGACTTTATTTCTCCAAAACTTACTTAGTTTTTGGATGTTTAATGGGAGGTAATTTCAACCATTTTTTCAATGCAACAATTTTTGCTTTCTTCCTCTTGATAAGTTCTTCAGTTACTTTGATGTTCTTTGGATCATATCCAACCTCCATGATCAATTATTCAAGTGATTTAATTCTACTATCCTTAGCTTGTGAGGAAGCCTTCTCTAGTTTTAACTGTGCTCTGTTGTTTTCTAGAGAATTCTGTAGTTTTTGTACACTCATATCTTTGTTAGTCATAGTGGATTAAATCATTTTTCCAAATTTCTTATGGAATTCAATATGATATATAGGATGTACATATTTAGACATAACTTCAAATGATTTTTTCTTGTAGTCTGCTTATGATTTTGGAGCGTGCACTGTTGGCTACAAAAAGGTCATTTGCATCTTCCTGGTTTTATAATCAAAGGCTGAAAGTAACATGTTTTGGTCACTAGGAGTCTGTTTCCAATATTGGGCATAGGTTACGGCTTTCAATGCCTCATTCCTTAATTTGATTTCTTTATACTTCTCCATTATATACTTTTCTTTATATACTGGTTTGCTTGATGAAGTTACCTCTACACTATTCTGCTTCTGAATGATCTGAGCACTAGAGGTTGATGGTTGATGAGTTTCCTCTGAAATTGTGGGAGGTGCATTATCACTGACAATTATATCTATATCAATAATCTCAATTGTGTCAACTATCTCTTCTTTCTCAATTACTGGATTTAGCTTGGGATTCTTCCTATACATTAACTTGAATTTGGTTTCACTAGTGGTTTCAATAGAATATGAGCCTTCCTCTCTTAGCCTCTTTGATTTCCTATCTTGTGGGGATGGAGTGTGCAGGATGGAACTAGTATTAGCCTGTTTCTCCACCTCTTGCAGAGTATTTTCCAACCATTCTGATTGGTTGGAATACTTTTCAATCTCTAGTTTTGACTCATGGACAAAAGGAGTTAATTTGAATTTGACTCTTATTTTACTGATGAATCCCAAAGGATCATACTGCCATTTGAAACTATTACTGAATATGAAGTTCTATAAACAATTATCTACTTGTTGACTAACATTCATGTTATTGAAATTGAAAGGTTCTTAATCTTAAAATGAGTTTTCTTCTTTGATGACAAGAAATTAACTTCATCTAAGTTTAGGATCTGCCTGATGTATTATAGTGCAAATAACCTCATTGGAGGTATTTGGGTAGCTTGTATGGAGTAATTTGGAATCCGTACACCCTAATTTCAGTGTGGTTCTGATATAAATACCAGTCTCTTATTCTACTTTGTTTAGACAATTGCAATACTTTTTTTATTTCTTCACTGATCCTAGGTTGATTGCTACTTCTTAGCATGTTGACAACTGGATGAACAAATGAATAAATGAAGTCCTTGTAGGTGAATTCTGTGCAATCATTTCTGATTAAGCAAGTATAGAAGACTACAGATTGCGGGTTACCCTCTGTGTCTAGTTTTTGAAGGCTAACTGCAAACCTTTCTGATTGAAAATATAGGAATAAATGAAACAAAAATGATGAATATTTAAAAACTCCTTCCTCTGGTAATTTAACTAATTGCTCATGGATGGCATCTGATAAGTATTGAGTAAAGTTAAATGTAGAAGTTGGAGGCTGTCCTAGGTAGAAAATGGACAGAAACCCTAAGATAGAAGCATATAAATATTCATCTGTGAAGTACCCTAGAATGCAAGACAACATTGTGACAATTTGTCTGGTTCTCTCTAAAAAAATAGAAGCTGAATAAGGAGGTTTACTCTTTTAGGTTTCCAATGATGGAGGAAGAAAGGTTTGGAAGATTTGAAACCTCTTGGGAAAGTCCGGATTTGAATATAATTCAGCGAGGATTTCAATATAAAAATGGGGCTTCATCAAGTTTGGGTTGGATTTGTAACATCTGATTAATGGATTCTGCAGTGATTGTGAACAAAATCTCTTTACTAGGGGTTACTAGGGCTCTTTCATTAGGCAATAATTCATTTGACAGAGTCTTATTATTTCTGGAAACTGGAAGGTCTGTGGGAAGATTTACTTGGGTAGGTTTGAGTCCCAAAGGTGGATATCATCAGCCTAGTTTATGAATTTATCATGGCTCTAGTAGTGGAGCTCAAGGAGGTTGAAATCAGTGACTGTATCACTAATTTTGAAGTCTTTATCAACACGGGGAGTGTTTTCAACATCAACTACAGGTGGTTGTAGGTGATTAATGGAAAAAACGCTCTAGGAGGCCATTTAACTTGTTCAATTTATTAATTTATTACTTTTTGTATTTAGGAAATGGTCTCAAGTGCTTTAGGAATACCCATGAAATGATGTAATTTGGTCTATAGAAGGGGTTCTGGTCATAGCAGAGGCTTTCTTGGTCTTATAAAGCTTTAAATCTGAGTCGGAAATAGTTCTTTTGGCTTCAAACTAGGTCGGCAGAGGTTTTTTTGGCTTCTTCTCTACAAATAAACAATTTTTGCAAATACACAACAATAATGAAATAACTATTTCGGGCGGGTTTTATGGCTTTTGACCGGAGATGGTTAACCATAGGGCGTGGAGTTGAACTTAAATAGTAACTGGTTTCATTTCAAATGCGAGGACGAGTTGGCGGTTTATCGCATAATGAAAAGTGGTAAAGTGGTTTCGAAATGGAGGATGCGATAAAATGTTTGACTGACGCGTGGTAGGGGAGAGAGGGTGCGAAACTCCCCAATTTTTTTAAATGTCGGGCATTTGGGGGTGTGAAAGCTTCTATTGGTCATTAGATCTAATTGGATGATCAAGTGAGTGAAGGAGTATGGGTGCTTTGATAGGCGGGGCCTAGGGATGAGTCATGCGAAGGGGTTTCAAATAGAAGTGGTTCCAGATTATTATAATGGGATAATATATATAATCAGCGGGGTTTAAAGGAAAGTCGAACCCTAGATTATTATAATGGGAAGCAGGTAATATGAAGTGGGGTAGGATATATATGAAATGGGTTAAATACATATTAAACGGGGGTTAATATAAAAGTGTGCCCCGGGATATATCAAAGCGAGGAAAGTTAAAAATATAGGTTATAATACAATAAGGGGTTGGAGAAATATTGTGTGGAATGTTTAAAATACATAATAAAAAAGTGTTAAAAGGATGTCGGGGAGGATTTTTTTGCAGTGGGGCCCAATATACTTTAAACTTTTAAAACTTTGTATAAAGTGAGTTTTTCATGTTTTTATTGAAAAGGGGAGTTAGTGAATGGAAAATTAACTTTTCAAATGAAAAATGGATTTTAACTAGGTAAAGGGGTTTTAAGAAGGGAAAAAGGGGTAGAATAAGGGGAAAGGGGTATTTTCAAAAGGAAAGGGACTTTTTAAAAGGAAAAATTCTTCCTAAGAGTGGCAATAGGGTATTAAGTAAGGGGAAGGGGATTTTTGGGCGATATTAGTAATATGAAATGAACCAATTGATGCTTTCCTTTACTTTGTGAAAGCAATCTACCTACCCTTTATTTATCCTAACATTTTTTTCTTCATTTATTGGGTTCATTTGAGCTTGTTGACCCCTTATTTTTCTTTTTCTAAGTAAACTAACCTATTTCTAACCTTATAAATTCCAATGGCTCAGATTAAACTGATGACCTCATTTTATTCTCTACCTAACTACTGATCTTCCAAGATTAAATGGTTTGGCTACATATTTATTCAATAACTATCATTACTTGTAATTTAAAAGCATGAATGAATCAAGATTAAACTTTTTGATCCTCATGAATTGTGGCATTTTGGACAAGCTGCACATAATTTTTATTTGCAAAGTAAAGTAAAAGTAGTGGCATTTGAATGTGCAAAACTTTCATGATCTTTTTTTTTTTTTTTGGTGGGGTTCATACTTTATATTGTTTTTTTTTTTTATCTTTTTTCTTTTAGACCTTTGATTTTTCTTTTAGGACTTACCCTCTTTACATTTTTTAATATGGAAAAACATTTGCAGAAAGAAAAGTATGTACAATATTACAAGACTTTAACATAGTCAACTAAAAAATTATAATACCTATTATTATAGGACCCTAACAGGTTCTAACGTTTAATTATATTAAAAATATATTAAAAAAATAAAATAAAAAAATAAATAAGAATTTATTTCAATCTTTATGTGACAACTACATTTACTGCTAACTAGTTGGTTAACTAGTTAAGTGATTTGTATATATTTGTTAAGGAATAAATGAGACAATTTATGTTATTTAATTTAAATTATAGCATTTTTATGGAAAATAAACAAGATAAAAGTAAATAAAAAGCCGATGGTAAAATGTTTTCCAAGAATTGGAAGTGGTTGGGGACAGTTGGAAACAGTTACCTACTCCTCTGAGGATAAAAGGTTATCCCAATGAGGAGTAGGGGTTATGTTGGAGTTTGGAGAAAAGAGTGTGGATTTTTTCAGAGCTAGTAGAGACCTGTGGAAAAACACTGAGAAAAGCCTAAAACTAATTTTTTGGTGCTGGCTGGACTAACTATCCTAAGGTCATAGCAGAAAAAGAATCCACTATTAATCTATACCTTTCTAGAAATTGGAGCACAGGGGTAGGAGAAGGATGTAATTGCCTCTCCTAAAGGTTGGGAGGACCACAGCTGTAACCTGCTAATCAGATAAGTAAACTTTATGAAATTCTGTTTGATCTCTTAGTTGCAGATGGAGATTCTAAATATTTATTATTTCATGAATTCTGCAAAGAATTAGTAATGAGATTCCTTTGTAGTTAATGTTCAATATCGAAGTTATGCTCACAGCAGAAAAGACTGTAACATTTCTAGATAATTATGGAATTATGCGAATAATAGATAGACAATATTTATTAGAATTCTGTAAACCGTGAATGTGACAGGAGGACGGTACAAATATACATAGATATCTTAAATGCGGTATAGAAGGCTGTCTATCGAAAAATATTGTAATTGTGCTTCTCTACCCTTCTTATATTTTTATTTGACTTACTGAGAATTTGTCGAAGAAAGAGAAAAATCATAAATAATGTATAGAAACAGAAATGGAAACTTCCGGTTAAGTTTTAAGTGAAAAATTAGAGAGAATATTTGGACTGTTGATGTTGGGTTTGGGAAAAACCCTACCCATGATACCTCGTCCATATAAACAAACTATGCACGGACACTAAGATGGGTGGTCCGGTCACCTTAACTAAGTTGAAAAATACCAGATTCGAATGGATATATTTATCTATCTTTGAAACAGAATAGAGAAAACATGGTGAAAAGAATGATTTATTACAGTTATTTTTCAAGTTATAATAATCTGTTGATTCTCTTATTATAAAGGTAGCCTTTCTAAAACCTGTAACGGTACTTCAAAAAAGAGAAATGTTTACAAGCCTGGAAGCATGCACATGCATGTGAAACTTTTAAATTTCCAACAAATTTTATTTCATTTCAAACAGAAAAACTAACAGACAAACTTAGAAAAAATATGTATTATGTTCATCTTAATGGAACAACACAAACTGTCGAGTTGATAACCGAACTCATTTACTGGAATACTAAAATAATACGAGTAAATTCTTGCACATGAAATTGCGTTAACTGTAAACAAGCATTCGTAGATAATTTGAAAAGCTTGAAGGCATTGATTCAAAGGAGAGAGTCTAGCCAGAGTATTTAAATAAACATTTCCTTATAAAATTCCTCCAGTAAAAAGGATACTACAGTCAAAATTTAAAAAAAAATCTTTGTGGTAGGTACCCACAAGAGAATAATTGTTCTTCACATTATGTCCATACATATTAAGAGAAAATATTCACGATTTTCCTTACAACACAGATCCAAGTCTGTTAAACATTATCTGGTTAAAAACACAAGATGGTAGTCTTCGGGAATGATGTAAAAACCCTCAGAGTACCTTGGATAACGAGAAGCATGTTAGACCGAGGTCAAGGAATTTTGAATTAGAAACCAAAGAGTAAACCCTGAAGTCAAAGGGCCATGGGGCGATTTTAACCTGCACATAGTAACATACAGTTGAAAAAAATGAGTATTGGGATAAAAGCAAAAATGAGAATTTGGTTCTGTAATTCTTAAACTCTGAAATTATCATCATGATTAACTTGGAAGACAAAATCTACCTGTGTTATGCACTATTCCATCCATGGATTCCCGCTGATGGTGTTGTGGAAATATGTAAATTAACCAGTAATAAACCAAGTAGAAAGCAAGTAAGCTGAAGTTGTTGAGACATGGGAAAGAATTTAGTTATACTCATGTAGCTTGCAAAGAAATCACCTGCTCAAGCAGTAAGGAATGACCAGGGTTGAGCGTAGCCACAAACATGAATTTTATTTTCTCCAAGAATTCAATACTTTCTTCTAATAGGTGTAATGCTGGCAGGGAGCGAAACCCTCCTCAGTTTACTTAGTTTGTAGGAAGCAGAGTCGAAAAAAGGCCGGAGGCCGGAAACTTGCTAAATGAAGATCGAACTAGAGGGAAATGCCTCATTAACCTAAATTAGTCAAGTGGTTAATGAAATTAGGGTTTGGGCATGATTATCCATGTCAGTTTCCCGCCCGAATATCAACTGTGGATCTGATTTAAGATCGACGGTAGGAGGATAGAAAGATAACATAGAAATCTGTGAAACTTAAGTCGATACTAACAGTTGTTGTGAGGTCTTAAATGCGAGTACTACCTCCTTTAATTCGCAAGTATGCCAGCTAACCTTGAATGAGACAGGTAGCTCATTCACTTAATGGAGGATTAAGTTATGTATCATAGGGTTGATGGTAACCTTTTCATGTTTAATTAGAACTTAAATATTAACCTCGAAATGGATATATGGAAAATTTCTATAAGGTAAGTTCGACATCCACCATGTTATAATGTGGAGGTTGGTATGAAATGATAAATTCATCCTGGTAAATAAAAAAAATTACTACTGTATGGTAAGAATATATATATATATTTTATATGATTATGTGGAGATGTGACAAGTGGTATCAGAGCAACATTCATACGCTGGGACCCTAAGGGTCAACTAACATTAAAGATGTATGTTTATTGATGCACAGAGTTTAGCAAGAAAAATTATGAGAAGGGGAAATACACAGCAAACTCCCCAAGAAGTCAGAGAACCCCAAGGTCAACCAGTGATGAACCCAGAAATGTGGGTCCAACTAAGTGTCGAACAACATCAAAATACTAGTAGGCTGCTGGAAGAACAACAACACCAAACTAGTTTCCTATTGAATAAGGTACAACAATTACAAGAAAAAATGGTACATGTTCAAAAGGATAATGAACGACTATTGCAAGATCAGGAGAAAATATTAAAAATTTTGTGAGATAAACAAAACTAGGAAGTGGAACATCCAAGTACTAACAGAGGTATGCAAGATGAAGAAGAACAGTAAACGAAAAATAACACCACAGAAATATTGGAAAGAAGTCCATCCCAGCGAAGCAAAAACAAAAATTTCAACGAAGCAGAATCTGGCAATGTGTCAGATCAGCAAGAAGTTAAAAAGAAGAAAACAGAATTTCAGGGGGAGTTCGAAAAATAAAACCACCAACGTTTGATGGTGAAGTTGAAGAAGTGGCTGAAGCATGGTTAATAAACATGAATAAGTACTTTCAGGTGTACGAGTACAACAACAACCTGAAGGCTAGATTAGCCATATATCAGTTACGGGAGAAAGCCATTTGTGGTGGGAAGAAGTGAAAAATGTTCACAGTATGGAGGAATAGGATGTTACCTGGGAACAATTTCAGCAATACTTTAAGGACAAGTATTTAACCAAACGATTCTATGATGAAAAAGCTAAGGAATTTCATGAATTAAGGTTTAGACAGATGACTATGGACGAATATATCACTAATTTTACCTCCCTGTTATTATATGTTCCATATCTTGGAAAAGGCTAAAATGCAGAGATTTCTGAGCAGTTTTCCAACACACACGAAGGAGCGAATAGAATTTGTAAATCCCCGAACCATGGATGAAGCCATTTGTAAAGCAAAAATGTGATATCAGCAGTCCAAGGAAAAAGGGGAGGTTGGAAAAACTTGGCAGCCAAAGAAAGGACAAAAAAGTAACTCGAATTTCAAGGGCGCCAAAAGTGGCAACTTTAAAAATTCTGCATGAAATACTGTCAGCAAACAGTTTCGCAGAAATCACCAAAGAACCAGATGGCCAGCAGACAAAAAACCTACAGAAGCATCCAACAAGCCCGAGCAAGGGCAGGTGACCAAGCCACCATTACAATGTTGGGGGTGTGGTGAAGCACATTATTACAAAAACTGCCCACATCAAACAAGAAATGACACTATAGCAAACTTGCATGAAGCTTCTTCAGTAGGAGATGTGGCGCGGAACATACCCCGTATCAATGCAGCGTTGGAGGACAGACAAGCAGATTATCAACCAATGATGATTGTGCTGGAAAGTAAAATACTAACTCAATCTATTTCTATTTTGGTAGAACCAGGTGCAAGTCTGAGCTATGTTAGTCCCAAAGTGGTAGAGTTGTGTAAATTGAAAGAATAGAAATTTAAAAGTTCATGGCTAGTACAGTTAGCCACTGGAGCAAATCGTAAGGTAACTGCAAAAATTCTGAACTGTATATTAGAAATTTCAAATCAACAGTTACAAGTGGATTTGAACGTTTTGCCACTAGGATCCTATGATGTTTTGTTAAGCATGTATTGGATGGAAAAGCATTGGACCCCAGTAGGCTATAAGGAAAATATTATTTATTACAGAATGCATGATGGAACACGTAAGGAAATTCAAGGAATCAGAAATCCATTACAACTATGTCCAATTCCAGCATCCCAATTGAATAAATGTATAAGAAAGGGGTGCCAGTTATATGTGATTTAGGTGGGGTATGAAAATTCCAAGGAGAAATCGCCTACAGTGGAAAATATATGGTGCAAGAATTTTTGGATGTTTTTCCAAAAAATATTCCAGGATTACCACCAAGGAGAGACATTGAATTTACCATAGAGTTAGTGCCTGGAGCTTCTCCTGTGTCAAGGGCTCCTTATAGAATGAGTGTGCCAGAATTAACAGAGCTGAAGATGCAGTTACAGGAATTGCTGGATAAGGGTTACATTCACCCAAGTGTGTCCCCTTGGGGAGCACTAGTTCTGTTCGTGAAAAAGAAAGACAAGACCATGCGAATGTGCATGGATTATAGGCAACTCCACAAATTAACAGTCAAGAACAAATATACTTTACCAAGGATTGATGATCTATTTGATCAAGTAAAAGGGGCCACAATGTTTTCCAAGATAGATTTGAGATCTGGGTATCATCAGATTCGAATCAAAGATGAATACATTTGCAAGACATCATTCCGTATCAGGTATGGTCACTATGAATTTGTGGTGTTACCCTTTGGGTTAACAAATGCACTAGCAACCTTTATGAGGCTAATGCATGGAGTCTTGCATCCTTTCCTGGATAATTTTGTACTTATATTTATAGACGACATTCTGATCTATTCCAAAAACTAGGAAGAGCATAAGGAGCATTTGAGGATTGTGCTGGAGATGTTAAGAAAAAACCAACTGTACGCAAATTTCAGCAAGTGTGATTTCTTCAAAATAGAAATCTAGTATTTAGGACATGTTATTTCAGCAGAGGGAATTTCTGTTGATCTAGAAAAAATCAAAACAATCATGGAATGGAGGGTACCCCAGAACATGGCTGACATTAAATCATTTATGGGACTATCTGGGTACTACCAAATATTTATCGAAGGATTTTCTAGAATTGATTTTCCCATCACTTCCTTGCAGAGGAAAGGGAAAGTTTTCAAGTGGACTATTGAATCTCAAAACAATTTTGAAAAGCTGAAACAACTTTTGACTATTGCACCTGTGTTAAGAGTGGCTGACCCAAGCAAAGAATTTGAAGTTTGTACTGACGCAAGTAAAGAGGGTGTTGGGGCAGTCTTATCTCAAGAAGGCAAGGTGGTAGCATATGAATCTAGAAAGTTGAAAGATCATGAACAAAGGTATTTAGCGTATGATCTGGAATTAACAGCAGTGGTACATGCACTCCGGGTATGGAGGCACTACTTGTTGAGTAGGAAATTCGTGTTAAAAACAGATCATAGCAGATTGACTAGTTATTTCAAGCAAAAAGATTTAAACTCAAGGAAGGCAAGATGGAATTCTATCCTAAGTGAGTTTGACATGGATATTCAGCATGTCAAAGGAAAGGAAAACCGAGTAGCTGATGCTTTAAGAAGGAAATTACATGGTATATATGAGCTATATTATAATCAGCTCAATAGTAGATTTTCAGAACAAATAAAGGAAGAAGCGCAAAAAGATCTCGAGTAGCAGTTTTTGTGGCAACAAATGGCAGAAAACAAAAATCAGTGCATCTGAGTATGGAATAAATGAAGATCAGATGTTAACATTCTGAGGTAAGGTATATGTACCTAATCGTATGGATCTGAAAGAACTAATAATGAATGAATATCATCATAGCAATTATGTAGGTCATCCAGGATATCAGAAAATGTTGACTGTAATAAGAAAGGTATAATTTTGGCCAAGTATGCATAAGAACATTGCTGAATACTTAAGTAAATGTTTGGAATGTCAACAAGTGAAGGTGGAGCATCAACATCCTGTGGAGTTGTTGCAGCCCATACCAATACTCGAATGGAAGTGGGAGGTCATATACCTATACTTCATTACAGGCTTATCGAGTAAATCTGGTAGAGACCAGTGGAAAAGCACTCAGAAAAGCCTGAAACTAATTTTCTGGTGCTAGCTGGACTGACTGTCCTGAGGTCATAGTAGAAAAATAATCCATTGTTAACCCGTACCTTTCCAGAAATTGGAGCACGGGGGTAGGAGAAGGAAGTAATCGCCTCCCCTAAAGGTTGGGAGGACCACAAATATAATCTACTAATCAGATAAGTAAACTTTATGAAATTTTGTTTGATCTCTTAGTTGCACATGGAGATTCTAAATATTTATTATGTCATGAATTCTACAAAGAATTAGTAACGAGATTCCTTTGTAGTTAATGTTCAATACTGAAGTTATGCTCAGAGAAGAAAAAACTGTAACATTTCTAGATAATTATGGAATTATGCGAATAATAGATAGACAATATTTATTAGAATTCTGTAAACCGAGAATGTGACAAGAGGATTGTACAAATATACATAGATATCTTAAATGTTGTATAGAAGGTTGTCTATAGAAAAATATTGTACATGTGCTTCTCTACCATTCTTATATTTTTATTTGACTTACTGTGAATTTTTTGAAGAAAGAGAAAAATCATAAATAATGTATAGAAACATAAATGGAAACTTCTGGTTGAGTTTTAAGTGAAAAATTCAAGAGAATATTCGGACTGTTGATGTTGGGTTTAGGCAAAACCCTACCCATGATACCTCGTCCATATAAACAAACTAAGCACGGACACTAAGATGGGTGGTCCGGTCACCTTAAATAAGTCGAACAGTACTAGTTTTGAATGGATATATTTATCTATCTTAAAAATAGAATAGAGAAAACATGGTGAAAAAAATGATTTATTACAGTTATTTTTCAAGTTATAATAATCTGTTCATTCTCTTATTATAGAGGTAGCCTTTCTAAAACCTGTAAAGGTTCTTCAAAAACAAGAAATTTTTACAAGCCTAGAAGCATGCACATGCATGTGAACCTTTTAAATTTCTAGCAAAGTTTATTTCATTTCAAATGGAAAAAATAACAGAAAAACTTAGCAAAAATATGTATTTTGTTCATCTTAATGGAACAACACAAACTGTCGAGTTGATAACTGAACTCATTTACTGGAATAATAAAATAATATGAGTAAATTCTTGCACAAGAAAGTGCGTTAACTGTAAACAAGCATTCGTAGATAATTTGAAAATCCTGAAGACATTGATTCAAAGGAGAGAGTCTAGCCAGAGTATTTAAATAAACATTTCCTTATAAAAGTCCTCCAGTAAAAAGGATAGTACAATCAAAATTTTTAAACAAATATTTGTGGCAGGTACCCACAAGAGAAGAACTATTCTTCACATTATGTCCATACATATTAAGAGAAAATATTCATGATTTTCCTTACAACACAGATCCAAGTCTGTTAAACATTTTCTGGTTAAAAACACAAGACGGTAGTCTTCGAGAATGATGTAAAAATCCTCAGAGTACCTTGGATAACGAGAAGCATGTTAGACTGAGGTCGAGGAATTTTTCATTAGAAACTGAAGAGTAAACCTTGAAGTCAAAGGGCCATGGGATGAGTTTAACATGCACATAGTAACATATAGTTGAACAAAACATGTATTGGGATAAAAGGGAAAACGATAATTTGGTTCTGTAATTCTTAAACTTTGGAATTATCATCATGATTAACTTGGAAGACAAAATCTACCTGTGCTATGGAATATTCCGTCCATGGATTCCCCCTGATGGTGCTGTGTATCTACATCGAGGCTGAGCCAAAGAAAAAATGGAAATATTTAAATTAACCAGTAATAAACCAAGTAGAAAGAAAGTAAACCAAAGTTGCTGAGACATGGGAAAGAATTTAGTTATACTCATGTAGCTTGCAGAGAAATTACCTGCTCAAGCAGTAAGGAATGACTAGGGCCGAGCGTATCCATGAACACGAATTTTATTTGCTCCAAGCGCTCAATACTTTCTTCTAACAGGTGTAATGCTGGTAGGGAGCGAAACCCTCCTTAGTTTACTTAGTTTGTAGGAAGCGGAGTCGGAACAAGGTCGGAGATCGGTAGCTCACCAAATGAAGATTGAACTAGAGGGCATAGCCTCATTAACTAAATCATTCAAGTGGTGAATGAAATTAGGGTTTGAGCGTGATATCCATGTCAGTTTCCCGACCGAATATCAACCGTGGATCTGATCTAAGATCGATGATAGAAGGATAGATAGATAGCATAGAAATCTGTGAAACTTAAGTCGAGACCAACAACGATTGTGAGGTCTTAAATGTGAGTACCACCTCCTTTAATTCACAAGTATGCCATCTAACCTTGAATGAGACAGGTAGCTCATTCACTTAATGGAGTATTAAGTTATGTATCATAGGGTTGATGGTAACATTTGCATGTTTAATTAGAACTTAAATATTAACCTCGAAATTGGTATATGGAAAATTGCTATAAGGTAGGTTCGATATCCACCATGTTATAATGTGGAGGTTGGTATGAAATGATAAATTCATCCTGGTAAATAAAACAAATTACTACTGTATGGTAAGAATAATTTTTTTTTTATATGGTTATGTGGAGATGTGACACTTTACTAATAGGTTCTAGTGTTTAATTCTATTAAAAATATATCAAAAAAAAAAAAAAAAATTATTTCAATCTTTGCTAATAAGTTATAGTGTCTAATTCCATTAAAAATATATTTAAAAATAAATTAAGTAAGAATTTATTTCAATCTTTACTAATAGGTTCTAGTGTTTAATTCTATTAAAAATATATTAAAAAATAAATAAATAAATAAGAATTTATTTCAATCTTTACTAGTAGGTTCTAGTGTTTAATTCTATTAAAAATATATTAAAAATAAATAAATAAATAAGAATTTATTTCAATCTTTACTAATAGGTTCTAGTGTTTAATTCTATTAAAAGTAAATAAGAATTTACTTCAATTTTTACTTATAGGTTCTAGTGTTTAATTTTATTAAAAATATATTATAAATAAATAAATAAGAATTTATTTCAATATTTACTAATAGGTTTTAGTGTTTAATTCTATTAAAAATATATTAAAATAAATAAATAAGAATTTATTTTAATCTTTACTAATACGTTCTAGTTTTTAATTCTATTAAAATCATATTAAAATAAATAAATAAATAAGAATTTATTTCAATCTTTACTAATAGGTTCTAGTGTTTAATTCTAAAAAAATAACAATAAATAAATAAATAAGAATATTATTCAATCTTTACTAATAGGTTGTAGTGCTTAATTCTATTAAAAATATATTAAAAAATAAATAAATAAATGAGAATTTATTTCAATCTTTACTAATAGGTTCTAGTGTTTAATTCTTTTAAAAATATATTAAATAATAATAATAATAATAATAATTTATTTAAATCTTTACTAATAGGTTATAGTGTTTAATTCTATTAAAAATATATTAAAAAATAAATAAAAAATTATTTCAATCTTTAGTAATAGGTTGTAGTGTTTAATTATATTAAAAATATAATTAAAAAAAGAAGAAGAAAGAATTTATTCCGATATTTACTAATAGGTTCTTGTGTTTGTCTAACAAAAGCGGGAGGAGAGAGTGCGTTGTGTGAGACCATGGAAACCTAGGGTTTACCTCATCCTTGTAATGGGAGCCGACATGGCTCCTTCCCCTCTCTACTGCGGAAACATCTTTGTGCTAAGGGTAGCACTGTATACAGAGCCCAGACATTCAAGGAATGGAGATTCATGAAGGAGGGGTAGGCATGCCCCCACCCCCCCCCCCCCTGACTGGTGGCTCTCTTGATGGCATCGGATCCACGGGAATTAACTTTGAGCCTCTCAACGATAAGACAGGGAACTTTGACCCCGCAAATACCCCAAAAAATCTAACAGAAGAGAAAAAAGACAAAAACGGGAAGAGGAAGGCATCATCCTCAACCTGCATTCCTATAGCAGCTGACAGGCCTAAGACTATATTCCTGCTCATCGCATCAATAATAGAATACAAAATATGAAGGACCATGACCTCATTGGAAAATTCATTGGCTTCTAGCCCACTCAAAAAGCTCTCCTCGACTGGATTACTTCCAAATGGAAGCCCAAAGGGCACATCTCCCTCCAGCTAGGACCAAAGGGTTTCTTCAACATCATATTCACCTGCCTAGAAGACAAATACCGTATCATGGATGGAGGGCCATATTTCTTCAACTCGACATGCCTCTTCTTAAGCGACTAGGTAGAAATATTTAACCCAGACAAAGAAGACTTCAACTGGGCTCCTGGTTGGAATAGGATATATTCACTCCGTAAAGATTATTGGAATGAGCTATCCCTCAAAGTCATTGGAAATCACATTGGAGAGTTCATCAAAATTTCCAAAGAAACCACGCTTGATTGTTACACTGCCTACGCCAGAATCTATGTCTACGTGCACCTCGCCAATGCTCTCCCAGATTCGGTAAGTCTATTCCATGACGATATTGAATGGGTCCAAACTACGCCTAGTGTGGTTTTATACCTTAACGGCCTGGTGCATTCTCCTTTGATTGCCCTGAGGCACCTTGTACATGTATGCACCAGTGCATTAAAGCCAGAGTAGCACACCAGGCATAGGAAGTTTATAACATTGGCGAATGTCACTAATCCCTAATATGAAAACTATAAAATATTTATTCATATATCTGTAAAATTATTCAAATTTATATTGATTATATATATAGCCTTTATATAATGTTGGCGATTTTTAAGGTAAAAGAATATTATATTGTAAAATTTGGGCGAATCATTTTTAGAAAAAATGGAAATTGAAGAAATTTTTTTTTTGTAAAACCTATGGAAAATTACCCTGCCTACGAATATTAGCCCCTAAAATTTTCCATGGTGTTGGTGATACAATGCATGGGGCCGTTCTAATTGGTCTTGGGATTTGTGCGGTGCCCATGGGTCATATCAACACACCGGTGCATAGACTTATAGAAAGGCACCGGTGTGTAGTATCACACAAATGCACCGAGATTTATAATTGGTATTGGTATTCGTGCGGTGCTCATAGGTAGTACAAATGCACCGGTGCGTAGTATCACACAAATGCACCAATATTTATAATTGGTATCAGTATTTTTGCGGTGCCCATAGGTCGTACAATGGCACCGGTGTGTATAGACACATAAACACACCAGTGCGCAGTGCTGCACAAACACACCGATATTTTTAATTGGTTTTGGTATTTGTGCAGTGCCCATAGGTCATATAAATGCACTGATGCGCTTCACAATACAAACGCACCGGTGTACAGTAACTGACATGCACCGGTTTTCATTTTGTATTTTTTAGAAACATTGACCTATGGCAGTGCAATTATTGTGATTGTTTTAAATTCATTATTCATAAAAATTCGACACATCTTATAACAGTATTCATATTAATTACATTTTTATTAATGCACTTGAATGTGATGTTTGGATTAATTTGTTATCTCATATCATAATTATTGTGATTTTTTAAAATTCATTATTCATCAAAAGTTGACACATATATATCTTATAACAATATTGATACGAATTAAATTTTTATTAGTGCATTTTAGAATGACAATGGAGAACGCAATAGAATAAATTAAAACATATTTTATTATATATATGTGTGTGTGTGTGTGTGTGAATAAGACAGTCTTTGTCATACAAAGTGGGACAGTTATTGGTATCCCTTTGTCTTTCAATTGGAACACTATGTTCATTACATTAAACAAAATGTCTGATTTCACATGATAATATTTCAAAAAATACAACGTCTTGCTTTGATATCCAAACATAGTGATCATCATTCTTCGCTTGAACTGTTGTCACTGGTAGAGCTACTTCCATGACTTGGGTTATTTTCAGGAATGTTTTGTTCACTGTGTTGATTGTTTTCTTCTTCTTCAACTTCCATCTACAAACATAAAAATAAACTGTAATGAGTGTATATACATTGGTGAGAATAATGAAAATTGCAATATTAAATAATATACATCAATGTAAATCGAAAAGAAATGATGTACCATTGCAAAAATTGACTCATACACTATACAAATTCTTTCAAAACCATGTAACATGCCATCTTTCAATATTTCATTTGTTGTCGTAGTTCCATACTTTGTTTCCTGCAAGTTTTATACCCCATAAAAAATCATATATTTAATATAAAATATTTGTTTGTTCTATTAATTATATATAATGCTAAGTAAAACAAGATTGATAGATGCTTAAAAATTCCACAATTAATTTTTGATATGCCAACATATACTCACAACCCATATTTAACCCAATTTCAATCAATTCCTCTGATGGTTCTTCTTTGTATGTTAGCACCTGTTTGAAGACATTCAATGATGATTTTTGTAAAACAAATAAAAAAATAAAAAAAATGAAATCTAGTTAAGTTGTTATAAGGAAGCAAAAATTACTCACAAACTTAGATATCAACCCTTTTCTTCCTTGTCGTCCTATTTTATGTGCTGAATGGGTTCCGTTTTATTTTATTTTCTGCAAGAAAGTACTTGAAAATTAATATTTAATGCAGCTGAATTGTTTATTTATTGTACCTAATGATAAAAAAATTCAATGATTACATATTAAATTTGAAGTAAGTTGTTGTTGAGATGGCTCCTCCTGCGATGCAATTTTTCCCATTTCTTTGACCATCTCCTTATAAACCTTTTTGGACATTCCTACTGGCATATTTCCAATATCAGCTCGTTCATCTTTTGAGATTTTCATAATCTTCCTGAAAATGTAACATGACAATAAACTATTTAATTTTTATATTGATATATGAAAAGTGAATATAACAAAAGTGATATTTATAAATAATTTTAGACAAACATTTAAAGAAATATTAATTTTTCATTCCTTTTTTTTGTAGTTGTATGTTTTTGCTATTAAAATTCAGACATGTCTCATTGACCAATTCTCTCGAAACTCGTCCTGTAGTTTAGATAAAATTTGGTTCTTGGAATCATTGGATTGGTTTTTGTATTGTAAGTGGAAAGAATGTCTAACATTTGTTCCACTAGATCCCTCCAACTTTTGTAAAAGTTTTCCCCCCTTTCGTTAACCTCCAGCGCCACTCGAGATGAGCTAAGGAGCAATTCATTTTCATTTTCATGTTCTATTTTTTTCTTTTCTTAGAACAAAAATCATTTTCTCAGTTGTTGGTCCCTCTATAACATTAAACAGATGTGAATTAATAGATTGTATGACACATATTATCTAATAATTTTAAGTATATTATTAATGAAAATTAAAAAAGGAACTCATATTGGATCGATAGTAATTTTTCATTCACCTGATTCATCCTTTTGCAATTTTTCCATCAAGATTTTACGTTATTCTGGTCCTAGATCAGAAATTATCTTATCGATCTTCATCATTTAGTGGCTCTGCATGATACACAGTAAACAATACATATTAGTTAAGCTTACATATAGTTAAAAAATAATATTTTTTGTAAAGAATTTACAAAGAACTTTCCTTTTTTTCTTTTCTTGATGTGTTATCAGTATTTTTGTTACTTGATATCTTGTCAGTCATTTCTTTATCAATATGAAATGTGTACCATATCATTCATTAATATATTTATAAATAAATTGTCAACTTTTCAGGTAAAAAAAATGTCAAGAAACAGGTGCGCCATTTATTCTGTACGCACCGACGTCAGTGTGTAGAGGTATTATAAACGTACCGCACAAACCGTAAAATAGACCGTATGGTGCTCAATGTCAACAAGGAGCACCAGGGCGTTACATGTTAACCACCACACCGATTAACATAGAGAAAATAATAAAAATTGTCGAGTGTTAGTTTTTGTAGCATAAACCGGTGCCATATATTACATATGGCGCACTGATAAAAAAAAATTGTTTTTATTTTTTAATTTTTAACATAGTACTTTCACGGTGTGCTTTTACAATACAGCGCACCGATGCGCTAGGTTACACCGGGCGCACTGATGAAAACAAAAATCTATTTTTTTTTAAATTCACGCAAGGGATGACATGGATTGGGATACGACTATGCAAGTCGTCCTGTCAGTCAGATGTCTTAGGAATATATTTAGCAATACAAACCCTATAAATATAGAATTAAAAGGCCTAATTCTGAAATCACAGAAAGAGGGGGAAGAAAGGGTGAAAACAAAAAGAATGTAGGGTTTGTTTCTAAGATGGATTTTATTTTTTGTGAAACAACACGTTAGCGGTGCGCCATAATTAAATAGTGCACCCGCGGCATATTTTACCTATGGCGCACTGATTAAAAAAAAAAGTTTTTTTTTTTAATTATTTTTTAACACAGTACTTTCGCAGTGTGCTTGTACAATAAAGCGCACTAGTGTGCTAGGCTACGCCGGGTGCACCGATGAAAAAAAATCTGGTTTTTTTTTTTTTTTTCTTGGAAGGGACGACATGGATTGGGATCCAACTATGCAAGTCGTCCCATGGGTTGGATGTCTTACACCTATTTTTAGCAATACAAACCCTATAAATCTAAATTGAAAAGCCCTAATTTTAAAATCACGAAAAGAGGGAGAAGAAATGCAAGAAACAAAAAGAATCTAGGGTTTGTTTCTAAAAATGTATTTTGTTTTTTATTTTGTTTATGAAAATTGCAGAAAAGTAAAAAAAAATGCAAAAAAAAGTAAAAAAAACAATAAACTTTAATTTTTTTCTTTTACTGCGTAAAAAAAACTGCAGAAAAAGTTAAAAAAACTAATAAACTTTAATCACGTGATCGTTTCAAATTCTATGCTACAAAGTTTGAATCACTAGAGTTTTGGAATTTTGATGTCTGAATACTTCTGTTCGAATGCATTTCCCCGCTCCATAGTGCTCTTGTGCTCTGTTTTCTCTAGGTATGTCCCTGCAAATCTCTGGCTGACTTTTTTTTGCAAAAATAGTGAAATAATGAAAAGTGTTTTGTATTTAAAGAAATGTTTTATGAAATTATATTTTCGAAAATATTTTGCCACCCATTTTTCAATTTACCACTTTTTTTTTCACTTAAAGAAAATAGAGTTGTTCTTTTTTTATTTGCGATTATTCGTCACTGTTGCATCAAGTAATGGCACCACACCGGTGCTTCTATTTATAAAACGACATTGGTGCGCTAGGTTACGACAGGTGCACCGATGAAAAAAAAATTGTTTTTTTTTTAATTTCACTGAAGGGAAGACATAGATTGGGATCCGACTATGCAATTCGTCCCATGGATTGGATGTCTTATGCCTATATTTAGCAATACAAACCCTATAAATCTAAATTGAAAAGTCTTAATTCTGAAATCACAGAAAGAGGGAGAAGAAAGGGAAGAAACAAAAAAGAATCTAGGGTTTGTTTCTAAAAATGGTTTTTTTTTTTTTTTGTTTATGAAAACTGCAAAAAAAGTAAAAAAGACTATACAAAAAAAGTAAAAAAAATAATAAACTTTGATTTTTTTCTTTTACTGCATAAAAAAAACTACAGAAAAAGTAAAAAAACAATTAACTTTAATCATGAAATCATTTGAAATTCTATGCTACAGGGTTTGACTCACCAGAGGTTTGGAATTCTGATTGTCTGAATACTTCTGTTCGAACGTATTTCCATGCTCCACAGTGCTCTCATGCTCTATTTTCTCTAGGTATGTCTCCTGCAAATCTCTGGCTAAATTTTTTTGCAAAAATATTGAAATAATGAAAAGTGTTTAGTATTTAAAGAAATGTTTTATGAAATTAGATTTTCGAAAATATTTTGCCGCTCATTTTTCACTTTACCGTTTTTTTTTTTGCTTAAATAAAATAGAGTTGCACTTTTTTATATTTTTGGTTATTCATCACCACTGCATCACGTAATTGAACCGCACTAGTGCGTCTGTTTATAAAATGACACCAGTGCACAGTACCAAAAATGCACTGGTGTGGTGATCTGTACATTAGCACCGATAACAAGAAGTCCATTTTTAAGGCACCGAAATTACTTTTAGGTGTGTGCACCAAAATTTATTGTTGATTTTTCTCAAATGCAGGGAGAAAATATCATAATTATATCAAATGGACAATTCTTCAAAATCCAACTCATTCCATAATATTTCTAAAAGTCCATTACAGAGTTCTCCCTATCCATCTCGAGACGTAATATTTAATTTAGATTTTATTTTTATTTTCATTATCTAATTGAATTTATGTTTTTTATCCATGTAAATCATGCACAAATTAATTAAATTTATAATGTATACAAATTTGCAGGTTCATGATGCAGATTCAACATCGAGTTCAGATGCACAAAATATTCAAATAGCTCCAAAACGTTGGAAGCTCTTTTCAGGAGCTGCATACCATAAGGCGCATTTGGTAAATGAAAATGGACAGTCACTTCACCCTACCAATTGTAACAATATCGCATCTTCTAGCCACAATCCCTGGACAATGATGGTAATAATTATAATTGTTTGGTATATTGATTAATGTAATTATTTCAACGTCAAACCAATTTATAATCATGCAATATTGTCAACATGGTTACTAATTGAGATCATATATTTTTTACTAATCATGTTCAAATATTTTTTTTAATTATTAGGATTCTAGTGATGATGAGCGACCTACCTACCATCTTTCATTGCACCCCACGATAATGTCAAAACGAGAGAAAACTAAATTAAGAGAAAAAATTGGAGAGGAAAAATACCATGAATGGTTGAATCAACCACGAATTCAATTCCCACTATGTCCAGATTCACCAATTAGGAATGAATAAAATAATAGTAGTTCTTCACAAGCTGGAAATGGAGGAAATCAAATAGAGGTTGGTATGGATGATTAATTAAGGGATACGACCACCATGGAGACGATGTTGTTAGATGCACTAAAAAACGATGATCAGCTAGGGGATGATGCTCATATTGCTGACACCTTTTTCAAAAGCCTTAAATTTTCTTCCACCAACCCTCTCTTTAGACCTGGCAGTCAGTCAAATTCTACGCAGTTGGGGACAACAATGTCACTGTACAACTTGAAAGAAAAGTTTGGCTTGTCGAATGCATGTTTCTCAGAACTTTTGAGGTAAGATACCATAAAGTACTCCCTTATATAAATTTGAAATATAATCAGTACACTGCAATGAACATTACAAATGGTAAATTTTATGAACGTTAGTAATTATATCGACATTAATGTACATTTATTAATATATTTTTCCATGATCACCAACTACAAGTTATTCAAAGATAAGGTTCTTCCGAGTGATAATGTCTTGCCTGGTAGCTGCGAAGAGGCAAAGAAATTGTTGAAAATGTTGGGTGTTGAGTACATACCATATCATGCATGTCCAAATGATTGTATTCTATATAGAGTAGAATATGCAAACAAAGAGGTGTGTCTGAAATGTGGGCATGACATGTATTATAAATAAGAAAAGAAGGGTAAATCATGTACTGGTCCTCCTTTTAAGATATTGACGCACATGCCTATAATCCCAAGGATTCAAAGGCTCTTTCATTGCAAAGAATTAGCTATGTTGTAGGGATGGCATGCCTCACATAGAAGTGAGTTGGGAGTTATGTGAATCCAAAATGATTCAATAGCCATGAAGCATATAGAGGATACATGGCCCAAAAAATTCAAGGATGAAGTACGAATTCTACGACTCAGCATAGCCATGGATGGTGTCAACCCATATTCCCTCCAGAACACCAACTATTTTGTTTGGCCTGTAGTAGTGATCAATAACAATATCCCCCCATGGTTTTCCATAAATAATGAACATCTTATGTTGGCCCTCATAGTCCCTGGTAGAAGACAAGTGAAAAATATGGATGTCTACTTACAACCACTGGTAGATGAATTGAAGGAATTATGGGATGGGATAAATGTATACGTTGTATCAAGACCCATCGCAACAGAAAGGAGTTTTATGTTTTATGGCATATGTGCTTACACGACACATGATTATTTAAGCTTAGGAGTTTGCTCTGGTAAATTACATGTTTAATTTATTGATTTGTTTATATACGTAACAATATTATTTCACATATTAGTTATTTAATTCATTTTAATATTTTTTCTGATCTTCATGATGTTCTTTAGCGTGCCATGCATGTTAATTAATGTATACAAATATAATCTCGCAGGTCTTGTAAAAAAAGGGTATTTTGGATGTAAATGTTGTGGACCTTCTATGAAAGCTAGATGATCCAAGGACCTACGAAAGCCAGTGTATGATTGCTCCAAGGTATTCCTACCAGAAGAACACCCTTATAGAAGAGAAGCATCCTCTTTCAATGGTAAATGAGAGAGAACCCAAAGGCCTCCAACAATGACACCAGATGAATGGCTTAGAGCATATGAGAGAGAGAAGGAGAAGGAGTTCATAGTAATGTTCGATTCAAATGGGGAGCCTATGTTCGATGATCCAGATTTCTTCGACACCTATTTTGAGAAATTTCCCATTCAGATGAAAATGAAATCTATCTTTTATAACCTCCCATATTGGGAGAATCTTAAGATTACCCACTTATTAGATCCCATGCATATATTTAAAAATGTTTTATCTTCTTTATGGAGGCACATATCAATGAAACAAAGTGACACATTGGCTGTTAGGAAAGATCTTAATACTTAAAAAACTAAAAAGAAACATTGGCCAAGATGATTAGAAAGTACGGGATCAGAGGCAGACATTGGTCCCTCAAATTCATGGTTTTTCAAAGAAGGTGATGTCCTATGGATTTTAGAAAAATATGATATTTCTTTGGCAAAGGAAGTTATAATGGGTGTGAGGGTGCCAAATTCATACGGGCCTTCACTACGACGCCTCTTCACCGTGGATGACCATTTGTCAAGGTTGAAATCGGATGACCATTTGAATCTTCTAAAAGTATGTATAATGTCAAAAGCATGATTTTATTATTTGTTATATTAATAAATTTTATCCCATGCGGGGATCATAAAACATAACTAATTTTGTATATTATTTCACGTGTTTATAACTTTGCAGTGTCATTATCCTTTGTTCATGCATGGGTGTGTTAAACATGAATTCCCTCAAGACATAGGATGTGCCATATCTAAATTATCTACATTTGTATGTTGGATCACGTCAAAGGAGATTCATGTGGCTAGCATTCTATGGTGGGGTTAAGAGATAGTTGAGATTGTTTGTATGTTTGAGAAGGAACTGCCGATGAGTTTCATGGACTTACAGGTTCATCTTCTAATCCACCTAGTAGATGAGGTTGAATTAATTGGGGTGGTTTCTTGTCATTAGATGTTCTTCTTAGAGAGGTATATGAATAAATTGAAAGGTTTTGTTTGACTAAGGGAAAAATCCGAGGGGTCTATGGAAAAGGGGTACATATCGTATGAGTATTTCTATTATCCTAGTGAGTGCATCAAGTAGATCGACAAAAGACCAGGAGCGGTGATTTGGGATGATGAAAGGGATGAAGACAAAAGAGAAGGGGAGTTGCTCCAAACAAGTGGAAAAAAGTGATTGATAAAGAGTAAGTAACTTATAATTTTTCAAATTTACAAAAAGTAATTAATATTCATGTTGAAATTCGATATAATGGATATTTTGATCTCTAAGTACTATATAATTTTGGTTTGATTTGGTCAGTGAATGCAGAAATTGAAGCAATCAATAAATTTTTTCTTTACAATTCTGAAGCGACACAACCGTGGTTCGCATTGTACGAACAAAAGAGGATGAAATGGGATAGTGACAGGAAAGAATTCAGACAGTTGAATTTTAAAAGTGTTCCTTATCCTGATAATTTAAAAGAAAATATGCCAAAAATATGCCCCAACAGTTGGGTTGCTGAAATACGGTGCTACCAATCGTTACCCGCATGCTGAAGAGGATGCGCTAAACGTAGGGATTGGGTGCAACAACTTGGTAATAATATTTTTAATTTATATGTAAATTTGAAACTTATAAGACATCTATATTTCATATTTTAACTGTTGGTTTATTATAAGACACATGAAACTATGATTTTTTTAACTTTTTTATAATAGGTGCATTTGTTCCCATCTATGTGGGCATATGGACACCATTTTCTCATAGAAAATGCCAATGCTGGAAACATCACACAAGAATGTGGAGTGGAATTTGAGTTCGTTAAATCTAGTCGATCTAGCCACATGATCAAAATCTAGTACGGGGGACATTAGGTTACGTAGGAAAGATACAAGAGATCACTGAAGTGGATTTCTCTTCTTTCTAATGTGTTATTTTTAGCTGCAAGTGGTGGGACACCTTTGATCCCAATAATGTAAAGGAAGATCGCGATAGTAGGCTAATATGTATCAACTCTAGAAAGATGTGGGATCAAGCTAAGGAGCCCTATGTTTTCCCCAAACACTGCAACCATGTGTTTTTTTACCCAAATGTGTTGGATAGGGATTGGTGGTTCATATTGACACATGACCCTAGATCAAAACATATTTTTGAGAACAATAGTGTTACCATGCCATGAGTGTTGGAAGTTAATGAGGGTGATCATGAGAACCGAGAGTGATATGGTACATGTGTTATTTCATCAATATTTATACTTTTTAATATGGGTTCTTCGAAACATTATAATATGTATTTTGAATTAATTGGTAATTTTCATTGTGTTAATGTTAAAATAAATAATTCACTTGATAATTTGCAATTATTTTGATCTAAAAAACAATAACGTACTGTATAAATTAGTTCTTTTTTTGTATCTAAGATCATAATAAAATAATGGTAATTCTAAAGTACATGAATTTATTTGCATTATTTTCTAAACTTTATTATGTTACAATAATTCATATTATTCTAGATTTATTAGTTTACAATTATTTAAAATTTACAGATTTACAAATTTAAAAAATTTAATAAATTTATTTCACATTAATACAATTAAAATTTTACAAATATTTTACATACAATTACAATTAAAATCAGAATTACAATTACAATTACAATTACAATTTTACAATTTCAAGTACAATTACAATTACAATTACAATTTTAGAATTTTACATACAATTAGAATTACAAATATTACAATTTTACAATATCATGATCATTTAATATTAAATTAATTAATAAACATCACATTCATGATAACCATCATACAAACATCATATTTGACTTAAAAACACATTCAAAATCGCTAACATCATCGTGATAATGATCATCTAACAAAACACAATTAACATTATATATTAACATCATCACAACACAAACATCAAATATACATCTCATGTCAAATGACTCATGCTATCACATACACATCTATCTGCAAGCTGCACATTAAATGAACATATCTAACATGACCTAAAAATATACATGTCATGATGATCACCAACATGTAAATTAAGTACAACTGCAACATAAACATAAAATACATGGATGTTGCGCTTATGTACGGTGTCAGGAGGACGGTGCGATGAATAAACTCTATGCCCTGGAGCATATAGATAAGCCAGCGGACTGACCTCCTTCCATCATGACATAGTGAACGATACGGTCTTTTACAAGGCCACACATTGACGCTAGCGAAATATGGAAAGTCATGCGCTGATAAAAATAGTCATCCCAGGGTGGCTATTTTGGTCAACGTACCGCGTCGCCTCTATCCCACTAGGTCAATGGTGCGGCCAGGTTACCGACTGCACCGCACTTTTAAAAAAAACTTAAAATAACACAGTACGCCTTCGGTACCGCTCTGGAATCGGTGTGGATACCGTTAGCACCAATTTACCAGGACGAACGTTGACCCTGTCGAAATGCGATATGCAGTGCACTAACAAAATTACTCGCCCCAGGGTGGATAATTAAATCAATGCACCCTGTTGTCGCTATTCCACATTGTCAACGGTGCGGCCTGGTAAACGACCAAACCACACTTTTTAATTTTTTTTAAAATAACACGGCATGCCTATCGGTACTGCCCCGAAACTAATGCGAATACTATTAGCACTGGTTGCAGTGCGGCTTGTAAATTTACAGGTAGCACCACAAACCGGTGCGAGTCAAACGGCTCGAGCGCACCGTGCGACAATTTATTTATTTTTTCTTTTAAATAGTTAATTTTAAGGTTATTTGAAATTCTAATCCGCTAAAAGGCTTAATTATGGAAAAAAATAAAAATACTTGTACATTTTCCCGTCGAGAAGGTATATTGGCTATAGAATTTGGAAAATAAAATTTGTCCACCATTTTGCAAAATTCAAGCTAGAGATTGGTGGGCAATGCATAGCAGTAGTGCATGCAATGAGTGCAATGGGAGCACCAATGTCAGGGCAGCTCAAACAAGGATAAATTTCACTGATGATTGAGAGCTTTGTAGCACTGAAAAAAGTGAAAAATGTGGTTTTTTGGCTGTAATTTTTTTTTATTTAACGTTGTTCCGATGCGTGAGTTTTTATGGACACACCAGTGCGTTTTCTTCATTCTTCACCAAGCGATTTATGTTTTCACATGCTTTTTATGAGGCACTGATGCGAAAGTTTTGAAAAGAAATGGTGCACTAAATTAATACAACGCACCAGGCAGGTGTGTATGGAGCACATGGTGTCCAGTGTGCCAATTTTTTGTGTGGTTTTTTGGCCGTAATTTTTTTTATTTAACCCTCTTCTGGTGCGCGGGGTTTTACGGGTGCACCAGTGCATTTTCGTTGTTCCACACTGGGAGGTTTCTATTTTCACGCGCTTTTTATGAGGAACCAGTGCAGAAGTGTTGTAAAGAACCAGTGCACTACAGTAATACAATGCACCGGACAGGTGTGTACTGAGCGCATGGTATCCGGTGTGCCAATGTTTTGTCGTGATTTTTGGCCGTAATTTTTTTTTTATTTAACCTTGTTCAGAGTGTTGTAAAGAACCGGTGCGCTACAGTAATACAATGCACCAGGTAGGTGTGTACGGAGCGCATGGTGTCCAATGTGCCAATGTTTTGTGTGATTTTTGGCCATAAATTTTTTTATTTAACCTTGTTCCGGTGGGTGGGGTTTTATAAGCGCACCAATGCATTTTCTTAATTTCGCGCCGGGCAGTTTCTATTTTCAGGCACTTTTTAGGAGGCACCTGTGTAGAAGTGTTGTAAAGAACTAGTGTGCTACAGAAATACAATGCACCAAGTGGGTGTGAATGGAGTGCACATTGTCTGGTGTGCCGATGTTTTGTGTTCACAGGTGATTTCTCTTATTGAACGCACCAGTGCGTTTTACGGTGATAAGCGCACCGAATGAAATACATCCGCAAAAACCTCTGCCTGCCAACCTCCTTTAGTAACCTCCACTAGAAATGGATTTCTGGGGTATTTTTATAAGGGGTTCCTCAAAAACATCCACTAGAGGGTCTTTTCCTTGTAGTGGGAAGAAATCCTCTGGAAACAAAAATCGAGAATTCGATGGCCTAAAGAAGGGGAGAAGAATAAAAAATTATTCCACCGCTCCACCATCCAGCGTTGAATTCTCAACCGTATTGTTGTACTAAAAAATGATCAGGGAGATAATCTTGAGGCACACGATGACATTGAGAAAGAACTATTAAACTACTTCAAGGATACGCTCAGAGAGTCCAAAATCTAGCGTCAACCTAAAATCACTAAAATCATTCAGAACATCCCTAGAATCATCACGAAAGAGCATAACCAAATGTTGCTGAGGCTGGTATCACTGCAAGAGGTGGAGCAAGAAATGTCACAGCTCAAAGACGGAAAGGCACCTAGTCTAGATGGGTTCACCTCCAACTTTTTTCATTTCTTTTGGGAGAACATCAAGCTGGAAGTCTAGGATTTGGTTGAGGAATATTAGAGCATTCATGAGATCCTCCTATCCCTGAATGCTACCTTCCTCACTCTTATCCCAAAAGAGGAGCACGCGGCCACCCCCAAAAAATATAGATTGATCACCCTCTGCAATGTCATCTACAAACTCATCTCCAAATTTATTTCCAGCAGAATCAAACCCCTCCTCCTGCTGCTCATATCTCCAGAAAAAACAGGGTATGTGGAAGGATGTCAAATTATGGACGACATAATCCTCACGCATAAAGTGACTCACTCACTGAAATTAGAGAAAAAATCGGGTATGCTCCTCAAAATTGATCTCTCCAAATATTTTGATAAACTCAGCTAGAATTACATTAAACAAATTCTCCTGGAATTTGGATTCAGCCCAAATTAGACCAGATGGGTCATGAGCCTAATCTCCCCCCCCTTTTTCTCCATTTTGGTCAATGAATCCCCTTTCCCCCTCTTCTCTCCCTTAAGAGGGATTCATCAAGGTGATCCCCTCTCACCCTTCGTGTTTGTTTTCATGGTAGAAGGCTTGGGGCATATCATCCACCATGCCATCATCTCCCAGTCTCTCAAAGCATTAACCATTCATAACAATCTCCCCATCTCTCATCGGCAATTTGTCGATGACAATATTTTTTTTGGTTGTCCATCGGTTCAAGAAGCCCTCTCCTTCAAATCCTTGTTAGATTGCTTCTCTGAGGCCTTAAGAACCACCATTCATGCCGATAAATCTCAGCTCTTTTTCTTCAATACCCCAGCCATTATTCATCACAATATAGCCAAGATCCTTGGCTTCTCTATTGCATCTTTACCCTCCAAGTACCTTGGTGCTTTTCTCATTGACTTTGTTATCAAAAACTCCTCCTAGAAGGAACTTATGGAAAAATTAGAAGCTAGACTCTCTTCTTGGACTCACAAAGCTCTCAAAATTGTTGGATGCCTTGTCCTGATCAAATATGTCCTCCAATATTTGCCCCCATATTTATTCTCAGTGTTAGTCACCCCCAAATGGGTTCTCAAGTCAATTCGTAACTTGCAAAGAAACTTTCTTTGGAGCAATAAGAAATACAATAAGAAATGGGCCCTTGTGAAATGGGGGAAGGTATGCACACGTAAAATATCTGTAGGCCTGGTGCTTCGTGATCGTAGCCACAGTACCACCATCATCGATGCGCACATCCACTAGAAATGGGTCTCCAAACCCCGTGTTCCATTTATGGGCTTCCGAATATGATGGAAATGACCTCAGGAGGATCTTATCAGATTCAATTTAGAAGACATGGGCTCCCAAATTTGGAAAGACGCCAAGTAGCATAGATCTATAATTCAAGAGCATAGCTTCTGGGAAATACACTCAGATGCTCAAGCTCGTCTTTGGGAGGACTCGTGGAAACAACAACCCAAATTGGCCACCCTGTTTCAAAAACCTAGATGGTGAGCCACTCTTCATACAAGGGAGAATAATAAATTCAAACACTTCTGGGCCTTACCTCTCAACAATGGATTTCGTCAATGGCCTCCTGTTTCTCAGTGGCAGGAAAACTGGAATGAGGAATCTCATGAGGACATCTACAGGGAATCAGATGCATAGAAGGAGAGGACATCCTCCAATGGGGGTACACCACACAGGGCACCTTCACCAACAAGGATGCCTACCACCTTCTCCACCCAAATGATCTGAATCATCCTGATGCAAGATGGACACAGATCTGGAACCCCAATATATGGCCTAAAATCTCCACCTTCCTACGACTGCTCAGCAAAAAAGGCATCCTAAAATGGGACAATCTTCTTAAAAAAGGCTTTATCAGCCCCTCACCCTATGCAAACTATCAAAACCATGAATAAAATATAAATCATCTTCTGGATACTTGCCCTCGTACAAGTTCTCTTTGGGATAATATAGCTATCCTTTGCCGAAGAACCGATAGAAAAAGAGGGGACATCATCAGCTCTATTCAACTCTAGTAGAAATATCCCTGCAACAGCAATATACTCAACTCTCTATGGGCTCTCCTACCTGGTCTACTACTTTGGACGATCTGGAAAGAAAGAGACAAATGCATCTTCAAATATCAAATAACTCTGCAGGAGATTATTTGGACTAGTCTCTTCAACAAACTAAAGGAGACCCTTTCCTTGCACCACTGGAAGGACTCAAATTTCCCTTCTTAACCTCCAGAGAGCATGATATGGGCCAATTGGAATCTCTCTTTCCCATTTCACTCTGTTGGTTCTCCCTCTTCCAACCGTCCACTTGAATATCCCAGCACTTGGAGACCTCCTCAAGGCATTTTCAAACTCAACTTTGAAGGAGCCTCCAAAGGCAATCCAGGGGATGCAAGATTCGGTGGAATTCTCAGGAAATCTAAAGGGAAGCCCTTGATCATCTACTTTGGTTCCATTGTTTTGGACACCAATAACTGAACAAAATTGGAGGGTCTCATGCAAGGCCTAAACATTTCTCATGATAATAACTTATTTCCTCTAGAAGTTGAAGGCGATTCCCAAGTCATCATCAACATTGATCATCACCTTCTCCTTGGCGCCTTATCCTCCTGTTGAAGCCTCAAAATTCCATTGCAACAACGTGGGGGAAAACCACTCAGTTCGGACGTTAGAGCAAGTCATTTTTCGTTTGTAGTGGCACCGACTGGGGGTAAAGGGACTAGTTTCCCAATAAGGATAATGAGGGTGTGTTTGTTTATAACATTCAAATGGAAAAATTATTTAATCTATCATATGAAATGGATAAATATCTCTTCACCTATATACCTGGGAGTGTTCTTTCTCCAATGCGATATAGAAAGATATGTTTCAACAATTGGTAATGAAGATTCTTCAAAAGTTGAAAGAGATAAAAATTATGTAAAAATAATTCTTTTGAAATTTTTTTTTAATCAAAACAATTGTGAAATATATACCGCATTCATAAGTTTGATCATATATGAGATAAGTAATCATAAGTAAATATCATTACAAAAGTGCATTTAATATTTACTTATGGTAACAATTTCATATATAATATAGATAAAAGATGTTTGTCAATTCGAGAAGTAAAACTTAATATAATGTATAGAAATACCATATATGCGAGATTCTACTCATTCAAACCAATAGTAGTATTCTTCTCTTCTTCACATTAAATAAATTCAACTATTACAAAAGTGCAACTTCAGTTAAAGAGCTTCAATATCAAAAGAAAACAGACTCTGTTCCATTAATTTATCAAGGCATTCATAAACATACAAAAGTGCATTCCTTTGCAAAAAAAATTTGACAAATTTATGGACCGTTCTCTAAAGAATGAGAAGGGTTTAAATACTAAACTAAATATGTCTAAAATAGATTATTACATAAAAATTTGAGGAGGTTTCAAACAACCTTCCTCGTAATGCATAAAATTAAACTACAATCTAGAAATAAAAATAACAATATGATTAGGTGGGTTGATATTTTTCCATTTGATCTCTGAGGTGGAAAATATCTGCCATCGACTTTAGCTGAGATGGATTTGTAATCCTGGATCTGACATGGCCTTTAAATACGGAAATTGAAAGTGCTAGCAACAATTTCTTAGTATAATCAGCTAATGATTCTAGAGTCAGGCATTGATGATGTGGTTTGATCAGGAAATTCCAGTAATTTTCTTGATATAACTTAGTTATCTTTTTAATAGCTTCTACCTATGTCTCTGCGCTTTATTTCCACCATGATTCTAATAGTTTAAGCTCTGGAAACACTTCGGTTGTAGATTCTTTGATAAGTTCATCATTTAGAAGTTGTTCATTAATAGACTCGATGATCTCATTTGTTATATTTGTTGCCTTTGATGTTGCCTTTTATGCCTATCTTAACTGCATTTCCCAATCTTTAAATACAATATCTTTGTGAAACTTATCAATTTTGGGAAGATCATCTTTCTTTCCTGTATCAGAATCTTTCCATAGGATGAAATAAAAAAATTTCTTTTGAACCTTTTTAGATTCCCGCCTCTTGTTAGCCACTTGTTGAGTCAAAATATTTCTTGTATCACAATATGAACTGGTAGTTGAGATTTGGTGAAAAAAAATTTCCTGTTGCTGCTTCAATTTTGCATTCCATTCAAGCGCCTCATTAATAAATTGCTCTATTTGAGGCTAATTTTTCAGCTTATCCATCATTGCTTCCATCTATGTTTCTTTCTATGCTTGCATATTAATTCCTTTAATTACTTTTTCAATCATCTTCTGAGGACTCCCATTTTTTCTCTCAAATTCATTATCAGAATGATATGAGCTCTGAGATTGATGTTGAGAATGCTTTGAACCTTGAATTTATTTTTCTTGCGATTCATCCTCTGACATGTCTTTTGCTTCATTTTCTAGGCTAATTTTCAAATGGGACTATTTCTAACCTCTTGTTTTTGTATTGACGAAAAGGCTTAAGGTCTACCACACTGAGTTGATTGCATGAAAATTTTAACACATCTGTAAACTTATCTACACCTTCAAATAGATCATCGAACATATCATTTTCATTCATGAAAGGTCTCAGTTTAATACTAGTGGTAAAATTATGAACCACATCATTTGGATCATATTATCTCCCAGACATTAAATCCATATTCAATGAAGTAATATTTGGAATTTCTTTAGCTTCATGACCTATGTCGAAAAGGTCGAAATTACCACATTGTATTGGGAAGGTAGGCTAGATGGCTATCTTGGAATCTCTAAGTTGCTTGGTTACACCATTTACAAGAGTTTGGTATGTGATTTCTCTTGCCAAGAGTTTATCTAGAACGTAATAGGGTAAGACATGAGGAGAAGACAGACTCCCAAAAAATTTGATATAATTAAAATTTTCCTCACCAAACCATCTAGCTACAAGTAAAATATCAGCACTGGCTTCCTTGGAAATTCTGGGAATTCTCTCATTAAAAATAATATGATAAATGGGCAACATAACTCCATGACAAATTTTGTAAAAATTTAAATGAAATTCAGACTCCCATAGGGCTCTATGATAAATGTGAATCGAGTTAGGGTCTTGGCTTGTCCACTTCCGCCCCATAATAGGAAAAATTTAGCAGAAACATATAGCACCCATGATATATGTGCTCATGTAAAAAGGGGAAATTGTCCTAGTCGAAACGAATCTTTTGTTTCTGTAATCCATAATGTTTTTGGAGAAATTATCAAATAAAATGTTTTCTAAATTCATGATAGTGGAATTTACAATTGAGTAAATTAGAGGAACCTAGTCAATAGAGAACTTAGTGGTATCAGTGCTAGAAAATAGTCTACACAACATTCCTTCTACAAAATAGTAAGGTGATGTCAATTGAGCTATTGGGTACATACCGAGTTTGTGTCACTTTAACTTGCCTTGTTCTTCGTTCCATCCTTTCACCACCTTCATTAGGTCTGGATTTTTTTTTTTCAAAGCTTTGTAGGAAGGCTTTATCATAATTATTTTGTGGCGTAGGCAAATGATACATTTTTCATAAATCCTCGGCGATGAATGAACCCATGTTCTCTAGCTTGGAATTCTTGAATGTCCTGTCTGCAATATTGAGGTTGTTAATGAACCATTTGACCATAGCAGTGTATGGTAAGATCTTCGGCCTTGCCGCTATCTTATGGAGAAATAAACATGCAACTTCAAAGTAAGATGGTTATGATGAAACAAACTTATCTGTCGTTGCCACTTTCTTTAGCTCTTTTGGATGCTCATCTTCAAATAGGTTGTACATGGCTTCCCATGAACGAAATCCACTGTATTTTTTTCATGTAGTGTCTAAGACTAATGGAGACATGTCTGTAGTCTCCGAAATAAAAGCTTGGGCAACTGATTTTCCTTTCTTTGTCATTCCAGTTGATATTGCTTCATTAGGTAATTTCCTGAATTCAAACAAAACGAGTAAATTCAGATCTAAGATGAGTAGAGACAAGCACATAGAATAGAGTTAAATCAACATAAATCAAAATCCGATGCTTTAAATTTAAAACATGATTCAAGTAAGATGCAAAAATAATGAATCCATTTATGCCTATTTATATTGCCGTGAAATGCTTTTTTGGAGGGGCTTCGTTGAATTTTCCAGAGGACATAAAGTCAATTGAAATTTCGGCCAAACTAACACATTTGCAATTACGCAGAGCCAAGATCTGAACACATTTCTTCAACTTTGGACTTTTTAAACTCCATGAAAATTTATGAATTAACTGTCAGAACGAAGACATGCATTTTCAGAATTCAATCTACTTTCAGGATATATAACTTTTATGGAATTTCATAAATATTTACTAATTTTAATTAATTTTGTAATAAAATAGGTGCAAACAATTTCTGAAGGTCATTATGATTCAGTGAAATCAATATTTTGCATCGTCCAAAATACACTGTAAAAAATTTGAAAAAATTATGGTGCACTACATTGGTTTGTCCTCTATAATGGGTAGTTTTTATATTTTTATTTTATAACTCATATGTTGAGAAATTTTGTGCGAGCTGAAACATATTCAAAATATGTCATTTTTTCCTATTGAATTAGTTCAAAAAATATAGTAATTATGATATGCATCCGTTGGTTTCTTAAATATAATGAAAATGAAGTAGACTCTATCTGGATTGTTGTAACACATTTTGTTTCTCAAAAACACAAGGTTTTCAAAGAATACACCAATGCGTTTGAACATGACTTTTTATCGATTGTTAAAGAACACACACTCAAAGAAATGCTAAGTTGACATATCAAATGGGTAAAAAAAATTTCCAAAAAATAAGTAATAGAAAGCTAATAAAATTTCTGACAACTTTTGTTTTTATCACAAAATGAAATTCTAAACAGAAAATTTGTTTTAGTTTGCAAAAAGTTGAAGAACAGAAAAAAAAATTATATTTTTTCTCAAAAAAGGGAAAAAAGTGTAACCCAACTTCACATTTTCACCCAAGATATCAATCTTTTGAACCTTGTACCCATTGAATGTCATTAATAACCCTTCACCCGTTTATCAAATCTCTTACATGCCTTACGCAATATGTCTAATATAAGAATCTAATTCATTAGATCTTATAACGGATCGATTGAATAAGGATCATTTCAAGCACTTGAATAATAAATGTTATAGCACAAATCACAACTTTTACCATATATCAATAATACATGGTTTTGCTGTCGGTGAAATGCGAAATGTGATTTGCACAAATCGCACATCGCAATTCATTACGGTGGATATAACTTTCCATTTGGTTAATCATTGCGGAATGCGATATGCACTTAATGACTTAAAGTATTTGTGCTTTATCAGCTTTATGGATACATTTCCTTTTTCATTTATTGTCTCATCGGGTCCGACTCATCTAACTCCTTTCCAAATGTTATAATTATGTCCTTTAAAGGAGGCGCCGCACGATTTATACTTTTAGGGATTTTTAAGCTTTTCAAGGAGGAATATATATAATTCAAAAAGGTTGAAGTTCTTTATCGCAATTCGCAAATCCTATATGTGTTTTAACTTTGTTAGCTTGTAAGGTTTTGTGATTTTCTCAAAGTGCAATGAAATCAAAACAGAAATAAAAAGCCTTTATTCCTAAAGTTTAAGACTTAACGCTAAAAGAAAATAATGCTTTTAAATTTCTATTTATTTTTTAAAGGGTTCCCATTTATTATTAAAAAATATGGGGGGCATTGTATAGTACAACAACTGGCGATTAACATGGGAGAACCAGTTACCTCTGATTAGTTTTTTGAAATTTCTAAAACTTTTTAAAAATAAAAATAGTTACAAGATGAATTTAAATACAAATAATATTTCACTAAGTAATAAAATCTCACTTAATCATAATTCATAAGATTTACTCTTTAAAATGAAAATATGAGTATCTATATCAGTATTTACTAAGTTCAAACAGATGAAGTAGGTGGCTCATTCAGATTATCATTATAAATATATACTCATTTGTCACAGGTAGAGCCTCTGATCCAGTAGGAAATTTTAGCCTTTGGAAAAGGTTACCTTTTACCCATCAATGATTCATTGTCCCATCCAACTATTATTACAATCTTCCAAAAATTAAATTCATTTTTATATACTTTATCTCTTTTGGAACTTGTTTTTTTTTTGTACAGATTTTCTATGTATTTTATGTCACTTAAAAGTCATTGTCTTGGCTTGGTAACCCAATATTGACAATGCCATTCACTGGTTGTAATTAAATTGATCAAGCTAGCTCTTGATGAGACCCCTTGCCTTTTGATATAATCTCAAGCCATTACCCTATTTTGGTAGGCAGTATCGATAATGTCAGTTTAATTATTTTTGTATGAACATGATAAAAGCTCATGATGAGACTTATTATATTCTAATATTTAGCATATCTTTTGAATTAATTTTTGAAAATTGAAAATTTTTCCGAATGGGGTGAATCATTGGTCCTTTTGAGGATTCTGGATGATAATTTTAGAGTTTTATTATTATTTCTTTGTAAAAGATTATTTACTATGTTAAAGATTATTTTCTTGACCGATAGTAGTGTCACCATACTTTATAAAAGTGATATTTCTATCAAAGAATAAATAACTTCAGTGAAATTAAATCTATTTGATATTCGAATTTTTCAATTGTTTCCTTAACAATTATTATGTCTAAAAGCGATAAATCAAAAATATTCTCTGAGGTTTTTATTTGAAAAGCCAAAAATCAATACCATTCAATTTTTATTTTCTTAAGAAAAGCAAAGACAATAATATACATGGAATAGAAGGTGTTACCTCATATGAAAAATATTTCTTTAAAAGTTTCTCATTAATATCCAAAGAATCTCTTTTTCCTAATAGATCTTGCAATAAAAACGTTCACGAGCCTATTTCTTCTATGATTTGAAATGGTCCTAGACACAATCTTTGGAATTCGATATGTTTACCTTTTTCCTCATGTGCCTTATCCCATTTTAGGACCAAATCACCAATTTGAAATTTTTTTGGAGTGATAGAATTTGTATCAAATGAAGCTTTAACTAACTGTTGATGATTTGAATGAGTGACTTTAGATTTTTCTCTTACTTCTTCGAGTTTAAGGATTTGGAATTGTCTTACTTGCAAAGAAGAAGAAGGTGTTTCATCAATAAATTGGACTAGGGCAAGAGAAGGAATAACTACATTAGTAGGAAGAACAACTTCTTTCCCATAAACAAGATTAAATGGAGAAGTGCCAATGGAGGCATTTTGAGTTATTCGATCTCCCCAAAGATAAAATGTTAATGATTTGTGCCAATTTCTTTGATTATGGTCAACAGTTTGTTTAATTATTCTAATAAGGTTTTTATTTGTTAATTCTGCTAAACCATTTCCTTGAGGAGAATAGCTAGCAAAATATTTGAGTTTAAAACCTATTTTAATAGTAAATTCTATCATAGAAGCTCCTAAGAAATAAGATGCATTGTCAAACATTAAAGTAGTGGGTAAACCAAATCAAGTTATGATAAAGTGACCAATGAACTCAATAATATTCTCAGAGTTGGCTACTTTTAGTGGAATTTCTTCCACCCATTTAGTAAAATAATCGGTAGCTATGAGGATGTATTTATGGTTTTTGGAAGAGTTAGGAACGATCTCACCAATTATATCTAATCCCCATTGTTCAAATGGTTGTTCGATATTAACTGGTTGTAATGGAAAAGTTGGTTTCCTTTGTCTTCTAGATGCACTTTGGCAGACTTTGCATTTCCTCACATAATCATGAGCATTTTTGAAAAGCGTTGGCCAATAGTAACCTGCATGCATGATTTTATGTGTTGTATTTCCTCCAAAGTGTCCTCCAGCTAGTCCATCATGGAGTTCCTGCAAAAATTTCTCTGCTTTAGTTTTCTCTAAGCATCTTAATAACACAGAATCAATGTTTCTTCTAAACAATACATTATTGACCATTTCTTATTGTTTTTCTTTTAACCTTAAAGCATGCTTTGTTATATAACTAAGCTGTGTGGGAGCATATCCATTTTTCAAATAAAACTTAAGATCGAAATATTGAGACTGAGCATCGTTGAGGCTTACCTCTGACACTTATACTTCATTAACTATATCTTCTTCTGATGATAAATGTGATTCTCCTATTAGCATTCTGCAAAAACCTTGACCTCTAACAATTTTGGAATGTCTAATTCTACATCATATTCTTGTAAAGAAGTTACCTAGTTAGCCCTTTTCTCTCCTAGTTCTCTTTGCAACAATAATTTCCTTACTGTAGAGAATGGAACTATTATATTGGTGTGAGTTTTTAGGAGAAATGGCCTAAAATTATTTATAGATTTGAAGACAACAAATTCTTGTTTCTCAATAGATGAATATTTCAGTTCCGCACCTTGTAAATTGGAACTAAAAAATGATATTGGTGCTTCAATTTGCTGGTCATTGAGTTGTTTCAAAACAACAGCATATGGTGTATCTGATGAGAATGTATTTAAAGTGAAAGGATTAAGAAAATTGGGAGTGGTCAAGGATGGATCATTGATAATAGATTTTTTGATTAAATCAAATGATTCCCTTTCATTATGTCCAGACTTGAAGACTGAATTTTCATTAATCATTGTTTGTAAAGGTAAAACTATCTGTAAAAATTCAGGGACAAATCTCTTTACAAAATTTATCTGTCCAAGAAATGACTACATGATTTTCTTATTATGAGGAAAAGGAATCCTTTTCTAGATACGATGAATCCTAAAAAATTTCCTTCATCTAAAGCAAAATAAGGCTTTTTCAGGTTAATTCAGATTCCATACTTTCTACATCGCTCAAAGACTTGATTTAGGTCACTCACATGACTGGTTCTTTGTCTAGAAAAGATTGTGATGTCATATAAATAAATAACCACTAAATTGTTAATGAGTCCTCTAAAAGTTGTGTCCATGGATCTTTGGAAAGTGGCACCTGCATTGATTAACAGAAATGACATCTTTTGATAGGAATAAGTTCCCCACTTAGTCCTAAATGTGGTATTTAATCTGTCATCAAGGTGTACCAGGATTTGGTTATATCCTGAAAACCCATCTAAAAAAGTCATAATTTCAGAGCCAGCAAAAAATTTCAGTACTTGTTCCATGGTTGGTAATGGAAAATTTTCCTTCTAAAATGCTTTATTTAAATTTATAAAATCAATACAAATCCTAATGTCACCATTTTTCTTCCTAAAAGGAACCAAATTTGATACCCATTTTGAATGTCTAACTGGAAAGATGATCTTAGCTTTGAGGAGCTTATTCAACTCTGTTTTAAATTGGATTTCAATATTAGGATGAATTTTCATCAAATTTTGTTGTATTGGTTTCTCATTTGAAATCATAGGAATAATGTGTTGAATAAAAAAAGTGTCATATGTTTTGAGATTAGTATAATCCCAAGAAAAAACACTTTTGTAGGTCCTTAATAACTTGACAAATGATACTCTTTCTTCAGAACATAGACCAAGACCTAAGTTGACATTTTGTGGTTTATCATCGGTTCCAATATTTACTAACTCAAATCTTAAAATTGAAGTTTGAGTTCTAGAATTAGTAACTCTTTTGGACCTATTTTTTAAATTACAAAGGTCTTCTAGTTTGACAACTGACTTTGGTATTGGACTTTCATCCTGTTCTTCCTTTATCTAAATTTCATGTTCATGTTCATCTATAATTTTATTATCATAAGATCCTACAAATGTAAGGAAATCTATGATATCAGAATCATGATTAAAGGCTCTCCAACTAGTAATATTATCAGGAACAGATGGTCTAAAAATCAACTCAATAGAAAACCTATCGGGACTAAATTCTTGAGATGGAATTAATTTCGATGCTACATTGGCCAATAAATATGCACTATCATTTTGTATTATGGGTACAGAGGATATATTAAAAGCTAATAAATGAGAAGTCAAGTCCTAGACTAATGATTGATAATGTTTAATATGTCTAGAATGACAATGGATAGTATTTATTACTTGTTTAACAATGATTTCTAAATCTCCAAGTACTTTCATATGTTTAATGCCATAATCAATTTCTTTATACAAACCTTGAATTAGTGCTCCATATTATGATGTGTTATTTGTGCAATCAAATTCATGTTTGCAGGCTAGCATGGTATTTTATCCTTTAGGGCTTATCAAAATACAGCCAACTCCTACATCATCTTCTGATTTAGAACCATCAAAATAAAGAATACAAAATAAATATTTAACTACTAGTTTATTTAAAAAAAATTACAGTTAGAAGTGTCTATTTGAGAAAAATTTTCAATTTGAGAGATAATCGCATTATCAAAGAAGGGTGATGGTTGGGCATTAAAATTTCCAAGAAATGATTCTGCCGAGTAATTTCCAATAGTAATATTATTGAATGCTATTGGCACAATGATTCCTTCAAGATCAGTAACTGTATGTTTCATGAATTTCTAATGGTCTACTCGAATTTGGTTTGGATTTCAATTAAGGGGAACCCACATATGTGACCAGTCTGTTGCAAAACATCCATGAAGTTTCTTAGACTAGTCTCTGCTCAATTCAGAACCATAAAATTTAAGAATATCAGCTACCAAAATATCAATTATTTGGGAAACCTTAGGGTTTGATGATAATCTAATGGAAACATAATTTATTTCTCCTACAACCTCTACTTTTTTCCTATCAAGTTGTGCTATATGAACATGATAATTTTATGGAGTTATGTTCAACTTAGCACATACTGATTTTGGCATGATATTAGAGGAAGCCCCTGAATCAATTAAGCAATTATGGACATTCTTATTAAATATATCATAGGTCAAGAGGAACGGAATAGTATGAGAGATGGATAGATCACCTATCATAACAAGATCTGTAGCATCTATTTTTTTTTTAAGGAGAAGGAGTTTTACCCATATGATTAGTAGCTTGAACTACTACCAGAGCAGGTAAGGCTAAAGTAGGAACTACATTCAAATCTCTAAGTATAATCTTTTTTTGTTGTTTCAATTTAGTAAGTTCATAGATTGAGATATTAGCCCTGGTATTTTTCATATCATCCACTATAATATATTCAATGGTGTCAGAGACTACCATTGTCTTTGATGTAGATGGATCATCTAAAGGGGTAGGGTTAGACTGTGTAGCCTTAGATGTAGATGTCTTACTTACTATTTTTTCTTTAGCAGGAGTTGAATTCTTCTGATTCTGATTAGGATGCGTTGCTTCAGTGGTATTCTTGCTTCTTGTACTAACGAGTAAAGTTTCATGTTTTTCATCATTTGGTAGGATGAAATCGCACATGCCATTTAGTTCAACTTATTCTTCGACTTTAGTTTCTTCTTCTTCTTTTTGCTTTTTGTTTGTGTCTTGATCAGACTCATCGTTAGACATGATGTTGGATGACTGAGAATTAGAAGACTGATTTTTCTTGAAGGGCCTAAAATTCTTGTTTGTACTAGAACTTTCAACAACTTTTTTTTGATGTCTGCCATTTCATTTGTCATGGTTTTTAGTACTTTCTGAAGACCTTCCACATCAAAAGGTTCTTTTGGTGGATTTTTCTTTGAATCATATTTAAAAAGATACTTTCTTGGATTTCCTATATTCTTGAGAATTATTCTTTTCAAGAGCTATAATGCGTTTCTCTATAGACAAAGCTTCATTAATATTTTCTGCTAGAGTAGCTAACTTCGCCCTATCAACAAAAATGGCTATGTTAGATGGGAGAGAAGAAATATACCATTCAATTTGAACCTTAGCACCAGGAACTGATGTAACAGGGATTTTACTAAGTAATTTATTAAATATAGAATTGAAGTCTTTTATTTTCTCTCATGTTTTAGCCTTAAGATTTGATAAGTCGTTGATGAGCGATGCAATGGTTCGGTCATATCCAAACTTAGCCAAGAATTTTTCTTCAAACATATTCCATCTAGTTATAGAGTGAGTAGGTAATGAAAAATACCAGGATCATGCAGAACCTGTAAGGGTATATGTAAATAATCTCATACACAGTCTTATTCAGTTACCTCTTTTAAATTAATGGCTAACATATAGTTATGGATGTGTTCTTCAGCTGGGAGACCATCATATGGATTGAATTTACGTAACCATCTTTCATGGTATTTGGGAAGAGGATGAAGAGGAGATGGAATTTGTATTTCACATGGATTATTCCATGGTTGTACATTTGGTGGAGGTATTTGGCCTACCATTGGACTTGGGTGGAGATGATGAGTGAAGTTTGAGTTGAATAAGAGGCAGGTTGAGTAATAGAACTAGTTGAAGGAGTAGCAGTTTGGGTACCAGAACTGTTTAAACTCACACTAATTGTTGGAATAGAAGTTGTTGAAATGGGTGGAGGTAATGGAGGTGAATGGGGTGGATTATTGGATAAGACCTCACTGGTGGTTGAATCTGATTCAGAATTCTTTGTTTTCCTTTGAGAAGTATCAATAGGAAATTCAAAAGGAGGAATCCATGTCTTCTGTGTTTCTGATCGAATTAATATTCATCTTGGTTGTAACGAAGGTGAAACACTAATTTCAAATGTTTAAGAAGTTTTAAGATTTTCATAAAAAATGGATACTCTCTCTAATTTTTTATCAAAGACTGAACTTATAGGGAGTTTTGGTGAAAATCTAGAGATAGTATTGTTTGATTTTCATTAGGAGACTTAGGAGAAGGATGTTCAACTTCAGATCTTAATGATTTAGATCTAGATAATGGTATTCAAGTTGAAGAGGATCTTGAGGGAGAGAGAATCTTAGTTTGGCTTTTAGATTGATCAGACCTTCTTTCCATTCACAATATGCCCTCCTTCTAGCACCAAAATGTTGAAGCCTCAGAATTTCGTTGCAACAAAATGGGGGAAAACCACCCGATCTGGACCTTAGAACAAGCCCTTTTTCTTTTGGAGTAGTGGTTTCGACTGGGGTTAAAAGGACCATTTTCCCAATAAGGATAATGAGGGTGTGTTTGTTTATAACATGCAAATGGAAAAATGATTTAATATATCATATGCAATGAATAAATATCTATTATACTATATACCTGAGTGTATTATTTCTCCAATGTGATATAGAAAAATATCTTTCAACAATTGTTAATGAAGATTATTCAAAAGTTGAAAGAGATGAAAATTATGTAAAAATAATTCTTTTGACAAAATGGTTTAATCAAAAAAATTGTGAAATATATATCACATTCATAAGTTTGATCATATCTGATATAAGTAATCATAAATAAATATCGGTACAAAAGTGCATTTAATATTTACTTATGATAATAAATTTCACATATAATAAAGATAAAATATGACTGTCAATTCAAAAAGTAAAACTTAATATAATGCGTAGAAATACCATATATACGAGGTTCTACTCATTCAAACCAGCAGTATTATTCTTCTCTTCTTCATGTTAAGGTAATTCAATGAGTACAAAAGTGAAACTTCAGTTAAAGAGCTTTAATACCAAAAGAAAACAGACTTTGTTCCATTAATTTATCAAGGCATTTACAAACATACAGAAGTGCATTCCTTTGCAATTTTTTTTTGAAAAATTTATGGACCTTTCTTGAAACGCATGAGAAGGGTTTAAATACTAAACTAAATATGTCTAAAATAGATTATTTCATAAAAAATTGAGGAGGTTTCAAAAAATCCTCCTTGCAATGAGTAAACTTAAAATACAACCTAGAAATAAAAATAACAATATGCTTAGGTGGGTTGCTCTTCTTTTTCCATTTGATCTCTGAGGTGGAAAATATCTACCATCAACTTTAGCTAAGCTGGCTGTGTAATCTTGGATCTGACCTCACCTTTAAACATGACATTTGAAAGTGTTGGAAACGATTTCTTAGTAGAATCAATTAATGATTGTAGAGTTAGACACTGATGATGTTGTTTGATTAGAAAATTCTGGTAATTTTCATGATCTGACTTAGTTATCTTTTTAATAGCTTCTGCCTCTGTCTCTGAGCTTTCTTTCCACTGGGATTTTAATATTTTAATCTTTGGGAGCACTTCTGTTGTATATTATTTGATAAGTTCATCATTTAGATTATGTTCATTAGAAGACTCGATGATATCATTTGTTAGATTTGTTGCCTTTGATGTTGCCTTTTCTGCCTGTCTTAATTGCATTTCCTAATATTTAAATATAGTATCTTTGTGAATCTTATCAATTTTGGGAAGATCAAATTTCTTTCCTGTATCAGACTCTTTCCATAGGATGAAGTCAGAAATTTTATTTCGAACCTTTTCAGATTCTAGCCTTCTGTTAGCCACTTGTTGAATCAAAATCTTGCTTGTATCACAATATGAACTGGTAGCTGAGATTTGGTGACAAAAATTTTCCTGTTGCTGCTTCAATTTTGCATTCCATTCAAGCACCTCTTTAATAAATTTCTCTGTTTGAGGCTAACTTTTCATCTTATCCATCACTGCTTCTATTTGTGTTTCTTTCTCTATTTTCATTTCAATTCCTTTAATTAAATTTTCAATTATCTTCTCAGGACTTTCATTTTTGCTCTCAAATTAATTATCAGAATGATCTGAGCTCTGAGATTGATGTTGAGAATGCTCTAAACCTTGAATTTATTTTTCTTGCGATTCATCTTCTGACATGACTTTTGCTTCATTTTCTAGGCTAATGCTAGGAGTTGGTATTTTGACATCTTCCATTTGTAACACATCCAATGGGACTATTTCTAACCTCTTGATTTCTGTATTCATGAAAATCCTTAAGGTCTACCACACTTAGCTGATTGGATGTAAATTTTAACACATCTTTGAACTTCTCTACACCTTCAAATAGACCATCGAACATATCCTTTTCATTCATGAACTATCTGAGTTTAAGACTAGCGGTAAAATTATGAACCACATCATTTGGATCATATTGTCTCTAGGGCATTAAATCTAGATTCAATGAAGTAATATTTGGAATCTCTTTAGCTACATGACCTATGTCAAAAAGGGAAAAAGTACCACACTATACTGGGAAGGTTGGCCAGATGGATTTCTTCGAATCTCTAAGTTGCTTGGTTATGTTTTTCTAATTGTCATTGACGTCAATATCCATGACCAGCAAGCATAATAAAGGGAAGCATGAGGAAGCTGTTGGACATTGGGTTCAACGCTCCCCATGTGTTTTGTGACATGGACTAACCGCCTCTCGTGGATCCTAAGGTGATTGTAGCAGAGAATAATGCCTACGGGTTTTGGTCTAATGGAAATTGTGATTCGAAATAATTGGTATTAGAGAGACAGGTCTTGAGTTTGAAACTCACCTGGCTCGCATTGGGGGGTAGATTGTTGGACATTAGGTTAAATGCTCCCTGTGTGTTTTTTAACATGGACTAACCACCTGTCATGGATCCTAACTCTGGTGATTGTAGCAGAGACTAATGCTTGCGGGTTTTGGTCTAACGGAAATCGTGATTCCCAAAAGAAGAAAAGTCAAAGGAATCAATGAAAAGGTTCTTCATTCTATTTCTTCTCTCACAAAGGATCAGTCACATTAAAAAAAAACTTATACCTTTGAGAAAAAATTATTTCATAAGAGCTCCATCATCTGAAAGAGCATAATTTTAGCTTTCCAACGAGCTACTACTCAACCCAAAACTCCAAGCAGTTTGAGAGTTATGAATTTTTTAAAGTTAAAATATAATTTCTGGTCTTGGAGCCGACCTGTTCCAGCCTAAATATGTTGGCTTTCTTATGAAGACATGGTTGTTCAGTATTGAACCACTATATCAACAGTGATCTATTTCATTTATCCAATCATCCAATTCGGTGATCAATCATGGGAAAGATAGGGATAGTTCACAACTCGTGAGCTTGAGAGAGGAGACACTTAACCTGAATACAGCCTTCTTTGGAAGCCTTTAAAGCTCATACTTGATCTTGGGTAAAGGTTTAATAGAACAAAATTTGGGTGAATTAGCCACAGAAGCTCGGATTAATTGCTGGAAAGGATTAAGATACAAAACTAACCTCCGACAATCATGTGGAGACCTCACTTACATCGGACCTGTAACAATAATTTGTGCCTTCAATCTAAGATACAACCCTCGAACATGAAAAAAGTATATTAAGGCTTGGATCCCTTATTAAGGAGCATAATTTACCGAAAAAAATTCATAATAGTTGGAGGAATGATCACCGACTTTGGAATAAAGCTCACATCCTTCATAATATACCTACATGACTTTAGATCAGTTGGTTTAGAGACACAGATTGATCGATGACTTTGGAGGCTCAGTAACAAGCTTGTATTGAAGGCACAAATCTTAAAAGAACTACTCAACTAACCTCAGACTTCCAATGGAAATGTCATTCAAACCTGTTAAATATTATAGTGCTCGAATTGGTTGAAGAATTCAAAATAGGTCATGTACCTACATACTTATGTGATAATTTTTTTTTTATTGTAGCGTTGATTAGGAAATAAATAGTGGAGATAAATCTCTAGTAATGGAGGTCTAAGGCTATAAGGATATCACTGAGATACAATCAAATACCTTGAAGCAACTATGTTGGAAATCATGAAGGCGTAAGAAGTCTGTAGTGGAGATTTGAGAATTGAAGAAATTTGGATAGTCAAACACATAATTCTGTAGAATAAATTCAAGTAAGTACATCATTTAAATCAATACTGAATGATTGGTGTCCTTGGAGTATGAGCTCCTAAACACAAGGTTGGTTCCTTGAGAAGATAAGGTCAAATCCCTAGAGGTTGGAGCCTCATCAATGTCCAAGTTGGTGCTTGGCAATAGGTTGGTGCCTGAAGCATAAAGGGTTGGTGTTGTCACATAATTATTGTACTCAATTATTTGAAAAATTATTGAAGTTCTACTTGATCCTTAATAATAATATTATTATACACTTCTCTGTTTTAATTGTGAAGAATATAACTGGTTAAAAGAAACAATTGAAAAGAAATACTGATTCACCCCCCTCTTAGTATTTCCAACAATTGGTATCTGACCTAGCTTCTTCATTATCAGCCTAACAACTAGACGAAGGATTATTAGGCACAATGAGGAACACAGAAGCAACAGGGAAGTTTCTTATCTTCGATGGTACAAATTTTGGTTTCTGGTAAAAGAGGATGTCCTACTATTTAATGTCCCTTGGTCCTAAAGCATGGCATTCTGTTTCGAATGGGTACAAAGCCCCTTCTACTCTTCCAATTGATCCAGATGAAAGGAAAGCCAACCTTTCTAATGAAAAATATTTAAATTCTATCACTAGTGAAATCATTGTTGATTAATTCACAAAAGCCATGAATTGTGACTCGGCCAAAGAAGTATGGGATAAGATGGTTTCCATATATGATGGGGACTCCAAAGTTAAGAAGGAAAAGCTTTAAACCTATAGAATACAATTCGAGAGTCTGAAAATGGATGATGAAGAAGATATTGCATCATACTTCCTTTGAGTAGCTAAAGTGGTTAACTCTCTTAAAGGGCTAGGAGAAAATATTGAAGAAAGCACTATTGTTCAAAAAATCCTAAGGTCTCTTCCTGACAAATTTGGCTTCAAAGTAAGTGCCATAGAAGAGATGAAGGATATAGATACACTCAAGTTGGATGAACTTCATGGAATCATCATTTCTCATGAAATGAGAAAAGGAATTCCAAATTCCAAAGAAGCAGCATTCAAAGCCTGAAAATCAACAAAAAGAGGAAAAGGATGGAATAACAACAGTGATGAATCTGATACTGAAACCGAATTATCTCAATTTGTACAAATAATAAAGAAGGGACCTAAGCTAATAGGTAAGTACCCTCTTATTTGTTTCAAATGTGGAAGAATAGGTCATTATGCTGCAAAATTTCCTCATAAACATGATAGTGATGATGAAGAGGATTCTAAAAGGATGGCATATAAAAAGAAAGGTTTTTATAAGAAAAAAATTATTCTCCAAACAAGATTAGTCTGATGAAGATGAATTTGTAGTCATCAAGAAGAAATCATCTAGAAAATTCCCTCATCAAAATAGACGAGATGATTCATCAAATGAAGAAAATGACTATGTTGGAAGCAAAGAAGTGTTATTCATGGCATTCACAAATGATGATGATTCAAAAATAGAAGGTGAAGGAAATATGGATGAATTACTAATAAGTGTCATTGAAGCTAATGATAATTTACGAAAGAATATTGTTTCTCTCAAAATAGAAAAAGAGGAAGAAAAAAGAAGGGAAGACTTCTTGAACAAAAAGCTAAAATAAAAGGAAGATATCTCTGAAAAACGTGAAGTTGAAATAGTATCTCTAAGGAAAGAGTTGGAGCAAGTCAAAAGGAATTGGAAAATGTCTCAAACACTTGATAAGATCCTTAATAGTCAAAAACCTCAATATGACAAATCAGGGATTGGTTTCAAAGGAGAATCATCAAGTACTAACGATAATACAAGGAGTTATGCCAGCATACTTTCTTGCCATCCAAAAGAGGAAAATATATCTTGCCAATAACAAAGGCCCATCTCCAACACAAGAAATGAAGGAAGAGAAACTTCAGGGAAGAATGTTGATTCAAGTTATGGCTCTTACAACAGGTACCAAACTATCTTTCTTTGGTATTTTTAATATTATAAAAACTTTGGTCATCAAGCTAAGCATTGCAAGGCTCATAAAAATGAAGTACCAAGATTGAAAGATCAAACAAACAAACTACATGATCTGTTGGAGCAGGGTCCCCTAAAGCTATAAATTTTGTCCATTTTTGTATATTTTTGGTATTATTTAGTCTAACGTAGGAGTTTTGGGTTGGGTTAAAGCCTCAAACACATTTTAATGGGTCAAGGGTAGACCAAGAGTCTGCAAACCACGGTTTGCGGACCATTGGATGCGTAGGCTAAATCAATATAAGTAGATGAAATTTTTGAGTCTTAAGGTAGAAAATAATTGAGATTGATGCTAAGGAAGGATTGTTAGATCTGTTTTTGGGTTTTTTGGGTAAGGACTCATGCCGGTTGTGTGTACGGAGATCCTCAGTCTTGCTATGTGCTAACCCTACTGGCTATGTGCACAGGAAATATTTTGGGATTGTAAGTGGATTTTGATATTAATATATATGCAAAGTACTCTTGAACATTTGATGTTGTCTGGATCTATTTGGTTATGATTGATGTAAACCTGGGCTATATGATTAAGTGGCGAAAGTCTCTGTTTAATTGCTGTGAACTATGAAAATATCTATATTTTTGGTATATGTATCTATGATACGTTAATTACTACGATTATATTGTTATGTGCTGATAATTGGTATTGCGCCCGTGGATGTGGAGGTATTTACTATATCTGTGCATAAGAATAGCTCTGTTATACTGTGGATTATATTGTCAATAATCCTCCAAATAGATCGGTTTATGTGAACTCGATAGGTTGGGAATGCAAGCCTGCTTGACTTACCTACTTTCTCTCAGGATGCGGAAACCTAGTTCCAGCACCCCCCCATACTGCTTCAGGTGAGACTTTGGCCTGCACAAGCAGGTCACTGCCGAAAGGGCCAGTAGTATAGGGGTTTTTTGGTAAATCTTAACCTCCAAACCTGGGTCAAGACCCCTCAAGCTAACAAATGGTTCCATTTATAGGATTGGGAGAATTTTGAGAGGGGGACCCGGTAATGCCAAGAACACATTGGAGACTTGAGAAGAAGGAAATCGATGAGTGGTTCAAAAAGAAATTTAAGGAATTCACAATGAAAGAGAATCGCAGTGCACAGTTGACCGCAGAGAAGTGGAAGAATAAGTACATTTTCATGAAGATCTACGAAATTTTCTTCGTGACATTCTCAAGTGAGCTCTAGGAGTGGCTGGCAAGGCTCGTAGATTTCCAGGCATGTTGGAAGGATGAGCGGGTCATTCAGTGGACTCCAAATCTGATCCAACAGTTAGAAAAACTGATAATACCATCACACATATGGTAGATCACTGGGTAGATAGTGTACTAGGAGGATTTGTGATAGAATTTGCAATTGAACAATTTGTGTCCTATTTTGAGGTAGAACGAAGGTTCTTTAAGGGTTTCTGGGTTAAGTTTCTAAAAACTCGGCCATTACTGATTAAGATCTTATTGTGTGTGTTGGGGTTCCTATGTTTTGGCAAATTTGGCAATACCAAAAGATAAGACAGCATCAAACCACTTTGGAGCCCTAGGATCTAGCCCTCCTGGACCCGGAGAGGGATCTCTCCAATAAATACAAAGAATGATATATCTTTGAAACTCAAGTTGAGATGTCAGGCTAGTTATGAAGCGTAAAAAGGGGGGTTTTAAATGATTTGGTCGGTTGGTTGCTGGGTTGAGTCATAATATCATAGACTGAGAAAGAAATGGGAGAGAAGGAACAAAGCAACAGGATGTTTCAGCAGAGAGAATGGGCCAAGACAGTGCCATCCATTGGGCTATGGAGTCATGAAAGGAAATTACTTGCATCCACTAGCCAAGGCTTCCAAAGGGCAAGTCATCTACACTAAAGGATCTTTTTGGATATATGATGGAATGGAACATTAAGGAGAGAAAGTGGAAGAAGGAAAGACAACCAATTTTCTGTCTATAGATCAGGTCAGAGGTCATTTAACTCTAGACTTGCTTGGACATACTCAAAGGCAGCTCTCAAAGAGGAACAGAGGGGTTGCTTATAGATCAGACCAGAGGTCATTTAACTCCAGGTCTGCTTTAGCAACTCAAGGGAAAAACAGAGATAAGTTATACAGAAGGGATCTTAGAAGGGCCAGCTGGTCGCGCAAGGATCCTAGTGGACAGGGCTAACACACATCCCCAGTGTTCCCAAACCTTCCAGCTTAAACCCAGCAAGAACATCTAAGAACTGATTCAACCAATTCATACATCAGAGAGTAGGCAATAATATCCACTACACTGGTTAAATTGACTCAAATCAATTCTCAGATAACACATTTAGCAGAAAACATTGAAGGCAAGGAGAGCAGACAGCATAGGGCACCTAACAAGGGTGAATCCTATACCATTATTCTGATGCAAGCCCAGAAGAACAATGAAACAATATGGAAACGCAATAAACGAAGTAAGAAGAACATCACCAATAGTAATAGACCAGGATCCTGTGAAATGTGCTTTGATTGATTGATGCAAAACCAGTCATGTACAATAAGCTCAATGGCTAATACAGTCCATACTTCTCCTCCCAGCATATTACATACAAGCTACTCTACAACTCCCTCCCAAGACTGTTCTAACAGTCAAACTGAATCCCTCTAACATAAAACACCAGCAGCCAACAACCACCCTTACAATATATCCTTCGGATCCTTATAGGAGAAGAGGAGAAAACATAAGTAGGTGAACAATGAATTGATCTCATTAAGACAGAAAAGCGGAAGTGTTCACGCCCATACTTCTTAATGGCACTGTGTTGTACTCTACAACTGGTTTGGAAATCTCTGTCAGGTCGAGATTGACCTTTGATATGTTCTTGAAGTCCCTCTGGTCGTCTGGAATTTCGAGCTAGCCTTCTGGAATAAACGAACTGGCTGAAAGATCTGCAGGGCCGCTCCATACCTCCATAACTGCTACCCGACTGTCATAAACGAGCTTCAGTCGGTGTAATTAATCGTTTCAGGGCTCGAGGAGGCATGGAGAGGGCTGTAGGTAAGTGTCCATCCTGGAGAAATGCACTCTGCTGATATTAAAACGTGGATATGACCTTTGTGTGCTTAAGTCTTCAAACCGTGCCCTTTTCCTTTGAATGCGGGGTTTAAACATTAATTTCCTTAATAACAGGCACCAACCCCCCTTTGAATTTATTCGGCTGATCCGCTGGTACATGCTGAAATGGCCATCTCTGTGCCCTCTACGCAAATAAATAAACTTGTCATAAACCCGGGCAGTGGCGGCGGAGGAATGCTTTGGAGGGCGGAGGAACGGTGGCAGAGAAGTGGGGACAGCGGAAACAATGAGAAGTGGCGGAAGAAAGGATTATAATGTAAAGGCCCAAAGGCTTTCACTTAAGTGAATCACAAAGGGAAAAGGGAAAAAACAATGGAGCGGAACCGTGGACGTGGGACCCGGTGGTACGGATCGCAAATCGCAAAGGCGGAAAATGTGATGGCGAAGAGTGGCACTAAGCAGAAAACTACGCTTTGCGCTTCGCGATGGATGCAACTGGGATGAGCGCAGATCGCAAAGTTGGAAAGTGTGATGAGCGCAGATTGCAAAAAATGAAAAACGCGATGGGAATTAAAATAAAAACCGAAATCTGCAATTTGTGCTTTGCGCTAGGCGTCGAAGGGTTTAAAACTTGGTTCCAGGGTGCGGGTGCATGGAAGAAAAGGGGCTAAGGGTGCAGCGGAAGGGGATAAGCCTTATTACAAGGTCGAAAAGTGGGTTCTGGCCCTTTTTTAATGCATTTCAAGGCCAAGGAAGAGTAACGATAGGGGAAATAAAGGGGAAAAAGGGAAGACAAGGGAAAAGGAAGAATTGAAGGGGAAAATGAAAGGTAAGAAGGGAAATAGAAGGGAAAACGAAATAGAAGTTAGGTAGGAGGTGAAGTAAGAGGGAAAAGGGCCTTTCGGACATTCTTCTTCACAACAGAGAGGCTTTATAATGGAAATCAGCAGAGGGGATTTCATCAAAAGGCAAAATACACATGGAGGCTTCAAGGAGACTGTGTTTTCAGAGGAAATGCATTCCTTGAATACTCAACCATGATTTAGCCCCCTATTTTCTTGTCAAAAATTTCATAGGGGGGCTAACAGTGGCTCCACATGTGGATGGCTTCTTCTCGAAGGAGTCAAGAATTCAGAAATTGATCTCTTGGTGTAGGCCAAATGCCTGCTGCTTGAACCATCCATTTCTTTCCTTGATCAGCTACCACAATATTATGAAGACATCATCAGCAGCAAAATTCTCCAAACAACTACCTACCCACACTACCATCCTAGCATTTTTCTTCTGGGGTGCATTTGGACTTGTAGACCCTTTGCATCATCAATTTTTTACAAGCAAGAAAATAAACCTATTCTATCTCTACCCTTATTACTCCATGAGACCAGCTTAGACTGTTGGCCTCATAGCTTTTCTACCTACACTACTACCTGCTAGGATTAGATTGCCTAGCAGGTTTCTTCTTTATATTCTAAGATAGAAATTGAAACAACTAATCTACTTGCTCATACACTGAGCTTTATTTCAGACTTCCTACCTACCCTACTCTACTTGGAAAGCTCTAATGTACTAAGTGATACAATAATGCCAATGCAGCTAGTCAAGCAGTAGTGAAAAAGGATATGAGCACTGGCTGCCTGTCAGAGATAACCACAGGGTGCTCTGCGTGTGGTCCTTCAAGACTGTGGTCACCATCAGTAGTGACCATTTCTGATGAATTTGGCCCGTGCTAAGGATCAATGCTGGAGTATTCGAGCAAATCAGGGCCTCAATGTACTCTGCCACAGGATCGACGAATACTTGGTGTATGCTTTCTTCTTTCTGGCCTGCCATGACTGGTAGGTTGTCTATGTCCTGGGAAATTTCGATTATTTCATCTTCCACTGCATCTTCAAAGGGGCTTTGGGGAACCGGATCGTCTTCTTCTTCTACTTCGAAAAGCAGCAGAATATCTTCTCTTTTGGGGGGAGGGAGGCTTTCCAAGAATGCTTTTGGGTCTCTGAACTCATATGATAACTCTTGTGAGTTTAAAAGTTCAAGCTCAGCTTCATATCTCTCAACCACCAAATCAAGAAACATCTTCTTAAGCGTGGGTAGAGTATTGAGTGCTGAGCTGATAGGGACAATCTTTGGAAGGTCCTCCCATTCAATTTCTTCCAGTGCACTCGCTATCCCACTATGAAACTCTGCTACGAGGCTTGGATCTATTTCTGCACATTGTTCAGAGTCCTCTATTAGCGAAGTGACTGGATCTTCGGCATGGATGATGTTGTACTGCGACATGGTCTCCCAGCGGAGTCTCATGAAACCAAGGTAATCAGTGGCCTACTGATCATCTGTGGAGCCTTTTTCTCATTCAGGAATTGTGGAGTCGCCAGGTGGATGATTTACAACTTACTGTCCACCACAGTGGTTTACCAAATCAAAGCTGACTGATCTACTCCCCAGCGGAGTCGCCATTATGTTGGGGTTCCTATGTTTTGTCAGATTTGGCAATACCAAAAGATAAGACAACATCAAACCACTTTGGAGCCCTAGGATCTAGCCCTCCTGGACCCGGAGAGGGATCTCTCCAATAAATACAAAGAATGATATATCTTCGAAACTCAAGTTGAGATGTTAGGCTAGTTATGAAGCGTAAAAAGAGGGGTTTTAAATGATTTGGTCGATTGGCTGTTGGGTTGAGTCATAAGATCATAGACTGAGAAAGAAATGGGAGAGAAGGAACAAAGCAGCAGGATGTTTCAGCAGAGAGAATGGGCCAAGACAGTGCCATCCATTGGGCTATGGAGTCATGAAAGGAAATTACTTGCATCCACTAGCCAAGGCTTCCAAAGGGCAAGTCATCTACACTAAAGGATATTTTTGGATAGATGATGGAATGGAACATTAAGGAGAGAAAGTGGAAGAAGGAAAGACAACCAATTTTCTGTCTATAGATCAGGTCAGAGGTCATTTAACTCCAGACCTGCTTGGACGTACTCAAAGGTAGCTCTCAAAGGTGGACAAAGGGGCAGCTTATAGATCAGACCAGAGGTCATTTAACTCCAGGTCTGCTTTAGCAACTCCAAGGGGAAAACAGAGATAAGATTAATAGCAGGGATCTTAGAAGGGCCAGCTGGTTGCGCAAGGATCCTAGTGGACAGGGCTAACACTTATCCCCAGTGTTCCCAAACCTTCCAACTTAAACCCAACAAGAACATCTAAGAACTGATACATCCAATTCATACATCAGAGAGCAGGCAATAACATCCACTACACTGGTTAAATTGACTGAAACCAATTCTCAGATAACACATTTAGCAGAAAACATTGAAGGCAAGGAGAGCAGACAGCATAGGGCACCTAACAAGGGTGAATCCTATACCATTATTCTGATGCAAGCCCAGAAGAACAATGAAACAATATGGAAACGCAATAAACGAAGTAACAAGAACATCACCAATAGTAATAGACCAGGATCCTGTGAAATGTGCTTTGATTGATTGATGAAAAACCAGTCATGTACAATAAGCTCAATGGCTAATATAGTCTATACTTCTCCTCCTAGCCTATTACATACAAGCTACTATGCAACTCCCTCCCAAGACTATTCTAATAGTCAGACTGAATCCCTCTAACAGCAACGACAGTAGCCAACAACCACACCCTTACAATATTTCCTTGGGATCCTTATAGGAGAAGAGGAGAAAACATAAGTAGGTGAACAATGAATTGATCTCATTAAGACAGAATAGCAGAAGTGTTCACGCCCATACTGCTTAATGGCACTGTGTTGTACTGTACAACTAGTTTGGAGATCTCTGTCAGGTCGAGATTGACCTTTGATATGTTCTTGAAGTCCCTCTGGTCGTCTGGAATTTCGAGCTAGCCTTCTGGAATAAATGAACTGGCTAAAAGATCTGCAGGGCTGCTCCATACCTCCATAACTGCTACCTGACTATCATAAACGAGCTTTAGTCGGCGTAATTAATCGTTTCAGGGCTCAAGGAGGCATGGAGAGGGCTGTAGGTAAGTGTCCGTCCTGGAGAAATGCGTTCTGCTGATATTAAAACGTGGATATGACCTTTGCGTGCTTAAGTCTTCAAATCATTCCCTTTTCCTTTGAATGCATGGTTTAAACATTAATTTCCTTCATAAGAGGCACCAAACCCCCTTTGAATTTATTCAGCTGATCCGCTAGTACATGCTGAAATGGCCATCTCTGTGCCCTCTGCGCAAATAAATAAACTTGTCATAAACCCGGGCAGTGGCGGCGGAGGAATGCTTTGGAGGCCGGAGGAACGGTGGAAGAACAGTGGGGACAGCGGAAACAATGAGAAGTGGCGGAAGAAATGATTATAGTGTAAAGGCCCAAAGGCTTTCACTTAAGTGAATCACAAAGAGAAAAGGGGAAAAACAATGGGGCGGAACCGTGGACGTGGGACCCGGTGGTACGGATCGCAAATCGCAAAGGTGGAAAATGCAATGGCGGAGAGTGGCACTAAGCAGAAAACTGTGCTTTGCGCTTCGCGATGGATGCAACTTGGATGAGCGCATATCGCAAAGTTGGAAAGTGCGATGAGCGCAGATCGCAAAAAATGAAAAGCGCGATGGGCATTAAAATAAAAACCGAAATCTGTGATCTGCGCTTTGCGCTAGGCATCAAAGGGTTTAAAACTTGGTTCCAGGGTGCAGGCGCATGGCAGAAAAGGGCTAAGGGCGCAGCGGAAGGGGCTAAGCCTTATTACAAGGTCGGAAAGTGGGTTTTGGCCCTTTTTTAATGCATTTCAAGGCCAAGGAAGAGTAACAATAGGGGAAATAAAGGGGAAAAAGGGAAGACAAGGGCAAAGGAAGAATTGAACGGAAAAATGAAAGGTAAGAAGGGAAATAGAAGGGAAAACGAAATACAAGTTAGGTAGGAGGTGAAGTAAGAGGGAAAAGGGCCTTTCGGGCATTCTTCTTCACAACAGAGAGGCTTTATAATGGAAATTAGCAGAGGGGATTTCATCAAAAGGCAAAAGACACATGGAGGCTTCAAGGAGACTGTGTTTTCAGAGGAAATGCATTCCTTGAAGACTCAACCATGATTTAGCTCCTTATTTGCTTGTCAAAAATTTCATAGGGGGGCTAACAGTGTGAAAAGAGCATTTTGTGCAGCCATACATAGTGAATGAGCTCCGATCAGAGTGAGGGTACAACACACAGTGGCAAGTACTACAAAACTAACTAAGAAGGAGACAAATCTGTCTATAGTGTAGTAAGGGATTCAGCTATGCAAGAAATTCCAAATACACCACCGTCAAACCAGCACAAGGGTAAGAACTCACTCGTACCTCCTCCCCCCCAGAAGATGAGATGGCCTCACACACGAAGCTACCTACCTTCAAGGGCATAGGGGATGAAGACATGGATCAATTCTAGTTTGTTGTAGGATTGGTATGGACTACATAAAACATGGCCAGCAATGCTGTGAAGAGGGCACAACTATCCCTTTCCTTGGAAGGAAGGGCCTTGGACTGGTATATGGGATACATAGCTCAACATGTGAATGTGACCATTGAGGAGATTAAGAATGCCTTGAAACAACAGTTCAAGAAGCCTAAGTCCTACTCTCAGATAGTGAACGATCTAAAGGATTTCAAACAAGGACCGTCTGATTTTGTTTGGGAAGCTGACCAATGGTTAAAGAAGGTAATTAGAGAAGGGGGATTTCTGTATGATGATAGGCAGAACACGAAGTGGTTCATTGCTATGCTGCTACCCCACTTGCATGTGCCAATGGGTCATCAAGCCATTGAATCGTAGTAAAAGGCCTTGGAGATTATGATGAAGCTAGAAGTTGCACCAAGAGACAATACCTAGTTGGGAGTACAAGAAATACAAGGATAGTTAGAGGCAATGGACATGGATATCTAGAATCTGCAGAAGGAATGAGGAACAAAGGCTAGCCCTGACAAGTGGTGCATACGATGCAGGGTGAATTTCCACACTATGGATAACTGTCCACTACTAGCAGACTACATGCAGGTCGAGGGACCCAACCCGCTGTGTCCTAAAGAAGCTGCGGGACCTAGTGGGCCAGTGCTCTGGTGTGATGATTGTCGCGTTGTTGGGCTGCATGATACCAATCACTGCCCCTGCCTTGCCACATATGTCCCAGAAGTGAAGCAACAATGGTACAGGTTTTAAAGATCTGTAGGACATGATGAACAGAACTAATGGACCTATGATATGATGATATATAGAGGAAACCTATATAGAGTACAATCAGACCCTTCTTCACCAAGATCCCCCTCAGGTATGGGTGGCTCCCCAACTAGGGGTAGGGTAGGGGGCTGAGGTGGAAGCACAGGTAGGGGGAGAGGGAAATTGATTTTCTATAATTGCGGAGAAATAGGGAACTTTGCAAGGGACTGCACGAACCCTGTGAGACAATCCTGCAGATACTGTAGACAACTGGATCATGTGATTGAATATTGCCTGATTCTGATAGCCAAGATGTAGAAGAAGCAATAGACACCTACGAAGAATGTAAAAAGGGTCAAGGAAGAACCTTGAGACGAAGGACCAAATGTTAACATTATAACACGTAGCTGCATGGCCACTGGGGGAGCTTTGGAGAAAGCCGACGCAGAGCTTCTTATCCAAAAAGTAGCCATCAAACAAGAAGGCATGGACTTAAAAAAGGAAAAGGAAACCTTTGTTGCGGCTCGCCAAGACTTTGCTAAGGCTGAGGTATCTATTCTTCAAGCCCCTACGAACCTCAAAGGAGATGCTGAGGTCAAACCATTTTTTCAGGTGTGTATGAAGCTGTTGTGCAACCAAAGGTCCATAGAAAACCTTCGAGCTTTGATAGACAGCTGCGCAGAAATAAAAAACCTGCCCAGGGAAATTAAGGATGTGCACAAACTGTACAAGCATAGGAAGCGCACCGGTAGGGAAATGCGGTTAATCGCGCAAATTGGTGATTATGAGATGGATCAAGTTATTCTGGACCTAGGCTCAGATGTGAACATACTACCTAAGAAAACTTGGCAGCGAATGGGAGAACCTAAGATGGAATGATCCACTATCTAGATGCACATGGCTAATCAGCAGAATATCCTACCATTGGGGAAATTTTCAAAGATCATGGTAGATATTGCAGGAGTTAAGGCCCGTGCTGACTTTGAGGTCATTCAGATTGTATAAGATGCGGACCCCTATCCTACGCTCCTAGGATTGGACTGGGCCATAGATATGGGACGTATCATCAATTTGAAGAAAAGAAGCATGGTATTTGAAAACGTAGGCACACGAGTAATAGTACCATTAGACCTTGTAGAAGGAGAATGGTATACAGACCTTGTGTGTGAAGAAGAAGATGTGGATCATATTTATAAGTTAAATATGCAGGATGAATATTGGATCAACCCCACAACCGATGGTGTACTTTGTTGGGAAAATGATGGCAATTGTTTCTCGGACTCCAATGGGGAAATAGAAAATTGGCAGAATCAGTTACATGATGTATCTGCGTTGTGATGCCTTAGGATCACACGGGACTTTTGTTGCATCTCCTCCGAGGTAAGAGGACTACCCTACTTTTATGGTTCCAGTAGTATGAAGGAGTTTTTGTGAGAATTTGAAGATGAGGTTCCAAGGGAGTGAAGGCTATGGGCCCTTGATCTAGCCATGCACATAACACCTGCATAATGGTGGGACATGCATAAGGGGGCATTCCAGGATTGGGAGGAATGTCGAGATATTATGATCCTGTAATTTGAGCCTCTGGCTGACGTGCGTGTCAAAGCATTCCTTGGACCAGGGGATCCGCGTGAACATCTATTCACTTGCATGGAGAAATGGTGGGACTGAACTACATAAGAGTGGGTTCACTTGTTTATTCATGCCCTAGGACCAATTCCCACCACATGGTACTTAGATGCAGAGCTACATCAACACACCCGCCACTGGGAAACCTTAAAGGACAAATTCATTGGGACATTTGGATTAATAGGAGGAATGGACGCGCTTGACAAAGCTCTATAGGATATATATACCTTTGTATTTGGTGAATCCAACCCCTATGCAGCATTGGAGATACCAACATGGGAAAAACAGATGTAGGATATTGTCAACTGCTGCAATATCACCATAGAAGAATGCGATTAAGATCTATGCAATGTCCTGATCCCAGATTTAGAAGGGGAATGCGCAGTTGCAGGACCTCCATTAAACGATGTGGATGTTATGAGGCCTCTGAAGCTACGAGAAGTTAACATTGGCATGGAAGAGAAACCTAATTTGGCTAAAATTCAGGATTACCGGGATGATGAGACAATAGGCAAGATTACGGAATTACTCACAGAATATCAAGACTTATTCCTGACAAAGTTCTCAGAGCTTAAGGGGATCACAGGGGACTTAGGGGTTATGCACATCACACTGAAACTAGATGCATGCCCTCTGAAGTAGCACCCTTATCGGCTGAGCCCTAAGTATAAGCAGAAGGTTAAGGAAGAAATCGATAAAATTCTCACAGCTGGTATCATCGAACTAGTCGAACAGTCGGACTGGGTGAGTCCCATGGTGGTTCTGGAAAAGGAGACGAAGGGGGGAATCTGCATCCGCGTGGACTTGCGCAAGTTGAACGATGCCTATGTACATGATCCTTTTCCAACACCGTTCTCCGATGAGATCCTGGATAGCGTTGGAGGCCAAGAAGCATACTCATTTACTGATGGGTTCTCAGGATACCATCAAATCATAATCACACCTGAAGATCATAGCAAAAATAAATTTGCTACCGAATGGGGATCCTTTCAGTATACAATCATGCCGTTTGGAATAAAAAATTCCCCTGGCATCTTCTCGCGAGTAGTAGTCACGGTGTTCAAAGAGTTCATCCATAAATTTATGGAGGTGTACTTTGATGATTTGACTATCTTCGGCTTAGTAAAGACGCACATTTCAAACCTATGCATGATGTTGGATGCCTGTCGGAAGCACTATATTTACCTGAATATCAAGAAGTGTATCTTCTGTGTACCATTCGAAATCTTGCTCGGATATATAGTTTTCCGACAAGGGTTGATGGTTGACCCTACGAAATTTGAAGTTATCATAAATTTGGCAGTACCTATGACTGAGAAATAGCTACGTTCAATCCTTGGACATACGGGCTACTATAGAAAGTTCATTCAGGGATACGTGCTGATCACAACGCCTCTGGAAAAGTTGATTAAGAAGGATGTTTCATTTTTTTGGGATGAAGAGTGTCAAAAGAGCTTCGAGCTACTCAAGGAAAAGATGGTCTCTATGCCTATCCTTATTTTTCTTGATTGGGAGAAGGTATTTCATGTTCACGTTGATGCTTCCGGAATCACCCTAGGCATTAGGGGAATTTCGAGGTGTAAAATGGGCCTCCTAAGGAAATAATAAAATAATAGTTAAACCAATAAAATAATATTTATGGATTTGCAATTCACTTCTTTCACCATAATCCATGTAACCATAGTTAAATTCAATTCAAAATTTTTATCAAAATAAAATTAATAAAATATTGTATTGATGTGACTATAAATAAGAATGAGTTTTTCAAGAAAAAGTAATTATCATTGAACAACGAATGCATTTGTCCTTTGTACATGAATAAATTAAAATAAAATATAAATATAAATTTATAAATTCAAAATTAGGTTATATGTTATTAATTAAAATTTATATTATTTAAATTGTATAATAACATGTAATTAATATACTATATAAAAATAATATAATATAATATAATATAATAAATGTATAGGGATTTGCATTGTTTATTTCAAGAAATATGAAATGAAAATACTATATTTTTATTCAAAAAGTGTGAAATGACATTTATTATGAGTACTTTACTTTGACTTTAAAATTACTTAGAGCACTACCATGGTTAACCATGAGTTTTTATCCACCATTGAGAATGTGACAAGTAAGTACCTTTAACTCAAGCAATTCTACCTCAACCATTAGGGATGATGTCATCCCCTAAAATGTGATTGGTTCTAATAAAGTGAATTTTGATTGTACATTTTCCTTAGGAGGCCCATTTTAGACCTCAAAATTCCCCTAATGGAGTAGTCCTTACGCAGCCTGGAGATGGAGACATTGATCACCCAGTTGCATTTGCTAGTAAAAAACTCTCTAATATGGAGCACAATTATGCCACCACGGAGTGGGAAGGATTAGCCATGGTATATGCATTACAGAAGTATCAACACTATCTGTTAGGAGGGCACTTCAAAATGTTTACAGATCATTTGGCTTTGAAGTACCTGGTGAATAAGCCTATGTTGGGGGAGGGGGAACCTGTCGATGGCTTTCGCTGTTCTAGGAATACGACTTTGAAATCATTTTCAAACCAGGGAAGTTGAATGCCGGGCCAGATCACTTGTCCCGAATTGAGAGTGGTGAGGAACTGACCAACCTAGAAGAAGGATTGTCGGACACGTAGTTGTTCACTATTAAGGCATTCGATGCGCACTTCACTAACATCATTCAGTTTCTGATTATAGGCTTGGCACCTGTGGAGTATTCGATGCAACAGAAGAAAGAGTTGGTCACCCACACTGCGGATTTTACCATAATCAAAGAACATCTATATAATATGGGAGCAGATGAAGTGCTACGCAGGTACATCCTGGAGCATGAACAACATAATATCTTGGTAGAAGCCCACGATGGGGTAGCAGGAGGTCACTACGCCGGGAGAGAAACGATGCAGAAGATCTTGAGAGATGGATTATGGTGGCCCACCCTGCATAGTGACTCTCACAACTATTGTAAGGCCTGTGATACGTGCCAACGCACTGGAAGGTCATCCCGTAGGAATGAAATGCCCCTTCAACCACAAATTTCCCTACAAGCATTTGACAAATGGGCCATCGATTTTGTAGGACCTATCAACCCCCTCGGAAAAAATACAAGTGCACATTACAATATCACTACCACTAACTATGTAACCAGGTGGGCCAAAGCACAGGTAGTGAAGGATTGCACTGTAGATACCACTGCACATTTCATCTTTGAGTAGATTCTGACCAGATTCAGGTGTCCAAAAATCCTAATGAGCGATAGAGGTACTCACTTTGTCAATGAAACAATATAGGACTTGATGGAAGAATTCTGGATCCATCACATGAAAAACACTCCATATCATCCTCAGGTGAACAGAGCAATTGAAGCATTCAATAAAATCTTGGAGAATGCACTAAATAAGGTCTATAATGCCGATCATAGCGACTGGGATGTGTGCATTTCGTCTATTCTATGGGCTTACCAAACCACCTGTAAGAAGTTGACAGGGAAGACACCATTTAGTATGGTCTATGGCAAGGAGGGTGTTATGCCCAGGGAATATATTTTTCCTAGCCTGTGCATCACAGCCTTCATAAATATGGAAAATTTTGATATCATGGAGGAGTGGTTAGAGCAGCTTGTGGCTTTGGAGGAAGATAGTTTCATTGATAACTTCCATCAACAGGTTCAGAAGGCTCGCGATAAGGCATGGCATGATCAACATATTCGTCAAAAGACCTTTGTGGAGGATGACTTAGTCCTGCTATATGATAGCCTATTTTTGAAACACCCAGGGAAGTTCCAAAAAGACTGGTTGGGGCCCTATATAGTTAAGGAAATCATGGAGGGCAGAGCTGTGCGGTTAGCTACCCTGCATGGCGATATGCTACCCGGCTATATCAATGGCAGTCGGCTCAATCCATATCGAATCAAATGACTATATGGCCGAAGTAGCTATATGAAGTGGGGTATTCCCACCAAGGAAATTAAGTCTAGTAGGTACCATGCTATGCGTAGAAGGCAGCCATGGGATTGGAAGCCCGGAGGGGTGTGACGGAGGCGTAGAAATAAACTCAGAATGCGGCAGGTATGTTGGCTACACAAGCTCATGCTGAGTATAAAGGAGGTGCGTTGGGTGCACAGAAGGTACACTAAAATTGCAGGGGTGCGCTGGGAGCACAGGTGTGTGCTGAGCGCACTAGGGGTGTGAAAATTAGCCATTGAAATAGTCAAATCGGGTAAAAAGAAAAAGTTACCGTTGGAAGGAGCGGCTAGTCGGCATTTAATGAAGCAATTTTGGAATATTCTTTACCATTTACATGATGGTAAGTTCAAAGTGAATTTTACCCAACCATTGGTCGATCACAAAGGATATAAAAGGAGGAGGATAGATCAGACAAGGGTTCCTTATCACTTGAATAGCTTGTACTTAGTGTATTTCTCCTTGAATAATTTGTGCTATAAGAATTTATGTGCCTATATTGTCCCTTTCATGTCTGAGAAACCTACTCCCTCTGATAGTAGTCACCCGAGGTTGGGATTCATTTTTCGCGCTAGGATGACGACCACTAATCCTGTTGAACCGTCGAAACCAGTAACCTCGGCGGGACAAGAAATCGAGGAAGTGGTGGAGATTGAGTCCAAGGCCAAAGAGGTCCTCTCCACGCCAAGCCCAACCATGAGGAAAGGAAAGGACAAAGCCCAAGGCTCAGTCAAACCCATGAAATGGGTTAGGGTGAAGCCCCGTACTTCCCCAAGGAATGTAAAATCTCCGCGAGCAACGCCCCAGATGCATGTTACTCAGGAAGAGGCCCAGGTCGCAGAACCAATCAATTGGTTTCCCCCCTTTGTTCAATTGTGAAGACCCTCGACACACACACCGAATACTCTTGACGGTCTAATCACCTATCTGCAAATGCCACTGGGCCCCAGGAGAGGTCCCCATCATTGGTGAACCGTTTAGGAGGCTCCTGAAATAAAGTTTGATGATCACAACCTGGCCAGTTTGGAGGCTTTACCTGAGTTAGCCCCTGAATTATATATTAAAAGAATAAAGGATGACGATGGAATAAGTATTATCCCCGTGAGCAGGGTGTGTGGCGTGGCAGGGTCCGGGCTCTTAAACCTACTCCAAATGCCACATTTCAGCCACTACAATGTGACTAACCGTTTCGTGCATCAGTTGCTCGCCCTGGTCTATGATGGGTGTCTATGGATCCAGGATTGAATCCCTATCGATTTTGTGCTCATTCATCGAATCATTGGTCTTCCCATGGAAGGGACGGACCTCCTGCTGTGCATTGGGAAAAAGTATGAGGGAGAAACTGCTGAATATGTGAGACAGAAATACCATGTGGAGCGGAATTCATGGGGCTTCATGATCAAATCCATCAGCGACCCTACTATGTAGTTGGGTACCCTGCTATTGGCATGTAAGATGATGAAAAAATGCCAGGTGGCCTCCATCCCTGCATACGTAATTCAGTTAGTAGGCCGGTGCGAGAAAGGGGTCTTCTTGAATTGGTCCCAATATTTGTGCAATGAGTTTTTGGCAAATGTTCGTGAATCCTAGGAGTAGGGACAGGAATTTTGCTATTCCTGGCTACTCCTTCTCATCACATTGATAGCCTGGGAAGCACCTGAGGAGTCGGTCCTCCCGGAGCTCACCCCCGACATGTGCGAGGGGGCCTGATATGAAAACCTATGGGATTCTAAGGATGTGCAACGTATCGAGGACAACCAAGTCTTCTGGGTCCTCTTCCAGAGTAGCTTGGCAACAACCATCAATTCTCGACCATGGTTGTCCCCAGTAGTGTATGATAAGTACAAGAGCATCGTGGCATTCCAGGTCATAATGCACAATGTCCAAATCAGAGCACGCAAAGATAAAGCTTGGGTCTCACTCCCATATATGGTTGTGGACAAGGATATTGATTGCATAATCGCTTCATGGCCTCTGCAGTGAAATCTTGGGTTCACGTCGAGTGCGGTAGGCATCACGGGAGCAAGTTCTATGAAAATCACCCCCACCATGACCAAATAAATTGGTGGCTCAAGCAAAGGCCTGGAGAAAGCATGAAGCATCAGCTCACAGAAGGAGGCGCAGCAGAAATAGACCACCGAGAAGGACACCGAAGCAGAGACTCAGCTAGATTCGTCGCCAGACCTGGGTACAGAAGGACTGGATGTGGGAGGAACTGCCTCTCCCCAAGGCAAAAAGAGAACAAGTGAGCTTGTAAAAGGGCAACAAAAGAAGCAGCGCATGAAACATGATGAGACGGTTACCCTGACTGAAAGGGACCTCGAGCAAATTGCTGATGTGGTCACTTTGGCCACAGAAGACAAATGGCTAGCCCTAGAAGGATAGTAGAAAGCTGCGATCGACACTATTCAGGCCGAGCTCCATGCTCTACAGTTGAAAATAGACATGTTGTAGACCAGTGTGATTCAGGTACGAATGCCCTTAGCAACTAACAGTGCAGCACTAGTTACAGTGGAAAGCTGCCTCTATTCCTTACTTGGTGCAACCCTTGTGATCAGTCCACCTGACCTGGGAATGCAAGTCCAGGCCAGTGCAGAAGTATAGCTGGATTTAGCTAGGCTGCCACATTAGGCATTGCATGTTGTCCACACCTCTTTGTTTCAGGAAATTCACCATCGGGACTAGAAAGTGCACCAACATCTCGGTGTGGTTGAGTAGACAATCATGGAAAAGAACGCTAAAGTTTCCCTCACCACCACGCAGAAAACGGAGTTGGAACACTTAATTCATAGACTCTCTGCGGATGTTACAGAAGAAATCCCAGCCACAACCACCCCCCATGCAAAGATTCAGGGGTTGGTCGCAGCATTAAAGACCTCTAGGATAGAGATTCAGGTGGTTAAAACACAGATGGAACAACAAATCATAGATTTGCAGGCTAAGCTGCAGCCAGAAACACTGCCAGAGGTATGGACCCAGCGAGTTTTGCTGGTTACCGCAGCTACAAATTTGATTACAAGATAGATCACTCAGGGCGCCCAATTACTGGAAACAAAAATGCAACTATGTACCAAGGTCCAGTGTGAACCAATCCTGCAAGAAATCAACCAGAACCTGCGGCAGAAGGAAGAAGCATTCGAGAAGTTAGAAGCCACCATGCCCACTTTTGTTCTTGCTCAGCGCTTGGCATGGCTACGAACCAGCCACATCCTCCAAAATGATGTTGATGAGATTTTCCATAAGAAGAAGGTTCTTAGTGACAGCCTGAAGCCTTGGGCTGATGAAGCCATCAAACTCTCACAGGATGTTGATGTTGATGTTAAGCAGCTAAACCAGAATCAGGAAAGTTTCACTGCTGCAACAGAAGGCCAGACTTCACAGAAGTTGGTAGACATTGCGCAAAATGTTGCTGCTCAGATCGAAGGTGTGCTAACCCCACTGGCTGAAGCGATTAGACTGGTGCAGGCGCAGGTGGAGACCCGACCATTACAGTGACTTGGAACGAGTCACAAGATTGTGATGGGGGATTCTTGGAGCAGGGTCCCCTAAAGCTACGAATTTTGTCCATTTTTGTATATTTTTTGTATTATTTAGTCTAATGCAGGGGTTTTGGGGTGGGTCAAAGCCCTGAATTCATTGTAATGTGTCAAGGGTATACCAAGAGTACACAAACCACAATTTGCGGACCATTGGATGCGTAGGCTAAATCTATATAAGTAGATGAATATTTTGAGTCTTAAGGTAGAAAAAAATTGAGATTGATGCTAAGGAAGAATTGTTAGATATGTTGTTGGGTTGTTTAGGTAAGGACTCCTGTTGGCTGTGTGCGCATAGATCCTCAGTCCTGTTGTGTGCGGACCCTGCTGGCCATGTGCGCAGGCAGTATTTTGGGATTTTAAGTGGATTTTGATATTAATATATATGTGAAGTACTTTTTGACATCTGATGCTATATAGATCTGTTTGGTTATGATTTATGTGAACCTGGGCTATATGATTAAGTTGCGAAAGTTTCTGTTTAATTGCTGCGAACTGTGAAAGTATCTATGTTTCTAGTATATGTATCTATGATCTATTAATTACTATGATTATAGTGTTCTGTGCTGATAATTGGTATTGTGCACGTGGATGTGGAGGTATTTACTAGATCTGTGCATAATAATATCTTTGTTATACTGTGGATTATATTGTCAATAAGCCTGCAAATAGATCGGTTTAATACTTGATAGGTTGGGAATACAGACCTACTTGACTTACTTACACTCTCTCAGGGTGCAGAAACATGGTTTCAGCACCCTCCCATACTGCTTCGGGTGAGACTTTGGCCTGCACAAGCAAGCCACTGCCGAAAGGCCCATTATTATATGGGTTTGTTGGCAAACCTTAACCTCCGAACCTAGGTCAAGACCCCTCGAGCCAACATGATCCTAAAGGGAAAGGAAAAATCAAGACTTACAATTATTTTGATCCTTTGGCTAAGTTTGATCCAACTTGTTCATCATGCAATAATCATGGTCATAATGAGAAAAATTTCCCACTCAAAAACAAGGAAGCTAAAAAGGTAAATCTCAATACATATAAATGTGGCCTAGCTCTATGTGCTCATAGTGATGATAATCATTGGTTCGTGGATAGTGGATGCTCAATACATATTACAGGTGACCAAAATAAGTTTTTCTCATTAAACAAAAAAAATGGAAATGTATATTTTGGAAGTGGGTCTACTAAGATCACTGGAAAAGGAACAACTAATCTCATTAATGGACAAGGAAAGGCTGAAAATACCTTGCTAGATGAGGGGCTCAAAAACAATCTCTTAAGTGTTATCCAAATTTGTGACCAAGGACATAATGTTGTCTTTAGTACTAAAATTTGTGAGATAAGAGACTCATCCTCGGGAGAAATTGTGGCAAAAGGAGTAAGAGCACTAGATAACGTTTACATTCTAAGAAAAATCCAAGGAGATAAATGTTACTTGAGTCAAAAAGACGAAATTTGGTTATAGAACAAGTGATTGGGGCATATAAGTTTTGAAAACTTGATCAATATTAGTAACATTAATGTAGTAAGAGACATTCTTAAGATGTTCAAGCCATATCAAGTTGTATGTGGCCCATTCCAGCATGGAAATCAAACTAGAACCAACCACAAAACTAAGGAGTTTTCAACATTAAAACCTCTAGAAACCATTCATGTAGATCTATGTGGGCCAACTAGAACTCTAGCTCTTCAAGGTGAAAGGTACTTTGCTTTATTTTTTGATGACTATACTAGAATGATGTGGGTATATTTCATAAAATATAAATCTAAATCATTTGAATGTTTTAAGAATATTAAAGCTCTAGTTGAAAATGAGAAAAATTCTAAGATTAAATTTCTTAGAACGGATAGAGGAGCAGATTTCACCTCAAAAAATTTGATGAATTTTGTAAAGAGCACGGAATCGAAAGAGAACTCTCCGTTTCTAGGAATCCCAATAAAAATGGAGTAGTTGAAAGAAGAAACCAAACCGTTCAAGAAATGGCAAGGAAAATGCTACTAGTAGCTTATTTGCAACCAAATTTTTGGAGAGAAGAAGTTGGGACAACAGTTTATACCTTAAATCGAACCAAACTAAGACCAAATAATGAAAATAATCCTTATGAATTAAGGAAAGGAAGACCTTCTTTAGTAAAGTATTTTAGGATTTTTGGAAGCAAATGCTTCATAAAAATCAATAACAATTCACAGGAAAAGTTAATTCTCGGGTGGACGAAGGAATATTCCTTGGGTATTCCACAAGGATAAAAGCTTACAAATGTTACAACAATCATCTACGGAAAATAGTGGAAATAATTTATGTGAAAATTGACGAAGGCATTCTAGAAAAGAAAATTGAGGATCATGAAGTTGAGCCCTTCCTTGAAGAAAGTGAAGAAGAACCTGAAAAATATGAAGAGCCACAAACTGAACCTTCATAAACTCCTTCTAAGATAAAATTCCTTCAAAAAAATCATCTGGAAGAACATATTATTGGGAATATATATGAAGGAATCAAAACTCTAAGAAGGATGACAAACACTTCAAGAAAATATGATGTCACTCCTTATCATTAATAGAACCTAAATTTTTTTTTGAAGCAAGTAAAGATCCTCATTGGATAAAGGCCATGGAAGAAGAAATATCTCAAATCGAAAATAATGAGACTTGGCAGCTGGTACCTCACCCACAAGATAAAAATATAATTGGAACAAAATGGGTATTCAAAAACAAGATGAATGACGATGGACAAATTATCAGAAATAAAGGCAGAATTGTTTGCAAAGGATACTCGTAAATAGAAGGAATTGACTTCGAAGAAAGATTTGCACCAGTAGCTCGATTGAAAGCCATAAGAATGTTTTTGGCATTTTCTTGCTCAAAATGATTCAAGTTTTATCAAATGCATGTAAAATCAACATTTCAGAATGGAGATCTCAAGGAAGAAGTTTACATGGAGCAACCAGAAGGATTTGATCTTGTTGAAGGGAAAGACTTTGTATGCAAGCTGAAAAAGGCCTTGTATGGACTAAAACAAGCCCTTAGAGCATGGTATGAAAATTTGGATCACTATCTGCAACACGAAGGTTTAGAAAATGGAGTAGCAGGTAGCAATATCTACATTAATATGGACAAGGAAAAACTTCTTATCACTCTTGTATACGTTGATGATCTAATCTTTGCTAGCATTGATGATGAGATGAGCCATGAATTTGCTCTAAATATATACAAACTATTTGAAATGTCAATTATTGGTGAGTTGTCTTACTTTCTTGGGCTACAAATATCTCAAACCCCTGTAGGAATGTTTATATCTCAAGAAAAATATCTTAGACATGCTCAAAATATATGGGATGGAATATTGTGCACCTATGAGCACACTGATGACCACAGACTGTAAATTAAGTAAAGATGATGATAACCCTCTCATAGATGTAACTCTTTATAGGCCAATAATTAGAGCTCTCCTATACTTAACTGCTACAAGATCAGATATTATGCAAGTAGTGGGAATGGTAGCAAGATTTCAGTCAAGTCCTATACAATCCCATCTAGCAGCTGTGAAGAGAATTCTCTGATATCTGAAAGGAACAGTTGATTTTGGTCTTTGATATCCTAAGATTTCAACTCTTATTGTGACAACTTACTCTGATGTTGATTGGGCCGGAAGTGTGGATGATTGAAAAATTACTAGTGGAAATGCATTATTTATGGGATATTTTCTTGTATCTTGGCTTAGCAAAAAGCAATCATCTATATCTCTTTCTACAGCGGAAGCAGAATATATAGTTGTTGCTGATTTTTGTACACAAATTCTATGGATGAAGGAAGCCCTGAAGGTTGCCAACATAGAAACTAAGCAACCAATTACTATTTTTTGTGACAACACTAGCATCATCAGTCTTTCAAAGAATCTAGTGATGCACTCAAAGCCCAAACATATTCCAATCAAATACCATTTTATCCATGAATAAGTTGCTGAACAAAATATCAAGTTGGAATACCTCAATACAAAAGAGAAAATTGTAGATATATTTACAAAACCCCTCTATGAGAAGCAATTGAGTATCTTTTCCAAAAGATGGGGGTAATTTCTCTTGCATCACATTAAATCAAGTAGCATGTCGGGGGGTACATCATGATAGAGGAGAAGCATGACAGGGGGAGCACATTGGCAACCCATTTCCATTGATGTCAAAGGGGGAAAGAAGAAAAATATTGCCATCCAATGAAAAAGGGGGATATTTTTAGTCTAATTGTAATTTATTTCAATATCCATGACCAACAAGCATAATAAAGGGAAGCATGAGGAAGCAAAGTCAAAGGAATCAATGAAGCGGTTCTTCATTCTATTTCTACTCTCAGAAAGGATCAGGAAAACTAAAACCAATTTTCTGATACCTTTGATGCAAAATTATTTCATGATACCTCCACCATATGAAAGAGCATAATTTTATCTTTCCAAAGAGCTACTACTTAGCCCAAAACTTTGAGCAGTTTGAGAGTTATGAATTTTTTAAAGTTAAAATATAATTTCTTCTCTTGGAGCCGACCTGTTCCAGCTTAACTATGTCAGCATGCTTATGAAGAAATGGTTGTTTAGGGTTGAACCACTATATAAAAAATGATATTCTTCATTTCTCCAATCATCCAATTCGGTGATCAATCACAAGAAAGAGAGGGATAGTTCACAAATCATGAAATTGAGAGAGGCATCACTTCACCCGAATACAATCTTTTGCGGAAGCCTTTAAATCTTGGATTTGTTCTTGGGTAAAGGTTTAATCAAAAAATGTTTGGGTGAATTAACCATAGAAGCTTAGATTAGTTTTTGGACAGGATTAACCTATAGAACTAACCTCAGACAATCCTGTGGAGACCTCACTTACCTCAGACCTGTAATAAGAATTTGTGCCTTCAATCTAAGATACCAACCCTTGAACAGGACCAAAGTGTATCAAGGCTCGAATCCCATAGTAATAAGCATAATTTACCCACAATAATTGAGAACACTTGGAGTAGTGATCATCGACTTTGGAATAAAGGTCATATCCTTCAGAATATACCTACATGACTTCAGATCAGTTGGCTTAGAGACTCGGATTGATCACTGAATTTGGAGGATTAGTAACAAGCTTGGATTGAAGGCATAGATCATAAAATAACTACTCAAATGGCCTCAAAATTATAGTGGGAACATCACTTGGACCTGTTAAATATTATAGTGCTCGCACTAGCTGAAGAATTCAGAATAGGTCTCGTACCTACATACTTCTATGATAAAAAATGTGTTGATTGTAGCGTTGATTGGGACATAACTAGTGGATAGAACTCTCCATTAATGGAGGTCTAAGGCTGCAAGGATAGCACTGAGATACATTCCAATATGTTAAAGCAGCTATGTTGCAAATCATGAAGGCATAAGCAGTCTATAGTGGAGATTTGAGAATTGAATAACTTTGGATAGTCAAACACACAATTCTATTGAAGAAATTCAAGTAAGTACATCATTTATTTTTATCAATACTGAAGGATTTATGTCCTTGGAGTAGGAGCTCCTAAACACAATGTTGGTGCCTTAAGAAGATAGGGTCGAAGCCCTAGAGGTTGGAGCCTCAACAAAGTCCAAGTTGGTGCTTGGCAACAGGTTGGTGCCTGAAGAATAAAGGGTTGGCGCCCTCACATAATTATTGTACTCAATTATTTGAAAAAGGATTGAAGTTATACTTTATCCTTAATAATATTATTATTATACACTTCTTTTTTTTAATTGTGAAGACTCTAACTGGTATAAATTAACAATTGAAAAGAAATATTCATTCACCCCCCTCTCAGTATTTCCAATAGGTTATACCATTTACAAGAGTTTGGTATGTGATTTCTCTTGCCAAGAGTTTATCTGGAATGTAATAGGGTAAGACATGAGGAGAATACACTCCCAAAAACTCTGATATAAGTAAAATTTTCCTCACCAAACCATCTGGCTATAGGTAAAATATCAGCACTGGCTTCCTTGGAAATTCTGGGGATTCTCTCATTAAAAATAATCTAATAAATGGGCAAAAAAACTCCATGACAAATTTTGTAAAAATGTAAATGAAATTCAGGCTCCCATAAGGCTCTATGATAAATTTGAATTGGGTTAGGGTCTTGGCTTGTCCACTTCCAATCCATAATAGGAAAACTGGAGCAGAAACATATTGTATCCATCATATATGCGCTCATGTAAAAAGGGGTAATTGTCCTAGTCAAAACAACTCTTTTGTTTCTGTAATCCATAATGTTTTTGGAAAAAAATATTAGATAAAATGTTTCCCCAATTCATGATAGTGGAATTTATTATTGTATCAATTAAAGGAACCCACTCAGTAGAGAAATTAGTCATATCCAGTCTAGCAAATAGTCTACACAACATTCCTGCTACAAAACAGTAAGGTGATGGAAATTGAGCTATTGGGTACATACCAATTTTGTCCACTTTAACTTGCCTTGTTCTTCCTTCCATCCTTTCACCACCTTCATTAGGTCTGGATTCTTTATTGTAAATATTTATAGGAAGGATTTATCATAATTCTCTTATGGCCTAGGAAAGTGATACATTTTTCATAAATCCTCGGCGGTGAATGAACCCATGTTATCCAGTTTGGAATTATTGAATGTCTTGTATCGAATATTGAGGTTGTCAATGACCCATATTACCATATCAGTGTCTACATTAGGGGAATTTTGAGGTCTAAAATGGGCCTCCTAAGGAAATTATGAAATAATAGTGGAAATAATAAAATAATATTTGACTACATCATCAAATTTAGAGGGAAGAAAGAAAAAACTACTTTTTCAACTCATATTTTCAACTTATCTCCCAAATGTTTTACTCAAATTTCAAGTGGGAGTACTCACTGGATGCAAAATTTAATTCCTCATCCAAGGAGTACCCATGTTGCATACTTCGATGGGTCCTACTACACAAAAATTGAGAAATACATGGAAAACATTATTGCAATCACATTTTTTTTATGTATTTCTCATTTTTCGTGTAGAAAGGTCCATCAAAAGTATAGAACATGGGTACTCCTTGGATGACGAATTAAATTTTGCATCCAAATAGTAATCCCACTCGAAATTTGAGTAAAAAATTTGGGAGATAAGTTGAAAATACGAGTTGAAAAAGTAGTTTTATTATTTTATTATTTTTTAATCTTTTTACCCTTTTACATAAAAAATGGTGAATCATACCTCATGGTTGACATCATCATCTTGAATCATGCGGGTTCTTATAAAGTTTTTTTTTTTTTACATTTTTCTAAGGAGGCTCATTTTAGACCTCAAAATTTCCCTAATGGTAAGATCTTCGGCCTTGTTGCTATCTTATGGAGAAACGAACATGCAACTTCAAAGTAAGATGGTTCTGATGAAACAACCTTATCCACCCTTGCCACTTTCTTTAGCTCTTTTGGATGTTCATCTTCAAACAAATTGTACATGGCTTCCCATGAAGAAACTCCACTGTCTTTGTTGCACGTAGTGTCTGAGAATAATGAAGGCATGTATGTAGTCTCAGAAACAAAAGCTTGGGAAATTGATTTACCTTTCTTTGTCATTCCACTTGATATTGCTTCCATAGTTAATTTCCTGAATTCAAGTGAAACGAGTAAATTCATATCTGAGATGAGTAGAGACAAGGACAAAGAATAGAATTAAATCAAAATAAATCAAAATTCAACGCTTTAAATTTAAAACACGCTTCAAGTAAGATATCAATATTTTGAACCTTGTACCCATTGAATGTCGTTAATAACCCTTAATTGATTTATCAAATCTCTTACACGCCTTACACAATATGTATAATATAAAAATATAATTCATTAGATATTATAACAAATCTATTGAATAAGGATCAGTTCAAGCGCTTGAATAATAAATGTTATAGTGCAAATCACAACTTTTAGCAGATATCAATAATACATGTTTTTGCCGCGTGAAATGCGAAATGCGATCTGCGCAAATCGCACATCGCAACTCATTACGGTGGATATAACTTTCCATTTGGTTAATCATTGTGAAATGCGACATGTGCTTAATGACTTAAAGTATTTGTGCTTTATCGGATTTATGGATACATTTCCTGTTCCTTTATTATGTGATCGGGTCTGACTCATCGCAACTCCTTTCAAAATGTTATAAGTATGTCCTTTAAAGGAGGTGCAACACAATTTATAATTTAAGGGATTTTTAAACTTTTCAACGAGGAATCTATATAATTCGAAAAGGTTGAAGCACTTTATCGCAATTCACAAATCCTATATGTGTTTTAACTTTCTTAGTTTGTAAGGTTTTGCGATTTGTGCTAAGCGCAATGAAATCAAAACGGAAAGAAAAAGCCTTTATTCCTCAAGTTTAAGACTTAATGCTAAAACGAGATAATGCTTCTAAATTTTTGTTTATTTTTTAAATTATCCCCATTTATTATTAAAATAAATGGGGGGTGTTGTATAGTACAAAACCTCCAAACTCTCCAATATTTGGATATTATCTACCCGGTTTGAGCTCCTTGAACAATGGTTGCAACTCCACAAAGCCATATATTTCAAGCATGTTCGCAGATCAAAAAATGCAGTGGCGGGGCTCCTAGCCAACAAAGGAGTGGATCATGGTGCACCCCTTCTCTTCAGCTACCTCCCAAACATTGATGATGAAGCTCTATGCACAAAATGCACTCAGTTGGTGCTCAAAGAAACTCAGACCCCAAATGTGGGTGCCTCGTAGTGCTCGATCAGTCTGCCACATGGCCTCCCCAAAGTCGGGCAACTATCCTCACCATGAGGCAGCACATGGACCTGGCATGGGTGCCATTAAATATGAATTCATTCCACCCAGCACCATTACTACAACTCATTTTGACTACTATGACTTCATTCATTCCCATCCTCGCTACAGAGCACCCTCACATTTTATGGGAAATGGAGCTGCCTCCCCTAAGCACTTCTCCCTCCATCTCACTATCAATTTTGCATTCGACTCTGCTAATGCTTGTTGTGCCTCCTCCCCTCGCTCCATCCTTCAGACTTTCTCTGCCCACTTTCTCCACGTTTCTTTCAGTTTCACATCTTGTCGTTCTCACTCTGCTCACTCGCTTGGCTTGCACTCTCAGAATACAGCAGCCTCAATGCCTCGCTCAAGAGGGATTGAATACACCATTTCTGAGATCAAGGAAGGAATCACTCCTATTTTCAAGGGAACTGCTATCAAATACCCTTTTATATAAATAAACAAGATCAAAATTTCATTAGGATTCAAAGTTTTGATTCTGCTACGAATAGCTATTGAGCTCAGATCTTGACATTGTTATTGTTAACTTTCATGTGATCTGTAGAGTGATTATTTTCTGATAATGAGAAGTTGGTTATTAAGTCACATCTGAGTTAATTCCAGAGGGTTGACATGCTAGCATTTGGGTCCAACCCAGAGGCTTTGGCCCCTATTTTGTATTTCTATTTTTTTCTTAGTTTGAAAAATTTTGCATCTTTCTTTCATTGCAGTGGAGGTTAAGCTATAAAAACCTTTGTTTGCAAGCTTCCATATCACCTCTCTTATAGGAGAATCATTGGAAATATTTACAATCTCAGTCTAAACACATTTTTTTTATGATTTCTTGGAAATATATACACATTAGTTGTCCTTCTTCATATTTACTTTCTGTAACTTAGGAATTATTTCAAATATCATAATAGTGTTGTGGCATAGAATGGATGTTATTCAAATTCAACTCATATTTTCCATCATAGTTTATATCATTGTGTTAATGATCAAGGCATGTATGTATGTGGCTAGTTGTGGGGTTGTGTTGATTTGCATGGGAGGGAACCTCTTTAATCTCCATTTTGGAATTCACCATCTTCTCTTTCCATCCCTCAATTCTACTCCCAAAAATTTGTTTCCATAGTCACTCTTCCTAGGAAATTAAGGACATCGTGGGAATTAATATAGGTGCAAGACATGCCTCTAAGAGTTCTTGGGCTTGGATATGAGGCTTCCCCAACCTTAATCCACTCCATGATACCTTCATCCACCTCTTCATGCCCTAAAATACATCATCTCCATCCTAAAAAGGATCTCAGAACCCCTCTTGTAGAATTACAGGCCCTCTTGTAGCAATACATGACCTCCTGTAACAACTCCTATAGCAGGCCTATAACACCATTTTCCTTCACCTTTTTTGCTTCCCACTTCAACCTTAGCTCAGTCAACATGAATAATTACCCCAAGTTGTGATTTGATGATCAAGAGAATCTCTTATACCACTCCAACCACCCCTTTTCCTCACTGCAAAACAAAGTAGAATTAGTGTTTTTCAATCACAAGTATGATGCAAGTTAGAATTCTTATTTTTTAAGTAATTGTGAAGTAGATAGATGATACATGAAAATGTGTTACTTATTTAATTAATTATGCAAGATAGAATAATATTAATTTTGCAAGAAAATTAGCCTTTTCTCTTTCATGTAATTTTAATTAGCATCTACAAGTTGAAAAGATGGCATTTTCACTTGCATAGTTAGAATCAGTTTTCAACTCTGTTTCCATTAAAAAAAATTCACTATAGTTTAGTTGGAGGAATTGTCTCTGAACACCTTGATCAAATATCATGAATGAAGGTGGTGTTGGTGTCCAAGTGTGAACATATATTCAAACCCTTTTTCCACATTAATTATCAATCCAAGTGCGTTGGTTATTGCAAGACTAATGGGCATAGTATATGCAAGAGAAATAACATAATCCTCTATTGAACACATTCTTAATAATTAAAACAAGAAAAGTATTGTAAAAACAATTAAAGATAAATCGCGGAATTATAAAATCATTCACAGCAATTACAGAATCATACCAGAACAACATTTACAATAATAAACAAAAATACGAACTCAGCAAAAGGGAAATAACATAACACCTGATTAGAAGAGTGGGCCCAACCATCTGATCAGGGTTGTGGTATACTCACAACTGACAAATAGAACAACAAAATGATCTTCATTCAGTTGATTAAACACACTTATGTTACAATATCAGTGTCCTTCTGCTTAACCCCAATCTACAGCCCTGAGGCCCTTTTTATAAAATTTTTTAGGAAAACTGTCTTTCGCATCTAACAACTAAATATATAAAATTATACAATTGTTACAATAGCGAAATAGTTTCCGAGAGGAAACCACGAAAAGGCTGAAATACATCTAGGGTAAGTTGGAATTTGTTGCATTGTTGCAACATATTGAGATAATGTTGAGAATTCAAGGTTTCTTCGTGGATTGCAAATGTAATCCCTTTACTTGCCAAATCTGTGGAAATAACGAAGTTAATACTTGCATAGGTAAACCTCCACGACTATTACTTCATTAATCAAAAATTCCATATCAGACAGTGGGAAGGGATTTACCTCATGTGTTTAGAACAATTAATGATACAAAGAGGTAGAAATTTGGGTGAAAATAGAAGAGAAAAGTATACATATTTGGTACCCAACATCTCCCCCCAATTGGTCTATCTGCATGTCCTGATGCATCTCGTCGTCTTCTCAGATCTGGGTTGGACTAACTGTGTATGACATGAAGCTGTGCGAGGCCATATTCTTTGGCCATCTCTGTTTGAGGGGGTTTATATCCTTCTGTCAGAACAACATCCTTCCAAATCAGGGGGAAATGAAACCTCAGTCCCATCCACTGAACCCTATAGGTCTGAATATAGGCTACAAAACGTGGCACTCTTTCTAATGCTCGTGCAAAGTCAGGTGCTCCAAAATGTTCTCGTCCTCTGACAGTTGATGATGACAACATCCACCTCCTCTGAAAACTATCCAACGCTTCATTTCGAAAAGCTACTATCTTCCTAACACAGAGGTCAGCACACCATTTTTGGGCTGCCAGCATATGTCCCTTATGCCCCTCAATCTGTAAAAAGGTAAAATTCTTATTATAAATATATGATGTCTGGCCATGCTCCCTCCTCATCATCAACGACCTTGTAACTTGACTTTCTTTAAACGTATCATAGGCCTTTCTCCATTTAACCTGATTGATAGTGTAGGAGGTGAACGATCTCAAATGAATATCCCCCACAAATGGAACGGGGTTGAAGGCCTGATCATGCCTTACGAAGTAACCATGCATGTAGAGTTCACACATTAAGTGTTGACCTATGATATTATGAATTTTCAAAATATGTAGGTGTTATCACTCTACTAATTCCCAAGTTCTGATATTTTGATGTAAATTTTAAGAAAACTAGAGGTAAACAAAAACCTACTTTTAAACTCTAGGATCTAGCCTTCCTAGGGTTAAGAGAGGGCTCTCTCTGTAATATTTAACTTTGTTTTGATTATAAAATATTATGCTAGTTATGATTGTGAAATTTGGTTTGGTTGGGTGGGAAAAATCACTTAATGAGATGGATAGTGGTAAATCTGATTGTCCATTGGGCTAAGGAGTCAAAAGTCAAGCAGACAGAACTAGGATCAAGGTCAAAAAGTCAAATGTTTTTAGGGAAAGATATATAAGTCTTTGAAGATCTTGGAAGGCTGTTTGGTGAAGTGGTATGATTGAGATAAAGAGAAATGAAGGGTTCTTTGATCCAGAGAAAGGAAGTAGTAGGCAGAGGTCAAATGAAAGAGGGAGTAATTAAGGGTTTCCTACTCTGGAAATCCGCAGAAAACATAGAAATGATAAACAGTAAAGACAGGGTGCTTTTAACAAATCCTAAAATAATAATCCTATTTATTCATTCAAATTTAGAACACATAATGGATGCATGAAACAAAGAAGATAAACAATGACAAGTAGAAAATACTTCACTTCATTAGCTCATCACATGAATCCTAAAATATGATGCTAGTTAATCTGAACCAGTCTGCTACTCAAAAATTGCAACACAAAAGCCTTCAAGTCCAACAAAATGATTATAGAAATCTTCAGGAATTTATTCCACACTAATACTTCTAAGCATGCAATATTTATACAATATTGTTTACAACATATCCTAGAATACTTCTAGGAATTATCTAAGGAAAATAGAAATATCTTTACAAAAAAATAGAGACAGTTGCTTAACAAATCAACAAGCTTTCCTATTGATCCAAATAAAATAGAAACTGTTTGTGGATTAGGTGCAACTGGTTGCCTTGGTGTCCTCTTTACTGGCTCAGATATTTCAAATATGTTTTCAAGTCTGATCTTCTTTATCTTATACTCTTTTACTCTGATTCCCTTTAATCTCTGATACTCTTTAACTCTGTAAAAACTATTTTACTGCTGAAATAAATTATGTTTTGACTGAAAAATAAAGTTCATCATGTCATCCTTTTGAGTCTGTTCTTGTATAATTTCTTTAGCTTGAGGATGTTCAGTTGATTCCAGTTTAAGTTGTTTCCTCAATGCTGCAATGTCCTCATTTTCTTTTTCACTAACTGTTCTGCTGCTTTAACATTTTCCAAATCATATCCTATTTGTAGAACCAACTCTTCTAAAGATTTAATCCTTGCGTCTTTAGCATATAATGAGGCTTTGTCAACTTTTATTTGATATTTCATGTTTATGATTGTGTTCTAAAGTTTTTGAACACTAATAGCCTTGGTTGTAATGGTAGAATACAACATCTCTGAAATTTTCCTATGGAATTTTATTTGATCAAGTGCATGAATTTTTTTTGTTTGTACTTCTAGATCAACCTTTTTGTAGTTTTCAACTGCCTTTGGAGTCTTCACTTTAGGCTGTAACAATGACATGATCAATTTTTTATTTGAGTAATCAAAGACAGATAAAAGTATGTTTTGTACACTTGCTGTTTGCTTTAAATATTGAGAGTAAATCTCATTTTTGATCTCTTTATTCTTTGTCTTAATCTGCTTGTTTTTTTCTCTTATATCAAGATCCTTTTCTTCTGATGTCTATAAGGATGATGCTTCTAAATTTTTTTGTTTTGCTATCATCTGTGTACTTGAATGATCATTCTTTCCTTCATTTAAAATTTCTGTTGTTGGCTCATTTGTGATGACTGTAGCAGCATCTTTATTTGTCATTGGGACATCTATGTCTTGAACCTCAATAGTTACTTTCTCTTTACCCACTGGATTTATTTTAGGATTTTATTATATCTTAACTTGAACCTAGTCTCAGTGGTGGTCTCTACAATGTAAGTACCTTCCTCTCTTACTCTTTTGGTGGCTTTCTCTGCCTGATTTGCAGTTTGTAAGGTGTGACTAGTATCGCCCTGCTTTACCGCATCTATAAAAGTGTTTTCTATCCACTCAATATGATTGACATACTTCTCAATCTCTTGTTTTTTCTCATGAATGTAGGGTGTTAGTTTTCACTTAACCTTCATTTTACTCATTATTCCTTATGGATCATAGTTCCATGAGAAACTCTCTTCAAATCTGTACTCTACTAACTGTTTGGCTGCTTCTGTCTCTGCATCTCTGTGTTTACAAATAAATGGCCTCACCTAATTCTTTAACTTGAATTGTGTTTTCTTCTTAGCTGCTAAGAAGTTAACAGAATTAGAATTTAAGATTTTCCTGATATACTTCAAGGCGAAAACCCTCATTGGTACATATTTGGGTAGTTTTTGGGGCAATAGATTATACCCAAAAACTCTAATTTCTGTGTGTTTTTCATACAAATACCAATCTCTAGTCCTATTATGCTTAGATAGTTGTAGGAATTTCTTCATTTCATCATTGATCCTTGGCTGTTTAGTATTTGTTAACATATTTATCAATGGATGGATAAAGAAGTCTGAAAAATTTGTATAAGTAAACTCTGAGGACTCTTTTCTTATCAATGAAGTCCAGAAGATCACTGACAGTGGATTTTCTTCTATGTCAAGCTTCTGGAGAGTTATATGGAACATGTCTGCTTGAAAATACAAAAACATATGGAAGAGAAAAGATGTGTATCTAAACACTCCTTCAGTTGGGAATTTAACCAGATGATCATGGATATTGTCAGCAATGTACTCATCATAATTGAAAATTACAGAGGGAGGTTGTCCTAGTGCAAAATTAGATAGGAACCCTAAGATGGACTCATCAATATGCTCATCTGTAAAGTATCCTAGGATGAATGATAACATGGAAATGACATGCCTTAAACATTCTAGAAATTTTGAAATAGAATATGGAGGATTGATTTGAGGAATTTCCACATGCAACGGAATGAATTCTTGGAAGTTCTGAAATATTTTGGGAAAATCAAGGCCAATGTACAACTTGGTAAGAGCCTATGTTGATAAAGGAACTGCTTTAGGATCTGGTTTGAGTTGTAACATCTGGTTTATGGATGCATCAGTAATCGTAAACAATACCTCTTTGTTTGCATTCATCATTGCCCTATTTTCAGGTGAATAATAACCCTAACACAACCTAATAACCTCTGGGCATTGATAAGTGACTGGAAAAACATATTTGGGAAGGTTTGATTCCCAAATCTGGACTTCTTCAACCTGATCTAAGGACTTTTCATAACTCCAGCAGTGGAGGTCTAATAAATTAAATTCAACCACTAGATCTGCTATTTTATAGTCAACATTTGCTAAGGGGATGTGCTCAATGTCTACAACAGGAGGTTGTAGAGGATTCACAATGATTATAGTCTTGGAGGACACAGCTGGAGTAGATTTAGGCATTTTTAGGCTTTTAGGATTACTGAAACTCTATTTTTTAGGCTTTCTAGTTTCTTCTGTAAGGTTAAATGGTTTACAAAAGTATTCTTGACATTAACAGAGGTTCTTGGATAAAAATTCATACAATCTGGTTCTTTAGTTGAGTTTCAACCTTTAATTTTGGATTTCAATTGTATTGCAGACTCTCTCTGGTTATGAAAATAAGAAACATGGGTTTCTTAGGATTTTCAGTAGATAATAGGGTTGAAAATTGCTTCAAAATCAAGCACAGAGGGTCAGGTTACCTTCAAAGGATTTCTAGGATTTTTTTGGAGTTTTATATAGTCTGGAAAACTAAATAAACTCAATATTTTCCTTAAAAATGGAGTGCAGTATAAAATAGGGTTTTGTCAAAATTTTACAGGGTTTTGCCTCTTTTTGGACCTTTTTAAAGGCTTTCTTGGAGTAAATATACTTTATACAGGTTTCAAATGTCCTTTCAAATTGATAACAGGCTCGATTTTTTTTCGGGAAATACCTGTTATACGCATGTATGGATCTTTAAAATAGGCTCTGAGGAATTTTGACAGGTCTGCGATATCTTTTCTGGCCTCTGGAAGTTTTCTTGGACTATCAGAAATCTTTAACAACAAAAATAGGATTTTCACTAGTTCTGGGCATATAAACAGTGTAAATGCTTTGTTCTCTGAGTCGTGGGGGGAATACAATGATATAGTGTAGAATAAGGGATTAATGGTGTGATTTAAAAATTTATTTGGAATTTTAGCTTTAATTTGGCCTGTAATTAATGGTGGTCACATCGGGCGATGGGCAGTTTTCGAGCTTCAAAGGCTAGAAACCACAAGTGGTTATTGCGTTCATTTAAGTGGTAAGAAGTTTCAATTGAATCAGATGCAATCCAATCAAAATGAGCCATGTGGAGGAAAGAGAAAAGGCTAAAACAACCTATTTCGTATGGAAAGGAATGGGTTATAATCACGCAACTAAAAATGCAATATGATTTTTCAATCGTTAGATTTGGAAGCTTGAGTGTGAACGTCGGAGATTTGATATGGAGATGCTCGGCTTTCGGAGGTGGGTCCGGGGTTTTAATAATATGGCGAGATGGTTTTGAACCTTTATAAATATACATTTATAAATTTAAAACTTTATGTTATATGATTGGCGGAGGGGTAAAGTCATATGTGTTTCAATTAAAACATTAACAAATGTTTCAATCACGGGCGCAGGTATATATTATATGATAATTAAACCTTTTGAAAAGTGTTTTAATACCATAGGGATGGGGTATTTTTATATTTGATATGTTTAAACCTATGGGAATAAAGGGCGAGGATATTTTCGGCACATGGGATATATAACATAGGCTTAAAATTTAAATAAATGGGGTTTTGGGGTTATTTACTTATAAAGAATTTAATAATATATGGGAAGGGTATAATTTAGGGATTTAATAATATAAGTTAGAAATTAATATGAAATGAAGGTGTAATGAATTAAATTACATAGTTTAAAACTAAGTAAAGTGTAAAAATAGGCAATAAAGCATAGTTTGTCCCATCTTTGATTTTTTACACATAAACTTAGGATAAATGTATTTTTTAGCTTTTTTGAGTGTTTTTGAAAGAAAACGAAATCAATTATGTAGGGTTTTACTTTTCCAGGTAAAAAAGGTATTTTTCTTAGGAAAAGGGATCATGGTTTTGGAAAAGGGTGAATATAATGATGAAATAGGTTTTATGTAGGTGTTATGGTAAAACACAACCCCCCCATTTTTGACTTGTTCACTTCAAATAATGGGGACCCTTTCTATAAATTTTTGGCTAAACACCTTTTAGGATTTTTATTTATTTGATTATCCTACGCGATTGTTAATTTTTCATTTTCTTTGGATTCTTGTTTCGATTGCTTTGTTAAAATCGATTTTTTATAAGCTTCCCATTGACGCTTGTTTTGCCTTAATGGTCAACTGGTTTGAAAATGGTACTCCTTTGAAGTCCCATTATTTATCTAGTCTGGGTTTAAAATGCTATTTTTATTCTTTTTATTTATTTTCAGAGTGGCTGTAGTTTAGATAATTTCATAACTAATTTCATTAAAATAAAACCAAAAATAAAAATTGATATTTAATATTAAATTTTGAATTAATTAAATTAATATGATTAATTTAATTAAAATAAAATTTAATATACAAAATATATATATATATATAAAAATGAAAAACAAAAAATTACATCGCATATCACAACCATCGCAATTCTAATAACAGGCACATCTTAAAAAACCTGATGACCTTCATTCCCCGATATGCGATGGCTCTTCAAGCATTAACCAAAGTTTAATAAAATACCATGTGTTTAAGTCTCAATACGATCGCTCCATCGCATCGAAGTCCTCAATTGATACAACCTGACTCGAACTATTTGTGCGATGTGATATAGAGTCAAATCATTTATGTGATGCGATATGGACTCAATCCTTTATGCGATGCGATATGGACTTAAACTATTTGTGCGATGCGGGAAGAAGTCAAACCATGACTTTTAATTTAAAGCCGTTCCCACGTTGGTTATTTTGAATTGATTTAAATTCATGGTTAAGTACATTAACGTATGAGTGAAGAGGTAGGATAGTGGTAAGTTAGTTTATTTTTTTTTAATAGTTTAAAATATTTAATATTTAATATTTAAATATTATATTAATTAAATTAATTAATATATAATATTTAATTAAATTAAAATTAAAATATTATTTATATTAATATTAATTAGTTTATAAATAGTTAATATTTTAGTTAGTTAGATATTAATTAATAAATAGTTTATTAATTAATTAGTTTAGTTCATAATTAATAATTAAATTAGAATTAATTATCAGTTAATTAGAATTCTAATTTAGAATTAATTTTTTAATTTAAATTCTGATTTTTAGCCCAACAACAGAATTTCCAGAATTGTGCCAGTTTTGACTCATTAACTTTGGAGGCTCATAGATTGAGTTATACTTGGCCAAATGAGGCCCAGGACGGCTCATTGGAAAGATAAAATCAAGGAGAACATTTTTTAGGAGGTTCCAATAATAGATTTGGTCATTAATTAGGTCAAAAATCATACAGAAGATCAAGCTCCGAATTTCTAAAACAAAATAAATTCTCTGAGTTATTTTCTACATTTTCATTTGTCCTAAGCCTCTTCTAATTGCAGATTCGCTCATCAATAATATCCTTAGCCAATTAAACCATCCCAGGCATCAATAGAGAGTTTATATTTTATTTTCAATTATTTATTTAAATAGAATTTGATTGGATTTGTTTTAATGCCAGAAATGGTATTTTGATTTTATTGTTGCATCTTAATTTATTTTGATTTCTTTTTGCAGGAAAGCAGTAGAAGAGATATGAAGAAAAGATCTTAATCAATGAGAATGCTCCAACAATTAAAAGATTGGGATTTTTGAGCAAATAAAATGGTATTGGACAGATTTCTCCTCAACAAACTTTACTCTCAAGAATTCCTGTGAAAATATTATAAATAACAAATTGCAGAATGTAATAAGGGGTTGCTCTCCTCTGCAATTCTGGAATTCTAAAAGCACTTTTGTAATAATGATTTAGAGTTGTAGGTGGGAGGAGTGGAATCTCAGATCTGGGGATTATTGAGGTTTTTCTTTTACATCCTGAGTTATGTATAATGAACAGAGTTTGCACTATTGTAGCTTTGGTTTTGAAAGGAGAAGCTTAGGCATTGTAAAGGACTATTAGAGACTGGAGCTGGAGAAATGGATTCAATAAATTGGTATTTCGAATACTATTATTTTAAATGCTGGTTTTATTTTATGATAACAGGAATGGTGTCAATTTACTTACATATTTGTGCACTTTTGTCGGTATGAGTAATTTGCTTCTATTTTATGTTTTTGTTTATCTCTGCTCTTATGGGCTGAATTCTGATTTCTGGGTAACTATTTACTCATAAATCTGTGTTTTAATATTGGATGAATAAATAGTGATATGTTGTGAACTTCTTCCGCATATTATTGTTTAATAATTCAAGTTACTGATTAAATGATCAAGATCATTCTGAGAACTTCTTCCTGAGTGTTGTTGATTAATTATTTCAGTTAAAAGGTCTCAATAGGATATGTTTTTCTATCCATAATGTCAGTTAATTGACTTATTTCATTAACTTGATATTCATTATAAACAAGACATATTTCAATCTCAATATTATAAATACCTGCTCTTGGTTGGGTTAGATCTATATCTGCCTAATTAATATAGGATTAAGATAGTTTATTTTGCTTGCATCTTAGAATAAGTTTGCATTTAGATTAATTTCTACATTCTTTTATGTCCTCTTCCCAAAGAGGCAAACTTTAGTAGTGGATTGGCTGAGCCCTAAATCAGCTTAAGGATCACTTTCTTGCTTGATCAGCAAGAAGGTTGATCTGATGTCTCTTTTCCATTGGTGAATGAAAGTCATATTTTAAAGCCATTGGAGATTGAGAGAAGGTAACTGGACCTAGTTGAACCAGTCGGAACCACCATTCCAAATGAAAAAGGAGTTGCTTTAAGGTCCGGACCCGGTGGTCATCCCCCATGTTGTTGCAGCGATTTTCGAGGCTTCAACAGTAGGGAATCCAATATTTTTAACCAATCAGTTATTGAGCCTTGGGTCTGGTCCCAAACGAAGTCATAGAAATGATCTAAGCCTCTTTAACTGAAGGTTTAGAATAGTGGATGATTGTGGGGGAGGGGAAATTAGTAATTATTTCTTGATGATGCTTTAGTACATGTCTTGCACAACTGCTTTCTACCTACCCATCATTTTTTCTAACATTTTTTACTTCATTTTCATGGGTGCATTTAAGCCTGCAACTCTAAATCCATTTTTCTTTCAAAACATAAAACTATCTAAGTCTAACCTTATTTCATCCATGGGCTCAGATTAAACTGTTGAGATCCTCATTTATTCTCTAACTATCTACTGATATGTCAAGTTTAAACTGTTTCACATATTTTTATTCTCTATCTATAACATTAAATTCAAAGCATGAAAAGTTAAGATTAAACTATTTAACTGATCATGTATTATGGCATTTATTGACAATCTGCACATAATCATTATTCTTGTAGTAAAAGTAAATAGTAGTGGCATTTTGATTTGCTCACTTTCAGGTCTTATGTTTATGTCTTTTTCTTTTGGGGTTTATTATTTTTCTAAGTCCTTTGATCTTTCTTTTAGGACTTTTTACCCTATTTTTTTATCATTTTTTTATTATTTTTTCAAAATATGGGAAAAAAAATTGCAGAAATAAAGGTATGTACATATTTAAAAGATTATCAAAGTCAATTCAAAAATTATAAATCCTATTATTATAGGAACCTAACAGTGGCTCCACATGGGGTTGGAATTTCCTAGTGAAATGTCAAGAACTTTCTGACTAATAGCCTTTAAATTTTGATGGTGATGACCCTATAAGTGTCTTCTGATCTCTACAGTTATTCATACTTTATGATATTTTGCCTCTCAAATCTTAGGGCTTTCTCTTCGAGCTTCAACTTTGTTTGGAAAACATCCAATCCAATATAGAATCTTCTAATGTATATGTACAATGGTCAAAGTAAATGAAACTAACTATCTGTTATCTCAGAGAAGTAGTAGTGCTTCAACATTCTGCCATTTACTAGTCCATCTAACATATTTGATCCATCCATTTCTTTCAGATAGAAAGCATTGTTACCTCTATAACCATAAATCACATAAGGTCCTTTCCATAGAGAATCAAAATTTCCATTTTTACCTTTGTCTTGTATTCTTGAATCCCATTTTAACACTTTATCTCCAATGTAGAAATCATCTTCTTTAGTCTTTCTGTCAAAAAATTTCTTTATCTTATCCTAGATAACTTGAGACTTAATGTAAACCTCTTCCCTTGTTTTTTGCAAGTGAATGGTTTGATTTATCCTTCTTTGAATGTCATTTGGTTCAACTTGTAACTCTTGGATAATCTTCATTACTAGTACTCCTAAAGAAGATGGAAAAACAACATCCATTCCATAGACAAGCTAGTAAGGAGATGTACCAATGGATTTTTTGGTTGTAAGTCTATCTGCCCATAAGGCATTGACTAAATTTTTTTTCCAAGTCTTTTTGTTTTCTTCAAGTAACTTTTTGATGATGTTTACAAGGCTCTTATTTGAATATTCAGCTAGGCTATTACCTTGTGGATAATATGTAGTAGAATGGCCTAGGGTAATGTGATATTTATGGCAAAAGTCAATCATCTTTTTAGATTTGAATGCAGCTGCATTGTCAGTAATAATATTTTGCGGGCATCCAAATATTTAAAGTATGTTGTTTTCTAAAAATGGGATAATGACAGTATCTGTGGCTTGCCTAGAGGGTATGGCTTCAATCCACTTGGTAAAATAGTCAGTGGCTGTTAGAATCCACTTGTGTTGGGCTGCTGCTGGGGGGTGAATTTCTCCAATGAAGTCAAGACCCCATTGTTGAAATGGAATTTCTGTTGATATTGGATTTAAAGGCAGGGGTAATAGCTTTTTCTTACCCTCAAATATTTGACACTTGTGACAGGAGGTCACATACCTTTTAACATCTACAAACAAAGTAGGCTAGTAAAAACAAGCTCTCAGTATTTTGTCTGCAGTAGTCTTCCAGTATATATGTTCTCCACAGTCACCTGCATGAAATTCTTGTAATACTTTGTCAACTTCTTCTTTTAACAAACAATTTAACAAAATCCCACTATGATCCTTCCAAAAAAGTACATTGTCTAATATACAAAATCTTACTGCCTTAAGCTTTAAAAATCTAGATTTTTTTATTGATAATACAGGAGGAGCTTGTAAGTTTAGTAATACAAATATGATATCTGCATACCATGGTGAGTCTAAAAAGGCTTCACTGATCTCTAGAGTCACCATCTCTTCTTGATCATCTACTTGCGAAATAAAATTTATGTCTAGGGCATGACAATTTGATTCAGCCATTAGTTTAGCTAAACCTTGACCTTTTATCAATTTATTGGGTTTTATCTTTATGTCATATTCTAAAATTGTGGCAATCCACTTACCTCTTCTACCATCAGGACCATGTTGAGTTAGAATGTCTTTTAATACTACATTTGGGACATAAGCAATGATGTGAGAATAGAGAATGTACACTTTGAAATCTTTAATGGCCTTTACCAAAGCTAGGACATGTTTTTCCATGATATTGTATTTCAAAGTTGCATCTCTAAGTGTTTTTCTAAAGAAAGCTATGGGCTATTCATAACCCTGGTCATTTTTCTGCAGTAAAACTGCAGCAATGGTGTGTTCTGAAGAAAATGAAAAAATGATGAAATTCTTTTTAAAGTCGGGACTTATAAGGACTGGGGTTTTGGTTAAGGCTTGTTTGATGGATTCAAATGATTTTTTGGCCTCAATAGTCCATTTAAGAACTGAATATTTTTTAAGAATGTTGTTTAATTCTCTAATTATCTCAACTAAATTGGAAATTAATCTTCTTGAAAAATTAATTTTTCCTAGAAAGGCTTGTAACTCTTTTATGTTTCTTGGAGGACTAATGTTAAGAATGGCTTCTATTCTTGCAGGGTCTATTCTAATTCCTTCCTTATATAGTATGTGTCCTAGTAACTTGCCTTCTTCTAGTCCAAATAAGGTTTTCTTAGGGTTTAATGAGATGCCAAACTTTCTTCATTTTATAAAGACTTGTCTAAGATGATCCAAGTGTTTATAACCAGTCTTAGAAAATACAATTATGTCATCTAAGTAAATCACCAAAAATTCATGAATTTCCTTTTGCAAAGGCTATATCCATAGCTCTTTGAAAGGTAGCCCCTACTTTCATTAAACCAAAAGGCATTTTTACATACATAAAAGTGCCCCAAGGAGTAGTAAAAGCTGTTTTGGCCTAATACTTTGGTTGGACTAAAATCTGGTTGTATCCTAAAAATCCATCTACAAGAGAAATCCCAGAAGAACAAACTACCCTTTATAAAATGTGATACATTTTTGGTAAAGTATAGTTATCTTTTAAGGATACTTTATTTAGATTCCTAAAATCAACACATAATCTAATCTCTCCTGTCTTTTTTCTGGTTGGAACTAGGTTAGAAACCCAATCAGAATATCTGATTGGTGCTATTATCTATGCATCATACATTCTTTTAACTTCTTTTTCTATTAATGGCATCAAAACAGGATTGATTCTCCTTATATTTTGTTTAAATCACTTTTGATATTCTTTTATAGGAATTTTATGTTGAATTATGTTGGTGACATAGGATTTTAGGTCCTCATAACTCCAAGAAAAAACATCTTGAAATTCCTTAAAAAGAGTAATATATTTTTCTTTTTCTTTTTGAGGTAAGGCTTTGGAAAGTTTGATCATCTTGGGTTTTAACTCTGTGCCTATGTTTCATTCCTTAATGTCAGATCTAAGTGGCTCCATTTTGGGTTTTCTAGCAACATCATTTGAGTCAAATAAATCTTCTAAAGGAGTTAAACCTTTTGGTAAGAAATTATCTTTGAGATTTAACATTTCAGATTCAACCTCAATTATCTCATCGATTTCTACTCTCTCTAAGTTATCTATATTAGATTGAATAAACTTAGTTTTTCTAGCAAACTTTACATTATTTACATCTATATTATTCAAATCTATTTCACAATTTAAATCTTGATCTATGGTACAATCAATGTCTATTTTACAGTTTTGAAATTCACCTTCATTATTCCTAAAATGGTAAATTTTTTTGTCTTGTGAAAAAATCTACCAATATTTGAGGTTATCTGGAATCATTGGTCTGTGTTTTACTTCTGCAGTATATTTATGATTGGGCTGAAAAGGTAAATTACAAGTACTAGCAAAAGTTGCTAAGGAATATGCTTGTAAATTTTTCTTTCTAGGTATTGCAGAGAAATTACATTCCAACAAATCATCAATAAAATCTAATACAGTCTCTCTATATTGGCCTAGTCTAGGATTGTAAACAGAATATTTAGCTTTAATTTGTTTTACAATCAACTCTAAGTCTCCCATTATTGGTATTCTTTTTCCTCCTAAGTTTTTAATTATCTGGAGTCCTAAAATGAGGGCTTCATACTCAGCCATATTATTGGTGCATTTGAAATTCAGCTTGGAAGCATTGCTTTTTGCATGATTTTTCTCAATTTTAGTTATCCAAACTCCTGCTCTTACTCCTTCTTTGTTTACTAAGCCATCAAAATCTAAATACCATAAATATTCATGAAAGATATTATCATTGTTTTGTGTTTTCTTTGTCTTTTAGTTCAGTTTTGATTTCACTATCAGTTTCAAAGTTACATAAGATGAAAGAATCTAGATCAGTAGGTGTAGCATAAATTGGATAATTTATTGATCTTGCTGTACTACTTACCATATATTTCATCAAAATTTCCCTATAAATATTTGGTTGACCAAAGACTGATATAGTAGCATAAGACATGTCCGATTGTAGAGATCCCTATAATTTTACTCCCCATGAGCGATATAATAACATTCCATATTTGAGAGGGATTGTTAGCCACCTATAAAATTTGTCATATCAAATGGTGGCTAAATCATTTTTGAAGCCTTCAAGAAACAAGTTTTATTGCAAAATCGTTAATTCTTGAAGTCTTATGAATACATCTTGTTCTTTGATTAATCTTCACTATTGTTTCCCTCTTGGTTCTGAAATTCTATTGTTTTCCCTGAAGAAAAATATTTCTGCAAAAAAACCTCCATTTTTCCCTCATTTTACCCCTGTTTTCACTCAAGATTAACCTTCATTTTATCCCCTTTTTCCCCATGAAATTCCTCCATTTTCCCTTTTTTTTCCTTCTTCCCTTCATTAAAATCCCTTTTATAAGGTTTGAAAATCCTTTTTGGACCTTACTGAAACCCCCCAAATCCATTGAAAATCCTTGAAAAATTCATAAAAAATAGTCTTTTTTACTATGGGCCTAAGCCCGCTTAGGCTAAACCCTAAACCACTTCCCCAACATAAACCCTAGCACTAGGATCAAGCGCTAATAGTCTCGAGCACTTGTCACATCGGAACAATCGACAGGCACAAGTCTTTTTGTTTTATGAAACTTCTGATGCCAATTGGCCCTTTTATATATAAACCCCGGTCCCTTTAGCTTTTCCATATAGCCAAAGGCCCCGCATTCGGGAGCTAATCATAAATAAACTCTCTCCGATGCATTTTTTTCTTTTTATTTCATATAAAAACTCATTTTTCTATGTTAACACAAAACCCGCCCATTCATCGTTTTAACGAATCACGACCATTGATTTAAAACCAATCAAACGGCCTACGCAGTTTCGCATCAGAGATTTCATTGGGTGCATTTTATATTTTATTCACCCCCCTTCCGATTGGTGGTCTTCCGATGGATCCTCAGCCATTGATTTCCCCTCACCAGGCCCAGATCTGACGACCCTTATCGCTCCATCCCAAAGCCCTTTCCCTCGCCTGTAACCCCCTCTGATTCATTCCCCACCATTGATCTGGCCTTCAAATCAACAGTCCACATCTAATCGCATCGGTGCTCCTGTCTCTTTTACCCCTGCCAATCACAAACCTCCGATTTCATTTGGGCCGTCTGTTTGGTCAATTTAGTGTGTCCTAAATTGCTACATTAATTTATCAATCCGGGATTCGTAAGCTGATGAAGTGTGGCACACTATATGTGCAAGATAACCTATTTCTTAACTTTTTGTCGTTTTTTGGTTTTCTAATGTGAGATGAAAAAAATAAAAATAAAAACAAGTATGGTTATGATTGTTCAAGGAAATGATATCCTTTATAATGATTTACCAACTTGAAACTTCAGAAGGAATTTGAAACATACAATGACAAAACTTGAAAGGAAATGAAAATGTGTTGCTGAAATGAAAATGTGCTGCTAGTCTAATAAATCAAACAATGAACTACTGATCATGAAACTCATTATTCTTGTTGCTGTTCAAACACAAAAGAAACTATGCTGAAAGAAATCCAAAAGTTGCAACAAAGTAAATCTAAATCAAATTACATCAACTTATCTTCTGATCCCTCATCATTAGTCCAGCTATGATTTTCGGAGGTAACCATAAAAAACTTGAGTAACTGATATCTAATGGCGTAAAGTAAACTAATATCAAACTACACACATTCACATCAATCCCTGGCCATCAAATTCAACCGTGGTTTTCGAGGTAACTCAAGATGTCGAGAAATTAATATATCTAATCTCCGCAAAGTAACCAGACAAATCCACATTCATAATTCAATCCCTCACCATCAGTCCAGCTGTGGCTTTCGGAGGTAACTGAAGATGTCATGAGAAATTTAATATATCTAACTTGCAGAAAGTAAACTAATATCAAACTATACATTCATACTTAAATCCCTCACCATCAGTCCAGCTGTGTCTTTCAGAGGTAACTGAAAATGCCATGAACAATTTGATATATCTAAATCTAATTACTGAAACAAATGTGCAAGATTGAAATAAACAAAGCAGTACTGAAATTAAACAGAAACTAAGAAAAGTAAATTAGCAGCAGAACAATATTAATTCCATGTCATTAGTCAAAAAGTTATGCAAATGCCCGGGCTGCCTATTTATAACCTGAAACAAGAACACCGATCAGTTAACAATAACATAAAACATGAAAGATTATGGACAGAAGCAAGATGTAAAGCATGACGGATTATAAACAGAAATGAAGCATATATACCATGAAAGATGCAATGTATAAACATGTGAATGAATTATGGCACAATGAGCTTAAAGAAATAAAACAAGAACTATACAATAATGCACAAAACCTCAGCGTGTGTAGGGGCCCTCTACACCAGCCTTGGCAACATACTTCAAGTACGAATTAAGCTTGGAAACAGAGTCTTCTTATATATTAAAATACAGTCATAACATAAAGGTGATATTACGGCACAGTGGCAACGTAATTACATTACAGAGCTATCTGAAAGCTAATAAAAACTAACTCTTATGCATATGCAAACGCGTTATTTATAATTGAAGGTGATGTAACTAATTTCCTAAAGTTTATGCTGATACAAAACACGTAAACCATTACGTCCAAAGATCTAGGGTCATGGCCGCGTTGAGGAGTAAATTTATGAGAAGTGGATGCTTGAATTCGGCTTATGGAGCCATGTACAAGTGTTGATTTGTCTCCCGCAATTCAGAAACGGCCATAGAAATCTCCACGTGACGAGAAACAGAGTCCTGTCACCGTGGGACTCTACGGTTGACTTGCACTTGGCCATCTTTGACCGCAGCCTCCCTGGATGAATTTTCCCGAGCCAATAGGACACGATCCATGTCCACATCATTTCTGACTTTCCCATGTGGCTCGTTTTACCTGAAGACACCTGTAACATAGAGTTTCACAAAATGGCTACGGAAAGTTGCAGCAGCTGCGGAAAGTGGCAAGATTCCGCAGCTAAATGAGAAAAATCTAAATCAAACAATAGACACAAAAATATAGTTAAAAACCATTTTAGATGCTCTTTTGCAATTAATATACAATGATATTGACAACTTGGGAGGTTCAGGTGAATGAAAAAGGTATGTAAAGGTGTATGGAAATATATTGGGGACCAACATACCCTTAATCGTTAGGGTGTTGCATGTCCTCATGCAACCAAATGATAATCCTCCCTCGCTTCATATGCCTCACTTGCATCAAAGGAATCAAAGACATCCATCCCTTTCTCTTTTCCTTGGTGCCGCCATCATCCTAGTGTACTCTGCCAAGCACCTACTTGGATATTAACCGTGCTCGCTTTAACTTCTGCATTTCTTTTCAGAATTTTCTTGTTCTTCTTTTGCTATCGGAAGTGTAGTACAAGGTCATGGATTAGATTTTGTCCAATTTTCCTTATTCCTTCAATGTCTCATTTTCATTTTTAATGTGCTCCACAGTGTGCCTCAGCTCGTACTTGTTTAAAGGATTGGACTAAATCACTTGCATTATGTGGTTTTTGAATGGACGGGCACTGACTCATAGCCGTTTTTTTTCAACATCTTTATATAATCATATACTTCTTGCTGCTTGGGGTCTATGTCAGGTGTCATTTTTATTGGGCTATCCACAAAATGCCGTGAACGAGAGTTATCTTCAAAATCTAGCTGAGAAGGGCTCACATCAACATCTTGCTGAGAATGGGATGGACTATGTTCAATGTCTGACTGAGAATGAAATGAACCAGGTTCACTAACTGATTGAGAGTGAGATGGACTATGGTCAGCTGGGGATTTTTCAGATGTTTCTTCTCCCAAATCAATGAAATGGGGTCCTTTCATTTGCGTTTTCCTCAATTTCCCCTTAAGTCTGGAACTTCTTCTCACACGCTGTGGTCCACTGTCTTTTTGCTTTTGTTTTCCTTTCTCTTTCTTCTTAGCCATAGATGACTATGCTTGAAGGTGAATCAGTCTTTCAGATAACACTTGATGATCTTCTTCGGAAGAAGGGGTTTGATGTATAGCCTCAATACTTTTTCTCTCTTTTGATGTTATTGGCTTTTTACCCTTAGTTTCTTTCTTCTTCCTCTTTGACAGTCTCTCTTCCCTACTGGTTCTTTCAATTGCAGTAGTAGGAGTATTTTGAATTTCATCATTTGTTCTCTTTCTCCTACTCCTTCTTGATGTGTTACCTTCAGGAATTTCTTGAGTAGGAGTACTTTGAGTTTCATCATTTCTTCTTTTTCTCCTACTCCTTCTTGATGTGCTACCTTCAGGAATTTCCTGAGGTTCCTCAAAGAAATTTCTAATAAAAAATTGTTCCCATGTGTCTTTTTTCTCCTTTAACTCTTTTTCAATCAAAATTTTTACAAGACCGTGGTGATATAGATGTGGTTCTACATCTCCTAAATGCTTCTGAACAGTCACAGACATTTTCTTCAAACTATTTAATAGAAAATATGGGAGATTGAGAGTTTGATTATCTAGAAAATTCATCAACAACCTGGTATGGTACATATACATGGACCCAAAACGGCCTTCACAGGTAATGAATTTTTGAACAACTAGCAGCAATGTAGCCCATTCCTCTTTCAATGCATGAACAGGAATTCCTCTTTTAAAAATAGTTATGTCCATACCTTGGTTTCGTAAGATTGTTCTCCAAGCTTCATCACTAATGCTTTTATTTTTAAACCAACGCTCACCCTCTTGAGGAAGTTCCATGGCAGTTGCTATAGATGCCTCGTTCACTGCAAACTTAAGGTCTCCAATCTCTACTTCCAGGCCATTGAACGACCTTGCAAATGCTTTTGTCACTTCTTTATGATAGCCTCTGAACTTTTGGATAAACCGCAACCACTTTTCTTTCTTCAATATATCCCTTACTTGCGGATATCCTTCCATGAACTTAGGTCCTTCTGGTTCTGCTCTTAGCAATTTACCCATTCTTCTTTCTGCTCTTCAAAAACTTGCCTGCGTGAGGAGGGTTCAATGGAAGTAGAACGGCTGAATGCACAGAAATGAGCACAATGACTGTAGGTAGATATCAGAGAGTGGGTATACAGGCTGTAGCATAACAAAGAACGAAATGGAGTGAGGCGGAACAGAGAGGGGTTTCATGAGCACGGCAGAGATACGGCTGTGAGATTAACAGAACAATAGGAGGAGTATACCACATCCGACAATGTTTTGAAATTTGGTGGCTACAAAATAAATGTAAGCACGTTTAAACAACGGCTATAGATTTTATGCAGTTGAAAGAGCCCATGGTCAAATCAACTACGTCTCATTATCATCGGTGGAATATCGGAGTATGAGTGAAGATCGGGGGTTTAATTATGGAACCGTTTGAGAATGAATGCGAGAGGATCATATGGAGATCGTGAAAGGATTACGGAATTTGTCAATATAATCATTGCACATAATGAATGGAGCTTATGGTTTAGAACTATATAAAAATGTGTTTTCAATGCTATTTGAAATGAATTTTACTCATACCTTGGAATCTTTGCCTTTTTCCTTGGTCTTCAATTTTTTGCTCCTCATTGATATCTTGAATGCTCCATGTCTTCATTTTTGGTCCTCATACCTGCATTTTATTTCATGATTATGGAAATAACATCTGGTTGTACATTCTTTTGAAAACAGAGTGGTAGCTGCGGAATCTGCTTCTGGCTGCGGAAACTGGTGTCAGCTGCGGAAACAGATGTCAGCTGCGGAAACTGACACAACTATTATTTTGGTGAATGGAAATGAACAGATGACAAATGACTAGATGGAAATGGTCATGAAAAATAATTTTATTGGTGAAAATGGAATGAAATAGATAAAATGGAGTGGAATGGAGTGAAATGAAGTGAAATGAAGTGGAATGGAATGGAGTGGGTGGTCACAAAACTTGTGAAATGAAAGAGAGATTTTTTTTGGAAAATATCGAGTGTCAGGTGTTCCTGATTTTCACTCTATATTTTCTGTATAAGACTGCCAATCAGTGATTGGTTTTCAGGCTTATACAATTTTTTTTTTTTTTTTTTTTAACTGAAAAGAACAAAAGCTAGGCTGGTGGAGAAGAAGAATTCTTCTATACCAGCCTGATTGCAGAATTTTCTTGAAACATTTTGACAAATTCCTCTTTTGAGAGTGGCTTATGATAGACTTTCAATCTATGGCCATTCACAATAAGAGGAGTTTGAAACTCATCAATGGTCTTGATTCTTACCTCTCCATTGCTAAAGATCTTGTCAATCTCATATGGCCCAAGCCAATGAGTCTGAAATTTTCCTTGAAAATCTTTAAACTTGGAATCAAATAACAATGCCCAATGTCCTTCTTGAAACTTCTTCTCTTTGATGTACTTGTCATGCCATTTAGCTCTTTGATATTGAACTAGATTAGTTCTTAAAATTGCTTCTTGTCTGATCTCATCTAGCTCATTTAACTGCTCCATTCTATGCTTTTGGGCTTCTGATAAGTCCATCCCCAACTGAACTAATATATTGAAGGTCTTGACTTGGAACTCAATGGGGAGTAGGACTTCTTTCCCATAAACAAGTTCATAGGGAGAATGTCCTGTTGTATTTCTCCATGTAGTTCTATAGGTCCACAAGGCTTCAAGAAGCCTTTCTGCCCAATCTCTTCTATGTAGATGAACAGTTTTGGTGATGATACTTTCAAGAACTTTGTTTGTGGACTCCACTTGACCATTTGCTTGCGGATGGTAAGGAGTAGATATTCTGTGCTTGATTTTGTATTCTTCCATCAACTTCTCCACCAAGTTGGATGTGAATTGGCTTCCCTGATCTGTCACAATTTCTCTTGGAACACCAAAGCGAGTAAAAATATCCTCATAAAGAGAATGAGCAACTGAATTTTCAGTAGCAGATACTAATGCTTTGGCTTCTACCCATTTAGTAACATAATTAGTACAAACCAATATATACTTCTTTTGCTTAGATGGTGGGTTAATAGGTCCAATGAAATCTAAAGCCCATTTTTCAAAGGGTTCAATGAGTACCTGTGGTTGCAATGGAATTTCATTTGAAAGGGTAGGTTTCCCTACTCTTTGGAAGCTGTCACACCTTTTGACATATTGTTTTGCATCTTTGAAGAGGGAAGGCCAATAATATCCTAAAAAGAGGATTTTATAGGCCGTCCTTTTGTCTGCAAAGTGTCCGCCGCATGGTTCATCATGACATGCCTTAAGAATATCAGGCATTTCATCTTCCCTGACACATCTTCTGATCACAAGATCTGGCCCTGTTTTAAACAATTCGTTAGAAATCCATGAATATTTTGAACTCTCCTGAATAATTTTTCGTTTTTCACTTGGAAATAAATGTAAAGGCAGTTTCCCTATAACTAAATAGTTAGCAATATCTGCATACCAAGGAGTCTTAATAGTTACTGCAAACAAGTATTCATCAGGAAACTTATCCTCTACAGGAGAATCTTCTTTAGTATTCTGAATCCTAGACAAGAAATCAGCTACTGTATTTTGTTTTCCTGGTCTATCCAACACATTAATATTGAATTCTTGCAAAAGTAAGAGCCATCTTGTCACTCTGCCATTAGTAACAGGTTTGTTCATTAAATATCTAATTGCAGAATGGTCAGTATGAATAAAAGTTTCATAGCCTATTATGTAATGTCTAAACTTATTAATTGCATGAACAACAACTAAAAAATGTTTTTCAGTCGCAGTATAGTTCAACTCTGTGGGAGTCAAATTTTTACTGGTATAATAAATGGCATAAGGAACTAAATATTTTTGACCCAACACAGCTCCTAGAGCTGTATCTGAAGCATCCGTAGAAATATGGAAAGGGGGTTTCCAATTTGGTCCTCTCAAGATAGGTGCTTCAGATATTCTTGTTTTCAAAGTTTCAAAGGCTGATTGACAATCAGGATCCCATTTAAATTCACAGTCTTTTGTAAGCAATTTGAAGAGTGGAGATGCTATTTTAGTGAAGTTTTCTATAAATCTTCTATAGTAACCAGTAAATCCGAGAAAACTTCTAACATCTCTTTGACAATTTGGAATAGGCAACTTGGAGATGACTTCAACTTTTGATCTATCAACCTTAATCCCATCTCCTGAAATATGATGTCCTAAAACAATCCCTTCAGTAAACATCATAAAGCATTTTCATGGCTTAATGAAAGGTTTGTTTCTTTACATCTTATAAGAACTTTTTTCAAATTTTCTAATGCCTCTTCAAATGAATTACCATAAACTGTAAAATCATCCATATAAACCTCTACACAATCATGGATTAGATCAGAAAAAATTCCTAGTACTGCTCTTTGGAATGTTGCAGGTGCATTACATAACCCAAAAAGAAGCACTCGATAGGAAAAAGTTCCCCATGGACAAGTAAATGTGGTCTTATCTTGATCTTCAGGTGCTACCTGAATTTGATTATAGCCACTAAAACCATCCAAAAATGAAAAGTACTTTTTACTTGCTAATGTATCTAATACTTGATCGATAAAAGGAAAAGGAAAGTGATCCTTCAAAGTTGCTTTGTTCAATTCCCTGTAATCAATGCACACCCTCCATTTACCATTCTTTTTAGGTACTATAACCAGAGGAGAAACCCATCGGCTATCTGAAATTGGATAAATGAAGTTTACATTGAGTAGTTTTGGGAGCTCTTCTTTCACTATCTCCCTAAGATTTGGATTCATCCTTCTTTGAGGTTGTCTGATTGGTCTACTGTTTTCCTCAATATAGATATGATGGATGCAAGTCTTGGGATCAATACCTTTCATGTCAGTATACTCCCATGCAAATGCAGTAGAATGTTTTTGCAAGATTTTGGTTAGTTCTTCTTGTTGTGACTTTTCCAAATGTTTGTTGATATTCAATGTTTTTCCTGGAAAAATCTCAATAGTAGAACTACCAAACTCTTCCATAGAGTAAAGAGACATTTTTCTTGATGATAAATATTTTATGTCAGATTCCAACTGAAATTGTGTGGGGTCATATTCTGAAGATGTCTCAAAATTTTCTAATGTGTTTAGAATTTGACTATCCTCACTGATTTCAGAAATGGTAAAGACAGGTTGTATAGTGTCCTCATCATCGACCCATTCATTGTCTCCTACTTCTGTGATTGCTTTTGCTGGAGGATACAAATTGAATTTCTTTGTCGAATTACCATTAGAAATGTACATATCCCCATATCTACAACTAATAAAAGCATCAGTTGTGGCTAGCCAAGGTCTTCCTAAGATAAGTGGGTGCCCTCCTAGGTTACTCTTGGGAGTCAAAATCATAAAATCTACCGGATATTCCCAAGAATCTAAGGAGACTGAAATATCTTCTAATACACGATCTGGTTTAATAATTGATCGATCTGCAAGTTGCAATAAAGTAGGTGTAAAAAGAAGGGTAGGAAGTTTTAGCTGGTCCATAGTATGTCTACCCATAATGTTGATAGCAGCCCCTAAGTCAATCAATGTGTTTGGAATTTCTATCCCATTTATATGTGTCTTTACAATTGGACTTCCTGGATCTACATACTTCTGCATGGTAATTTTTCCCATCATAATATCTGCAATTTTTCCTACCAGGTGGATTCTTCTTGTGTCTTTTAGTTTCCTTCCTGGTCTTTTGAAACTTAACTCCTTTATTATTTTTGCTAGAATAGGAATCTCTCGAATGGCTTGTAACAAAGGAATCTTGATACAAACATTCTTCAATTCATCTAGAAAATCATAGTTAGGCAACAAGATTTGTTTTTCCACCCCCTTGTCAATTTGTAGTCTTTCAGGAAAAGGAGGTGTAGATGAAGATGCACGTTGCTCAACTATAGGAGTTGTGGGCGTTAATTTTTCTTTTTCTTTTTGAATATTTGAATTTTGAAGAGATTCTTCCTCAGAACCCTCATTGACTTTAAGAGAATCCTCCTCAGAGGTATCTTGCTCTTGAATATCTATAGAAGGTTTTTTTAAAACTCTACCAAATCTGAGTTGTACATCATTGAGAGGAACAATCATATAGGTAGGAAATTGTTGTCCTTCTACCATGTAAGTATTTTGAGGATTTTTATTGTTCGGATTTGGCAATGGCTAAGCTGGAAGTTGATTTGTCTTTTCTTGGTATGGGAGCATGAGTTGAGGATTTGGATTTTGTTGAGAAGGTTGTTGTTGTGGAAATGGAAATGAAAGTTGTGGATTTGGGTTTGGAAGTTGTGGAGCTTGTTGATTTTGAAAATATGGAGGATATTGATAAAATTGAGCAAATATCCCATAAGGATTTTGCATCCCTTGTACCCATGGCTGATATGAATTTTGATGTTGGGGCCAAGGTTGTTGCCAAGGATTCCAATTTGGTTGGGTTTGAAAATTCATGGGGTTGTTAAACCCTTGAGTTTGTTGTCCCTGCCAAGGTCTCCTTGCGACAAAACAGAGAGATTCTACTGAATTTGGGTCTTCTTGAAAAACATCTTTGAGTCCAGGAATTGAAGGACAATCCTTGATCTCATGATTCTCTGAGAAAATCATACATGTTTCTACAAATTTTGCATCCAAGGGACATTCCCTTAAAGCATGTTTCTTCCTACATTTCGGACAAAAGATAGCTAAAGCATCTGTTTCTGCTTTCTGCTTGTTTTGGATTTTAAGGGTGTCTAGTTGTTCACTAAGGCTCCCTAAGATATCAGTTTTGAATTCATCAAGCACATTACCAATCTCTGCCCTACTTACTGATCCAGTTGCAGATTTGTTAGCCCTAATAAGAGAAGGATCCCTAGGCCCTTTTCCTGTTTTAGATTTTCCTCTTGAGAGATGGACACATAGTTCTGTTATGTCACGAAGTGGAAGTTGAGAAATGTCTCCTTTCCCATCATGTTTAAAATATCTATCCATTCATCTCTAATGGCTTTTAATATGAGGGCTTTCAAGGTTTCATCATCTAAGTTGCTCATCTTATTTTTGCATCATTTTGAATACCTCATCCTTGTGATTGGTGGGCATACAATAGTCCAAGTATCTATCCAAAAATGTTTGTTTCATATCATTCCAAGTCCTAATAGATTAAGTAGCTAATCCCATGAACCATTTCAAAGCAGCTCCCTTCAAATTTGAAGGAAATAGTTTGAGTTTTTGAGAGTCTTCCATATAGTCATAAGTTCGGCACACAACTTCAAACTCAAACAGAAATGTTTCAGGATCCTCACTTCGCAATCCATAAAATTTAGGAAGAACAGATGGTGAGATATTTTTCATTTTTGTATGAGTTTCCTCATCAACTATAGGGAATCCAAACAAGTTGTCTCCTTCCCTATTTCTTCCATTATTTCCTTCACCATTGTTGTCTCCATTGTTTCCTCCTCTTCTACCTCTACCTCCAAATCCATCTATTATTTCCTCTACCATGATAGTTTCTTTAGAGTCCTTAAATTCCTCTAGTTCTTCTATCAAGGGAGGATGAGAGGGAGTCTCTTCCTTTTCTAAATGAGATTTAGTAGGTGGTATAGGAGAATCCTCTAATTCAGCTGCTCCTTGAATTCCAAAAATCTTAAGGCTAGGGTAGATGGTGGTGATTCTTGTCTATGCCTTGAAGAAGATGGAGTTGTGAAAATCGAACTCTTGGCTTTAGCTATAAACCTTCCCCTAGAATCTCTTGCTCTATGCATGTCATTTTTTATTTTTTAAAAAGTTGGGCTAATAATTCTCTTCTGATCTTCCAGATCACACTAGGTGCAAGAAGAGAGCATACTTAAGAAATTACTAAACCAATAACTCTCTTTTCTGATCCTCCAGATCACACTAGGTGCAAGAGGAGAGCATACTTCAAGAAGTTATCAAGTTTTCCCTTCTTTTATTATTTTGTTTTTTTTTTTAAGAAATTGGCTACCTAGTTACACTTCCCCGGCAACGGCGCCAAAATTTTTGGTCAATTTAGTGTGTCCTAAATTGCTACATTAATTTATCAATCCGGGATTCGTAAGCTGATGAAGTGCGGTGCACTATATGTGCAAGATAACCTATTTCTTAACTTTTTGTCGTTTTTGGTTTTCTAATGTGAGATGAAAAAATAAAAATAAAAACAAGTATGGTTATGATTGTTCAAGGAAATGATATCCTTTATAATGGTTTACCAACTTGAAACTTCAGAAGGAATTTGAAACATACAATGACAAAACTTGAAAGGAAATGAAAATGTGCTGCTAGTCTAATAAATCAAACAATGAACTACTGATCATGAAACTCATTATTCTTGCTGCTGTTCAAACACAAAAGAAACTATGCTTAAAGAAATCCAAAAGTTGCAACAAAGTAAATCTAAATCAAATTACATCAACTTATCTTCTGATCCCTCATCATTAGTCTAGCTATGATTTTCGGAGGTAACCATAAACAACTTGAGTAACCCGATATCTAACTTGCAGAAAGTAAACTAATATCAAACTACACATTCCTAATTCAATCCCTCACCATCAGTCCAGCTGTGGCTTTCGGAGGTAACTGAAGATTTCATGAGCAATTTAATATATCTAACTTGCAGAAAGTAAACTAATATCAAACTACACATTCATAATTCAATCCCTCACCATCAGTCCAGCTGTGGCTTTCGGAGGTAACTAAAGATGTCATGAGAAATTTAATATATCTAACTTGCAGAAAGTAAACTAATATCAAACTATACATTCATACTTCAATCCCTCACCATCAGTCCAGCTGTGGCTTTCGGAGGTAACTGAAAATGACATGAACAATTTGATATATCTAAATCTAACTACTGAAACAAATGTGCAAGATTGAAATAAAAAAAGTAGTACTGAAATTAAACAGAAACTAAGAAAAGCAAATTAGCAACAGAACAATATTAATTCTATGTCATTAGTCAAAAAGATATGCAAATGCCCAGGCTGCCTATTTATAACCTGAAACGAGAACACTGATCAGATAGCAATAACATAAAACATGAAAGACAGAAGTAGAATGTAAAGCATGAAAGATTATAAACAGAAATGAAGCATATATACCATGAAAGATGCAATGTATAAACATGTTAATGAATTATGGCACAATGAGCTTAAAGAAATAAAACAAGAACTATACAATAATTCACAAAACCTCAGCTGTGCAGGGGCCCTCTACACCAGCCTTGGCAACAGACTTCAAGTACGAATTACGCTTGGAAACAGAGTCTTTTTATATATTAAAATGCAGTCATAACAACAAGGTGATATTACGGCACAATGGCAGCGTAATTACATTATAGAGCTATCTGGAAGCTAATAAAAACTAACTCTTATGCGTATGGAAATGCGTTATTTATAACTGAAGGTGATGTAACTAATTTCCTAAAGTTTATGCTAATACAAAACACGTAAACCATTACGTCCAAAGATCTAGGGTCATGGCCGCATTGAGGAGTAAATTTATGAGAAGTGGATGCTTGAATTCGGCTTATGGAGCCATGTACAAGTGTTGATTTGTCTCTTGCAATTCAGAAACGGCCATAGAAATCTCCACGTGACGAGAAACAGAGTCCTGTCACCGTGGGACTCTACGGTTGACTTGCACTTGGCCATCTTTGACCGTAGCCTCCCTGGATGAATTTGCATGAGCCAATAGGACACGATCCATGTCCACATCATTTCTGACTTGCCCATGTGGCTCGTTTTACCTGAAGACACCTGTAACATAGAGTTTCACAAAATGGCTGCGGAAAGTTGCAGCAGCTGCGGAAAGTGGCAAGATTACACAGCTAAATGAGAAAAATCTAAATCAAACAGCAGACACAAAAATATAGTTAAAAACCATGTTAGATACTCTTTTGCAATTAATATACAATGATATTGACAACTGGGAAGGTTCAGGTGAATGAAAAAGGTATAGAAAGGTGTATGGAAAAGATGCAGATTTGGGACTCAACACCGTCCATTTCATCTCATCCGACGGTCCGGATTGAGGCCTGCAACCTTTGTTAAAATTATGAAGCCCCGCTTTATAATGTTTTTTGGGGAAATCTCAGTCGTTGATCTCTGCAGATCAACGGCCCATACTGACCCATTCTCCACCCCATATATTATTTCACTACCCACCCCAGGTTTGATCTCTACCGTTCATTTTTTGATCCAATGGCTCAAATTGAAACCACCTTTTCCTGCCCCCACCTCATTCTCCCCATGCATCTTATTGATATCGCACTCTCTCACAGCCGTCTGATGTGAGACCCCAGATCTGACGGCTGACGCGCATTTTTGCGTAAATTTATGCCCGAAAGTTAATTCTCAGAAATCACGTGATATGGGCAGTTTTGAAATGCCACGTGTCGTCCTTTGACACATATCACATTCGAAAAGTGAAAAATGCCCATCCTCCTTTTTACTGCACTGTACCGCTGGTTTCTCAAGCCAAAACCACTTTCCCCATTTGTATTGTGTTTCATCGCGCTCAACCTCCACCGTTGATCTCTACAGATCAACGGTCCCAGTTTGATCTCACATTCCTTCATCGCCCTCCGCATTCCTCCAAGGGACTTCATAAGTGATCTCCACCGTTGATCTCCATGGGCCGATCTCATCTGACTGCCCGAATCCTTTTCGGAAACCCCAAAATTCATCCGGCCTTTTTCACTGCTGATTAATGTTCTTAACCCATTTTTCTCATATATTCCGTCGTTTCAAATATAATGTGACCCCTTCGCATTCTATATTCAGAACCAATCTCGACCGTTGATCAATATGGATCAACAGATCTAACTTAATCTCCCACCGTTTCATCAACCGCCTCCTATTTGACCCCCGCAAAGCAATCTCCGTCGTTGGATGCTTTCATCCAATGGCCGCGACCTAACCGCAACCTATGAAGCAGTCTGACCCAAAATTATGCATGATTTTATTAAATTTTCTTGTATTATGCAAGTTTCAAAGTTTTTTCCCTTATGTTAAAAGAGAAACAGAGGTCGAGGGTGACGACCCTCTAGGCCTTTATTCATTAAAGGGATTGTTCCACGGGGTTTTTCCATCAGCGTTTACCAATGTCTCATAAATGCTGGTAGCATTATAAAAGCCCCTGTATCACCTACACATCAACAAGACATAGTAAAGATTAATTAAAACAGAGAGTATCAGTGTTGAAGATCAAATCGAACCAGAGATGAATAATTAAAGACAGTTTACATAATTTGGGTGGATTACAGCTAAAATCGACAATTAAAAGCCTAATCCACTAAATTAAACATATTTAAAGAGTAGAAGATATAATTTAAGCCTGATTAAGCTTAACACACAAAATCAAATCAAATTAACAGTGTTTAAAGAAAATCAAAAATATTTTTCAGTTCGAGAAAGCCTCCACTTCCACATCAGAGGCTAATTGAATCCTCTCAGCTACTAGAAGCCACCTGTAGCCTCAAAGCATTCAACAGAGGCTGAGTTATTACCGTCATAGAGGATATTTGCGTCAATACAGTCGAACAACTAATTCAGCTAAAGGAACTTATTGCAAAAAATCAACAGAGTTATTACAAAGATGACACAGAGCCTTAAAGTCAACAAAAGCTTCCCAGCAAGCTTAATATTTAATGTAAAACAATTAATACAGAGAAAACATCTGTAAACTTCTCCATTGAGCCCCTCAAAGGCCAAGAAGCATTAAATTGTATTAATTGAACCCATATATCTTTTTCCTCTCATTCCACCTCCTCATTTTCCTATAAAATCTTCTTGAGGAGCTCATTGTAAATGGTTGGATTTGGGTTGGTTGCAGAACTTTGAAATACACTTGTGCTTGAAACTTCTACATGTAAATAGTGTTCAAAGGCTCTTGAAGCTCTGTTTGTAGTCAAATAAGTTAGGCTGAGAAGTGAAGATGATTTCCGAACTGAAACATTGGACTTGAAGAATGTAACTGGATTGACATCAATATATAAGCTCATTCTTGGGATCCTAGTCTATATCACTGGCGAAGTGCTTCTTTCTATGTTATTGTTTTTCGTTTCATGTATGCCATTTTGTCCATTATTCTTTGATAAAGAATAGAAAGCATAGAGTTAGTATTTACTGTTTACAGTACCTTTCTCTGACTGATAAGATTTATCTCAATGTTTTCCTCCAAATTGTGTATTTAAGAATGATACATTAGAGTTCAAGCAGTTAGGAATGTGGCATTCCCTCGTCATATTGTTTACTTCAAACATTGTTCTTAAATGTTATTTTCATTATTTTCTTAGTAAATTTAGACTAGAAAAGTGATGGTGTGCCCTGTTTTCTAGCTTCTTCCTCCAAAGGTAATTCTGAAAGTTTCCCTAAGTGTATTCTGAAAGCAGTCTAGATTTAAAAGTATCTTATCTAATCTTAAGTTGCTCTTTGTTTCTCTTATCTGTTTTCATCCTTTCTGAAAGTAATTATGTGGATTACTGGATTGTTTTTCTATTGAGTTAGCTTTAATACGAACTTGTCCAAAGAAGTCTATGGTAAGCCATGTCCTTTGGTTAGTTCTAAACAGTTACTTAAAAGGATTTTCTTGTTTGGACAGACTGATAAATCCTAGTTGAATTATTGTCTTTTTCCACCCCTTCAAAACTTTTATTTTTCCAATCCATTATTTAATCTCAAAGATCTTGTGATATAGATGACTTGCCCCTTGGACCACTCTTGAAATTTTTGCACAATTAAACCCTTTTATGAATCCATAGCCCAATGGACTAAAAACCACCGTTATATCTATCTTATCAGTGAAATCTTGTTTTGATTGCTTGCAACTTCACACCTTTGAAACTCTTTCATTTTGGGACTTTCCACTGAACTAGAAATCATTCTCAATCATCCAAAACCAATCAAAAACCCTTGTTCTTAATAACCAGCCTAATATCACACATAAAAGCATTAAAGATAAATAAATATTTGCACTTATAGAGAGATACCCCTCTGGATTCAGGAGGGATATATCCTAGAATCCCAAAGTGGTTCAAGTGTCCTCTCCATAGTTCTGGTTGCACCAATATGATGGAATTACGGGGAGATAACATTTCTGGCGACTTCACTGGGGAGACTCAGTAAATATTCATTCTAAAAACCCCCTTGAGCACAAATAGCTATCTTCAAGCACTACCAAGAAAATGGTAATCATGATATCACTTATTTGAATTAGTGACAAACTAAGGAACCCTTAGGATTTTCATAAGAGTTTATCAAACCTTGAAGGATCAACTAGCTTAGCCATAAGAGTAGACTTTCTCTGTCTCATCACCATAGCCAAGTGTTAAAACTGATTTAGGACACTCTTAGAACCCATAGGACTGAAATAACTCAGAAAACCCAAAATTATTAGATTGGTATTCAAATAAACGTGGTGGTGGGCCATAAAACCTTTTACCCCCAAAAGGGCTAAAAACTTCCACCTGGCGATTCCACAACTCCTAAAGACCAAATGAATCCACTGGTAGAAGACTCTAAACTGGTTGACAAGATGCAATGACCCCTTTCCTGATTTACAAACATGGATTTAGATATAGGCCCAGAAGACAAGCATATGGTCATGATGGAAGAAATGATGTACATGCTTGGAAAGAGAGTGGATAGGTATGTAGCTAATTCAAATATTGGTCATCCTTAACAACCTATGTCTTTCCCTGAGCAAACCACGATGCAAAAAATGATGTATATGCTGGGAAAGAGAATAGAAAGGTATGAGGCTAATTTAAACATTGATGATCTACAGCAGCTCATGCCTGATTCAAATAAAAAACAAACTCAAACACTACGAGGCATGTATGATGATCAATATTATAGAGAAAAAAATGAAGAAAAACTGCTAGTCATGATGGAAAATATGATGTACATGCTTCGAAAGAGAATGGATAGGTTGATGGATAATATGAATATTGATGATCTAGACCAAACTATGCTTTTCCATGATCAAACACAAGCCCAATCACCTCGAGACCTAGATAATGACCAAGAAATGTATGATGATCAAGATTTTATGGAAGATGATGAGCAAGCTTACAAAGAAAGAATTGAAGAAGGTTATCAAGAAACTCCTGATTGCCTCCCTACATCTTGTACTATGTTGTTAGGAGATCTTCACAATCAAATTTCAAAAACTAATAGTGAGCAGTAATTTGAGGAAACAAGTAGCCATTTGGACAACACATATCCTAAAATGGAGGAGACACCAACACATATGGACACCCTTCCGTTGTGTTATAACTCATTTCAGATTATACAAGAGGAGTGGCATCCTGATAATCTAGAAAAAACAACTCATAAACCTTATATGCAATCTGAGCATCATAACAATCATGAGGAATTTTTTGAAACACAAGAAGATCAGGAAACCATAGAAAACCCTCAAATTTTCCCTGCAAACACAAGTGAAGAATCACTAAAAGAAGCTCAAGAAGACATCCAGCCTTAAAACCAGTTAACACAAGAAAAGGAAGTTTGTTGTACTTCTATTTCTAAGGAAATATCTCCTTTGACAGAAGAGGAAATTGATCAAATACTAAAAAACCAGCTACCTTCAAAACCTTAATTTAAACAAGACAATCATCAACATAGTGCCTACTCCATAGACCAACCCAATGGCACTCAAGACAAAGAGGATAGTAAGGAAATTAATGATATAACTGAAACTAGTCCTCTTTGGATCATGAAATTTGATGGGTCATGTACTAAAACCAGTGCAGGTGCAAGAATATGGCTTTATGATACAAAAAAAAATTTATTCAGAAGCTTATTCATATAAACTTAACTTTCAATGCACAAGTGACATAGTAGGATATAAGGCATTTCTTTTAGGACTCCACTTATTGAAGAAATCAGGAGCCCGGAGGATAACAGTTCATGGAAGTGCAGAATTGGTAATTAGGCAAGTGAAAGAAGAATGCATGGTTGAACATCCCAGACTTAAATCTTATAAGAATGATGTCATGGATTTCTTAAAATATTTCAAATAATTCCAACTTATCCTCATTCCTAAAGACCAAAACATTTTTGCTAGTGGATGAGCCCTTGTTGCTAGTACATGTCTAAAACCTTGGGAAAGAAAACAATATACAATTGAAGAAAAATTCAGATCAACTGTCCCAAAAAATAAAAGATGCTGACAAGCCTTTGGGGAAGAAAAAAAAATAGAAGACTATCATGCTGAGGATTTACCATCTTTTCAAGAGAAACCTTCTCCCATAGATGATACCAATCTATCATCCAAAGAACCTGAATTTACATCAGAAGCAAGCATAGATTTAGAGAAAGAGGAAATTTCACTGCTTGCTATTTTGTAGGTTAAGGATGATGATGCTTCCAAGCCACATACTGAAAATGTAGTTCTCAAAGCTGATGTCTTAGAAGCAGACAATCTACCAACCATGGAAGGCCAAAAAGAAGAGAATCTTCATCTTTTCTTTGTTGATCCTTTGGAAGAGTGTGTGGAAGCCCCAATTGGCTCAAATTATCAAGCATTGATCTTTGCAAGAGCCAAATGCATGAAAAGCTGACACCTTATGTGATAGCCTTGGTCTTGAAGATTAATCTTCAAAATGTACTATGGGTATCTCTGACTAGTAGCCAATTTTTCTATTCTTCTTTGTCACTACTCAATTGGCTACATTGGCACTATTGTACTATATAAAAACGTAAATATTCCAAGTTATAATAGGTTAGATAGGAATGTCAATAAAGCTTAGTTTAGAGAAGTTAGATAGTTGTTGATTTTTGTCTTCAAGAAAAAAAAGAAAAGTACAAAAACAATAGAAAAGAGAAAATAGGGAAGATGTAAAAACAAGAAAGGTACAGCCCGATACCAAAAAAAAGAAACAAAATCTAAAAGTGTGCAAGCTCAAATGCCACTCCTGAAAAACACACTCCTAGTTAGTCATACAGCCTAATCATGACTAATTAGTTTTAAATTTACTGCTGATAGGTTAGTGAATTAGATTTTCCAAACAGCTTAATCTTGGCTTATCAGTTAGGTAGATTAAGATAGAAGAAAAGGTTCAAACAAGCTCAAAATCCGAACCTTAGATTCCAAAAGAATAATGACTCTAGTCTATTTTAAATCATGAGTCAAAGATAGGAGTAGACTAGTTCTAGTATGCTCAAAATTTGAACCAGAGAACAAGGAAAAGATAGCTCAAATAGAAGTAAAAACAGAGCTGAAGAAAAGAGAAGGTTGTGCTTAGAACTTTCAGATCTTAAGCCTTCACCATTTTGATTTAATTTTCTGCAAATAATAATCTATGTGCAGCTTGTTTTTATGCCATAGATCAGCAACAAGTTAGACTGTTCAATCCTGACTTGTATGCTTTTAAATTTCTATTTTAGAAATTAGTGAATAAAAATCTGTTAGATTGTCTAATCCTAACAGATAGTAGATTAGGTAGAGAAGCTTAAGGACTCAACTATTTAATCTGAGTTCATGGAAAAATAAGAAGTAGACTTAGATTATTATTTTTCTTTCAAAAGAATAAAATGTTTGTAAGAGAGTTTTCCAATCCAAGTGCACTCTGAAAGAAGAAAAAATGTTAGATCAGTAGGACTGGGTAGGCAGAAAGCTTGGTTTGATGTTGTTTCATTGTCTTTCATGGCTGCCAACATTTTCAAAACAGAAGAAGATCATCTAAGTAAGGAAGGCTGTAGCCCAATGGATGAGGCACTGATCAGCCCCCTAGAGAATACAAGTCTGAAGTTATTGATTCCTTCAAGAAGGCACCATCCCCATGTGGAGCCACTGTTAGCCACCTATAAAATTTGTCATATCAAATGGTGGCTAAATCATTTTTGAAGCCTTCAAGAAACAAGTTTTATTGCAAAATTGTTAATTTTTGAAGTCTTATGGAGACATCTTATTATTTTATTAATCTTCACTGTTTTTTCCCTCTTGGTTTTGAAATTTTGTTGTTTTCCCTGAAGAAAACAACTGCTGCAAAAAACCTCCATTTTTCCCTCATTTTACCTTTGTTTTCACTCAATATTAACCTTCATTTTATCCCCTTTTTCCACATGAAATTCCTCCATTTTCCTTTTTTTTCCATTCTTCCCTTCATTAAAATCCCTTTAAGGTTTGAAAATCCTTTTTTGACCTTACCGAAACCCCCCAAATCCATTGAAAATCCTTGAAAAATTCATAAAAAATAGTCTTTTTTACTATGGGCCCAAGCCCCTTTGGGCTAAACCCTAAACCACTTCCCCACCATAAACCCTAGCGCTGGGACCAAGCGCTAATAGTCCCAAGCGCTTATCACATCGGAACAATCAGCAGGCACAAGTATTTTCATTTTATGAAACATCTGATGCCAATTGGCCCTTTTATATATAAACTCCAGTCCCTTTAGCTTTTCCATATATCCAAAGGCCCCGCATTCGGGCACTAATCATAAATAAACTCTCCCCGATGCATTTTTTTCTTTGTATTTCATATAAAAACTCATTTTTATATGTTAACACAAAACCCGCCCATTCATCGTTTTAACGAATCACGACCGTCGATTTAAAACCAATCAAATGGCCTGCGCAATCTCGCATCGAATATTTCATTGGGTGCATTTTATATTTTATTCACCCCCCTTACGATTGGTGGTATCCCGATGGATCCTCAGCCATTGATTTCCCCCTGCCAGGCCCAAAACTGACGGCCTTATCGCTCCATCCCAAAGCACTTTCCCTCGCCTGTAACCCCCTCTGATTCATTCCCTGTCGTTGATCTGGCCCTCAGATCAACGGTCCACATCTAATCGCATTGGTGCTCTTGTCTCTTTTACCCCCGCCAATCGCAAACCTCCTATTGCATCTGGGCCATCCATTTCATCTCATCCGATGGTCCAGATTGAGGCCCGCAACCTTTGTTAAAATTATGAAGCCCCGGTTTATAATGTTTTTTGTGGAAATATTAGCGGTTGATCTCTGCAGATCAATGGCCCATACTGACCCATTCTTCACCTTATGTATTATTTCACTACCTACCCCAAGTTTGATCTCTTCCGTTCACTTTTTGATCCAACAGCCCAGATTGAAACCACCTTCTCCTGCCCCCACCTCGTTCTACCGGCGCATCTTATTGATATTCCGCTCTCTCACAGTTGTCTGATCTGAGACCTCAGATCTAACGGCTGACATGCATTTTTGTGTAAATTTATGCCCGAAAGTTAATTCTTAGAAATCATACGATATGGGTAGTTTTGAAATGCCACGTGTCGACCTCTGACACATATCGCGTTAGAAAAGTGAAAACTTCCCATCTGCCTTTTTGTTGCGTGATACCGTTGGTTTCTTAAGCCGAAACCACTCTCCCCATTTTTATTGTGTTTCATCGCGTTCAACCTCCGTCGTTGATCTCTGCAGATCTATGGTCCCAGTTTGATCTCGCATTCCTTCATCGCCCTCCACCTTCCTTCAAGGGACTTCATAAGTGATCTCCACCATTGATCTCCATGTGCTGATCTCATCTGATGGCCCGGATCCTTTTCGGAAACCCAAAAATTCATCCGGCCTTTTTCACTGCTGATTAAGGTTTTTAACCCATTTTTCTCATGTATTCCGCCATTTCAAATATAATGTGACCCCTTCACATATTATATTCAGAACCAATCTCGACTGTTGATCAATATGGATCAACGAATCTGACTTAATCTCCCACCGTTTCATCAACCGCCTCCTATTTGACCCCTGCAGAGCAATCTCCACCGTTGGATGCTTTCATCCAACGACCGTGATCTTACCACAACCTATGAAGCAGTCTGACCCAAAATTTCACAGGATTTTATTAAATTTTCTTGTATTATGCAGGTTTCAAAGGTTTTTCCCTTATGTTAAAAGAAAAACAGAGGTCGAGGGTGACAACCCTCCAGGCCTTTATTCATTAAAGGGATTGTTCCACGGGGTTTTTCCATCAGTGTTTGCCAGTGTATCATGAACACTAGCATCATTATAAAAGCCCCTGTATCGCCTACACATCAACAAGACACAGTAAAGCTTAATTAAAATAGAGAGTATCAGTGTTGAACATCAAATCGAACCATAGATGAAGAATTAAAGACAGTTTACACAATTTGGGTAGATTACAGCTAAAATCGACAATTAAAAGCCTAATCCACTAAATTAAACATAGTTAAAGAGTAGAAGACAGAATTTAGGCCTGATTAAGCCTAACACACAGAATCAAATCAAATTAACAGTGTTTAAAGAAAATAAAAAATATCTTTCAATCCGAGAAAGCCTCCACTGCCACATCGGAGGCTAATTTAATCCTCTTAGCTACTAGAAGCCACCTGTAGCCTCAAAGCATTCAATAGAGGCTGAGTTATTACCAGAAAAGAGGATATTTTCCTCAATACAGTCGAACAGTTAATTCAGCCAAAGGAACTTATTGCAAAAAATTAGCAGAGTTATTACAAAGATGACACAGAGCCTTAAAGTCAACAAAAGCTTCCCAGTAAGCTTAATATTTAATGTAAAACAATTAATACAAATAAAACATCTGTAAACTTCTCCATTGAGCCCCTCAAAAGCTGAGAAGCATTAAATTGTATTAATTAAACCCATATATATTTTTCCTCTCATTCCACCTCCTCATTTCCCTATAAAATCTTCTTGAGGAGCTCATTGTAAATGGTTGGATTTGGGTTGGTTTCAGAACTTTGAAATATACTTGTGCTTGAAACTTCTACATGTAAATAGTGTTCAAAGGCTCTTGAAGCTCTGTTTGTAGTCAATTAAGTTAGGCTGAGAAGTGAAGATAATTGCTGAACTGAAACATTGGACTTGAAGAATGTAACTGGATTGCCATCAATATATAAGCTGATTCTTGGGATCCTAGTCTATATCACTAGTGAAGTGCTTCTTTCTGTGTTATTGTTTTTCCTTTCATGTATGCCATTTTGTCCATTATTCTCTGATAAAGAACAACAAGCATAGAGTTAGGATTTACTATTTACAGTACGCTTCTCTGACTGATAACCTTTATCTCAATGTTTTCCTCCAAATTTTGTATTTAAGAATTATTTAATACAGTTTAAGCAGTTAGGAATGATGGCGTTCCCTCGTCCTACTGTTTACTTCAAACATTTTTCTTAAATTTTATTTTCATTATTTGCTTAGTAAATTTAGACTAGAAAAGTGATGGTGTGCCCTATTTTCTAGCTTCTTCCTCCAAAGGTAATTCTGAAAGTTTCCCTAAGTGTATGCTGAAAGCAGTCTAGATTTAAAAGTATCTTATCTGATCTCACGTTGCTCTTTGTTTCTCTTATTATTTTTCATCCTTTCTGAAAGTAATTATGTGGATTACTGGATTGTTTCTCTGTTGAGTTAGCTTTAATATGAACTTGTCCAAAGAAGTCTATGGTTAGCCCTGTCCTTTGGTCAGTTCTAAAAAGTTACTTAAAAGGTTTTTCTTGTTTGGACAGACTGATAAATCCTAGTTGAAATTATTGTATGTTTCCACCCCTTCAACACTTTTATTGTTCCATTCTATTATTTAATCTCAAAGATCTTGTGATATAGATGACTTGCCCCTTGGAACACTCTTGAAATTGTTGCACAATTAAACCCTTTTATGACTCCATAGCCCAATGGACTAAAAACTAGCGTTATATATATCTTATCAGCCAAAGCTTGTTCTGATTGCTTGCAACTTCACACCTTTGAAACTCTTTCATTTTGGGACTTTCCACTCAACTAGAAATCATGCTCAATCATCCAAAACCAATAAAAACCCCTTGTTCTTAATAACTAGCCTAATATCACACATAAAAGCCTTAAAGATAAATCAATATTTTCACGTATATAGAGACCCCTCTCTGGATTCACGAGGGATAGATCCTAGAATCCCAAAGTGGTTCAAGTGTCCTCTTCACAGTTCTGGTCTCACCAATCTGCTGCAATTACGGGGAGATAACATTTTTGGCGACTCCACTGGGGATTTTGAGTGTTTTTCATCCTTGATACCTTTAAAATCTCAGAAAAACCCCTGACTCAAGAAAATTTGGTATATTAACCAGTTGACCCACCATAGATAACATTTCTGGTGACTCCGCTAGGCACAAATAGCCTCTTCAAGCACTACCAAGAAAATGGTAATCATGATATCACTTATTTGAATTAGTGACAAACTAAGGAACCCTCAGGATTTTCATAAGAGTTTATCAAACCTTGAAGGATCAGCTAGCTTAGCCATAAGAGTAGACTTTCTATGTCTCATCACCGTAGCTAAGTGTTGAAACTGATTTAGGAAACCCTTAGAACCCATAGGACTGAAATAACTCAGAAAACCCAAAAATATTTCAGATTGGTATTCAAATAAACATGGTGGTGGACCATAAAACCTTTTACCCCCAAAATAGCTAAAAAATTCCACCTGGCGACTCCACAACTCCTAAAGACCAAATGAATCCACTGGTAGAAGATTCTAAACTTGTTGACAAGATGCGGTGACCCCTTTCCTGATTTACAAACATGGATTTAGATATAGGCCCAGAAGACAAGCATATGGTCATGATGGAAGAAATGATGTACATGCTTGGAAAGAGATTGGATAGGTATGTAGCTAATTCAAATATTGGTCATCCTGGACAACCTATGTCTTTCCCTGAGAAAACCATGATGCAAAAAATGATGTATATGATGGGAAAGAGAATAGAAAGGTATGAGGCTAATTTAAACATTGATGATCTAGAGCAGCTCATGCCTGATTCAAATCAACAACAAAATCAACCACTACAAGGCATGTATGATGATCAAAATTATAGGGAAAAAAATGAAGAAAAAATGCTAGTCATGATGGAAAAGATGATGTACATGCTTGGAAAGAGAATGGACAGGTTGATGGCTAATATGAATATTGATGATCTAGACCAACCTATGCTTTTCCCTGATCAAACACAAGCCCAATCACCTCAAGACCTAGACAATGACCAAGATATGTATGATGATCAAGATTTTATGGAAGATGATGAGCAAGCTTACAAAGAAATAAATGAAGAAGGTTATCAAGAAACTCCTGATTGCCTCCCCACGTCTTGTACTATGCTGTTAGGAGATCTTCACAATCAAATTTCAAAAACTAATAGTGAGCAGTACTTTGAGGAAACAAGTAGCCATTTGTAAAACACAGATCCTGAAATGGAGGAGACACCAACACATATGGGCACCCTTCCATTGTGTTATAACTCATTTCAGATTATACAAGAAGAGTGGCATCTTGATAATCTAGAAAAAACAACTCATGAACCTTATATGCAAACTGAGTATCATAACAATCATGAGGAATTTTTTGAAACACAAGAAGATGAGAAAACCATAGAAAAACATCAAATATTCCCTACAAACACAAGTGAAGAATCACTAAAAGAGGCTCAAGAAGACATCCAGCCTCAAAACCAGTTAACATAAGAAAATGAAGTTTTTTGTACTTCTATTTCTAAGGAAATATCTCCTTTGACAGAAGAGGAAATTGATCAAATACTAAAAAACCAGCTACCTTCCAAACCTTCATTTAAACAAGAGAATCATCAACATAGTGCCTACTCCATAGATGAACCCAATGGCACTCAAGACAAAGAGGATAGTAAGGAAATTAATGATAGAACTGAAACTAGTCCTCTTTGGATCATGAACTTTGATGGGTCATGTACTAAAACCAGTGCAGGTGTAGGAATATGGCTTTATGATACAAAAAACAATTATTCAGAAGCTTATTCATATAAAATTAACTTTCAATCCACAAGTTACATAGTAGGATATGAGGCATTTCTTTTAGGACTCCACTTATCGAAGAAATCAGGAGCCCGGAGGATAACAGTTCATGGAAGTGCAGAATTGGTAATTAGGCAAGTGAAAGAAGAATGCATGGTTGAACATCCCAGACTTAAAGCTTATAAGAATGATGCCATGGATTTGTTAAAATATTTCAAAGAATTCCAACTTATCCTTGTTCCTAAAGACCAAAACAATTTTTCTAGTGGATTAGCCCTTGTTGCTAGTACATGTCTAAAACCTTGGGAAAGCAAACAATATACAATTCAAGAAAGATTCAGACCAGCTGTCCCAAAAAATAAAAGGTACTGGCAAGCCTTTGGGGAGGAAAAAAAAACAGAAGAATATCATGCTGAGGATGTACCATCTTTTCAAGAGAAACCTTCTCCCATTGATGATACCAATCTATCATCCAAAGAACCTGAATTTACATCAGACGCAAGCATAGATTTAGAGAAAGAAGAAATTTCACTGCTTGCTATTTTGCAGGTTAAGGATGATGATGCTTCCAAGCCACATACTGAAAATGCAGTTCTCAAATCTGATGTCTTAGAAGCAGAAAATCTACCAACCGTGGAAGGCCAAAAAGAAGAGAATCTTCATCTTTTCTTTGTTGATCCTTTGGAAGAGTGTGTGGAATCCCCAATTGGCTCAAATTATCAAGCATTGATCCTTTGCAAGAGCCAAATGTATGAAAAGATGTCACCTTCTGTGATAGCCTTGGTCTTGAAGATTAATCTTCAAAATGTACTATGGGTATCTCTAACTAGTAGCCAATTTTTCTATTCTTCTTTGTCACTACTCAATTGGCTACATTGGCACTATTGTACTATATAAAAATTTAAATATTCCAAGTTAGAATAGGTTAGATAGAAATGTCGATAAAGCTCAGTTTAGAGCAATTAGATAGTTTTGATTTTTTTCTTCAGGAAAAAAAAAAAAAATACAAAAACAATAGAAAAGAGAAAAGAGGGCAGATGTAAAAACAAGAAAGGTACAACCCCATACCAAAAAAGAGAAACAAAATCTGAAAGTGTGCAAGCTCAAATGCCACTCCTGAAAAAAACACTCCTAGTTAGGCATACAGCCTAATCATGACTAATTAGTTTTAAATTTACTGTTGATAGGTTAGTGAATTAGATTTTCCAAACAACCTAATCTTGGCTTATGAGTTACGTAGATTAGGATAGAAGAAAAGGTTCAAACAAGCTCAAAATACGAACCTTAGATTCCAAAAGAAGAATGACTCCAATATTTTTTAAATCATGAGTCAAAGATAGGAGCAGACTGGTTCTAATATGCTATAAATTTGAACCAGAGAACAAGGAAAAGATAGCTCAAATAGAAGTAAAAACAGAGCTGAAGAAAAGAGAAGGTTGTGCTTAGAACTTTCAGATCTTAAGCCTTCACCATTTTGATTTAATTTTCTGCATATAATAATCTATGCGCAACTTGTTTTTATGCCATAGATCAGCAACAAGATAGACTGCTCAATCCTGACTTCTATGCTTTTGAATTTCTGTTTTATAAATTAGTGAATAAAAATTTGTTAGACTGTCTCATCCTAACAGATAGTAGATTAGGTAGAGAAGCTTATGGACTCGACTATTTAATCTGAGTTCATGGAGAAATAAGAAGTAGACTTAGATTATTTTTTTTCTTTCAAAAGAATAAAATATTTGTAAGAGAGTTTTCCAATCCAAGTGCACTCTGAAATAAGAAAAAATGTTAGATCAGTGGGATTGGGTAGGCAGAAAGCTTCGTTTGAAGTTGTTCCATTGTCTTTCATGGCTGCCAACATTTTCAAAACAAAAGAAGATCATCTAAGTAAGGAAGGTTGTAGCCCAATGGATGAGGCACTGATCATCCCCCCAGAGAACACAAGGGTGAAGTTCTTGATGCCTTCAAGAAGGCACCATCCCCATGTGGAGCCACTGTTAGCCGCCTATAAAATTTTTCATATCAAATGGTGGCTAAATCATTTTTGAAGCCTTCAAGAAACAAGTTTTATTGCAAAATTGTTACTTCTTGAAGTCTTATGAAGACATCTTATTCTTTGATTAATCTTCACTGCTGTTTCCCTCTTAGTTCTGAAATTCTGCTGTTTTCCCTGAAGAAAAAGACTGCTGCAAAAAACCTCCATTTTTCCCTCATTTTACCCTTGTTTTCACTCAAGATTAACCTTCATTTTATCCCCTTTTTCCCCATGAAATTCCTCCATTTTCCCTTTTTTTCCCTTCTTCCCTTCATTAAAATCCCTTTTATAAGGTTTGAAAATCCTTTTTGGACCTTATCGAAACCCCCCAAATCCATTGAAAATCCTTGAAAAATTCATAAAAAATAGTCTTTTTTACTATGGGCCCAAGCCCCTTTAGGCTAAACCCTAAACCACTTCCCCACCATAAACCCTAGTGCTGGGACCAAGCACTAATAGTCTCGAGCGCTTATCGCATCGGAGTAATTGGCGAGCAGAAGTCTATTTTTTTTATGAAACTTCTGATATCGATTGACCCTTTTATATATAAACCCCGGTCCCTTTAGCTTTTCCATATATCGAAAGGCCCTGCATTCGGGCGCTAATCATAAATAAACTCTCCCCGTTGCATTTTTTTCTTTGTATTTCATATAAAAACTCATTTTTCTATGTTGACACAAAACCCTCCCATTCATCGTTTTAACGAATCACGACCGTTGATTTAAAACCAATCAAACGGCCTGCGCAATCTCGGATCGAAGATTTCATTGGGCGCATTTTATATTTTATTCACCCCCCTTCCGATTGGTGGTCTCCCGATGGATCCTTAGCCGTTGATTTCCCCCCGCCAGGCCCAAATCTGATGACCCTTATTGCTCCATCCCAAAGCCCTTTCCCCTACCTGTAACCCCCTACGATTCATTCCCCACCATTGATCTGGCCCTCAGATCAACGGTCCACATCTAATCGCATTGGTGATCTTGTCTCTTTTACCCCTGCCGATCGCATAGCTCTGATTGCATCTGGGCCATCCATTTCATCTCATCTGACGGTCCAGATTGAGGCCCGCAACCTTTTTTAAAATTATGAAGCCCTGCTTTATAATTTTTTTTGGGGAAATCTCAGCTGTTGATCTCTGTAGATCAACGGCCCATACTGACCCATTCTCCGCCTTATATATTATTTCACTACCCGCCCCAGGTTTTATTTTTGCCATTCATTTTTTGATCTGATGGCTCAGATTGAAACCACCTTCTCCTGCCCCCATCTCGTTCTGCCCGCGCATCTTATTGATATCACGCTCTCTCATAGCCGTCCGATATGACACCCCATATCTAACTGCTGACGTGCATTTTCACGTAAATTTATGCCCGAAAGTTAATTCTCAGAAATCATGTGATATGGACAATTTTGAAATGCCATGTGTCAACCTCTGACACATATCGCGTTTGAAAAGTGAAAACTGCCCATCCTCCTTTTTGCTGCGTGATACCGCTGGTTTCTCAAGCCAAAACAACTTTCCCCATTTGTATTGTGTTCCATCGCGCTCAACCTCCACCGTTGATCTCTGCAGATCAACGGTCCCAATTTGATCTCCCATTCCTTCATTGCCCTCCGCCTTCCTCCAAGGGACTTCATAAGTGATCTCCACCATTGATCTCCATGGGCCGATCTCATCCGACAGCCCATATCCTTTTCAGAAACCCCAAAATTCATCCAGCCTTTTTCACTGCTGATTAAGGTTTTTAACCCATTTTTCTCATATATTCTGCCGTTTAAAATATAATGTGACCCCTTGGCATTTTATATTAAGAACCAATCTCAACCATTGATCAATATGGATCAACAGATCTGACTTAATCTCCCACCGTTTCATCAACTGCCTCCTATTTTACCCCCGCAAAGCAATCTCCGGCGTTGGATGCTTTCATCCAACGGTCACGACCTAACCGCAACCTATGAAGCAGTCTGACCCAAAATTATGCAATATTTTATTAAATTTTCTTGTATTATGTAGCTTTCAAAGGTTTTTCCCTTTTTTTAAAAGAAAAACAGAGGTCGAGGATGACGACCCTCCAGGCCTTTATTCATTAAAGGGATTGTTCCACGGGGTTTTTCCATCAACGTTTGCTGGTGTCTCATGAACGCTAGAAGCATTATAAAATCCCCTGTATCACCTGCACATCAAAAAGACACAGTAAAGCTTAATTAAAATAGAGAGTATCAGTGTTGAAGATCAAATCGAACCAGAGATGAAGAATTAAAGACAGTTTACACAATTTGGGTGGATTGCAGCTAAAATCGACAATTAAAAGCCTAATCCACTAAATTAAACACAGTTAAAGAGAATAAGATAGAATTTAGGCCTGATTAAGCTTAACACACAGAATCAAATCAAATTAACAATGTTTAAAGAAAATAAGAAATATCTTTCAGTCCGAGAAAGTGTCCACTGCCACATCAGAGGCTAATTGAATCCTCCCAGCTACTAGAAGCCACCTGTAGCCTCAAAACATTCAACGGATGCCAAGTTACTACTAGAAAAGAGAATATTTGCCTTAATACAGTCGAACAGTTAATTCAGCCAAAGGAACTTATTGCAAAAAAACAACAGAGTTATTACAAAGATGACACATAGCCTTAAATTCAACAAAAGCTTCCCAACAAGCTTAATATTTAATGTAAAACAATTAATACAGAGAAAATATCTGTAAAATTCTCCATTGAGCCCCTCAAAGGTGAAGAAGCATTAAATTGTATTAATTGAACCCATAGATTTTTTTCCTCTCATTCCACCTCCTCATTTTCCTATAAAATCTTCTTGAGGAGCTCATTGTAAATGGTTGGATTTGGGTTGGTTGCAGAACTTTGAAATATACTTGTGCTTGAAACTTATACATGTAAATAGTGTTCAAAGGCTCTTGAAGCTCTGTTTGTAGTCAAGTAAGTTAGGCTGAGAAGTGAAGATGATTGTCGAACTAAAACATTGGACATGAAGAACGTAACTGGATTGACATCAATATACAAGTTGATTCTTGGGATCCTGGTCTATATCACTAGTGAAGTGCTTCTTTCTGTGTTATTGGTTTTCCTTTCATGTATGCCATTTTTTCCATTATTCACTTATAAAGAACAGAAAGCATAGAGTTAGGATTTACTATTTACAGTACCCTTCTCTGACTGATAAGCTTTATCTCAATGTTTTGCTCCAAATTGTGTATTTAAGAATGATTCAATATAGTTCAAGCAGTTAGGAATGCTGGCGTTCCCTCGTCCTACTGTTTACTTCAAACATTGTTCTTAAATGTTATTTTCATTATTTTCTTAGTAATGTTAAACTAGAAAAGTGATGGTGTGCCCTGTTTTCTAGCTTCTTCCTCCAAAGGTAATTCTGAAGGTTTCCCTAAGTGTATGCTGAAAGCAGTCTAGATTTAAAAGTATATTATCTGATCTTAAGTTGCTCTTTGTTTCTCTTATCTATTTTCATCCTTTTGGAAAGTAATTATGTGGATTACTGGATTGTTTGTCTGTTGAGTTAGCTTTAATACGAACTTGTCCGAAGAAGTATATGGTTAGCCCTGTCCTTTGGTCAGTTCTAAACAGTTAATTAAAAGGTTTTTCTTGTTTGGACAGACTAATAAATCCTAGTTGAAATTATTGTCTGTTTCCACCTCTTCAACACTTTTATTGTTCCATTCCATTATTTAATCTCAAATATCTTGTGATATAGATGACTTTCCCCTTGGACCACTCTTGAAATTGTTTCACAATTAAACCCTTTTATGACTCCATAGCCCAATGGACTAAAAACCAGCGTTATATCTATCTTATCAGCCAAAGCTTGTTCTGATTTCTTGCAACTCCACACCTTTGAAGCTCTTTCATTTTGGGACTTTCCACTCAACTAGAAATCATGCTCAATCATCCAAAAACAATCAAAAATCCTTATTCTTAATAACCAGCCTAATATAACACATAAAAGCCTTAAAGATAAATCAATATTTGCACTTATAGAGAGATCCCTCTCTAGATTCAGGAGGGCTAGATCCTAGAATCCCAAAGTGGTTCAAGTGTCCTCTCCGCAGTTCTGGTCTCACCAATCTGTTGGAATTACGGAGGGATATTAGCTACTACAATGTCCATTAGTATGCTCTTACCAGGATATTGAACTAATGCTACACAAAAATTGATAGCAGGCTACCCTGCCAAACCCACAATCCTCACTCTCTCTTGTGGTTATAAAACTGCATTCAAGTTTCCTTTTTCCAAATAATTTTAAATCTGGAAATTTCACATCACTGATGCGGAAGCACTCCTCTTCTATTACTGGTCATAAGCCAAATAACCCCGAAATTTAATTCTATGAATGGAAACTCATATATTTCGAATCTGAGATAATAAAATATAACTCATATGGTTATAAAACCATACATCTCAATCCACACACCCTTTTCGCAAGTTTTGCTTCTCTAATTTTCATTAGACCCAAATTCTGAATTAAAACTCAACTTAATAAAGACCCACGACCTTTATAGTTCGCATTTAACAATGCTCACTCTCATCAAAGGTATGTATCCACGTCTTTATCATCTTACTTCAACCACAACATATAATACACCCTCCATTCAATTATAATAAAGTCTTTGACTTTGGATTGAAGACCCAGCAAATAATTGAAATTCATTGGGTCCACAGGTTTCTTACCTTGCATTATCACTTATGCAACTCCACACGAAAATGCCCTTGGATCTATTGTCCTCATGATTGAACAAAAATCACATTACTTATACTCCAAAGGTTTATCACCTCAAAATTACGCGATAGAAGTGGTAATTTAATACCACTTGTTGCTACGTGTCAACCCAGGACTGTGATCGCGTGAATTTTCCAAATACTACTTACCATTTTTGAGCAGCGCGATACCGTTGGTTTGCATTTATAAAAATCACCCTCAGGGTTACATGGAACTCACTATTCCGCCTCCCAGTCAATTCCAGGTTCCGTTCATTTTCTCTCTCCTTCCATCGAGATTCCTTTCGCCTTATTTCTGAGATCGATCAAACCCAATTGCGATGCAATTGTCCACGGTTTCCTCAACACTACAGATCGCCTTTCGGTCAATACCATTTATGAATCCCCCCTCTTCAATTATTACACATATTCTGCATTCCAATCCACCATCGATTCAGAATCTCTGCTTCACGGCTATGATTGCAACTTGAACAAGTCGACTCAAATTCTTCCAGGACTTTACATGCAGAGTTCAATTCTCCACGGATTTACTGTGTTACAGCTAATATCTAATAGAACTCTTGAAGTTCTATCGAGCCAAAGAAATGAACCCTTCTCACTTGTGTTCCTCACTTAAAGGCCAGATCTCATCGAATTCTCCATTCAACTCTCCACACCAGTTAAACACATTCAATAATAAATAATTTCTGTATGATGGCTCCATATAAAATTGATATCGATTTACCCAAATTGATACTCCTCAAAATTACTTTACACAGATTCACAATTATACCAAATGAATTCCAAAAATATTAATTCTTTCCACAAAGAGACTTATGCAGAACGCTTGACTCAATGAAGCTTGAAGGAGCCAAGATTGACTCTTCACGCAGACTCTAATAGCCTAAATTCTTCCACAATGTAATAACTCAGGAATTAAAAGAATCGAACCCTCTCTCAACCATACAGTGATTTCAAAATATCGATTCATTTCAGAATGCATCCAACTTGTCATATATAAAATGAGACAGGAAATTAAATGCTTTGCTGGAATCTAATCCTATGGATGGGTGTGCACATGTATTTTTGTATATTATTTATTATTAGGAAATAAGGAAGGCCAAGAGTCATTGGGAGCTGAATCCCAATAGCCTCACTTCCCATCTATATAAGCATGTACATTCTTCAGCTAATACACAATTGCAGTTTTGAGGAGTTACCTCCTGGTTTGACATGGTATCAGAGCCAGCCCCACATTTGGCATTTCTGCCCTGTGGTGTAACTCCCTACCCTTTGCTCAGTCATATTTTTTAATGTTTTCTGCTGCTCCTAATTGCTAGACTGTTATTCTGCATTTTTTTTTCCCTATTTAGCACTGACATTTGCAGCTCCAGCTCCTACAGCTCCTGAAGACTGCAGGCTCTGTCAATCTGCAAATTGTAGGTTCTGCCACTCCAGCAGTCCTGCAACCCTGTCTTTCTGCAGATTCAATTTCAAATTTTTTTTTGTGACGCCCTTTTGGGCCTCCTCCTTTCCATTCATTCTTGCGCTCCTCCATTTTTCTCCTACCCATCGCCTTCCCTTCCCCCTGCCTGCATTCCCATTCTCCATTCTCCCTGCATACACCTCCCTCTGCGCCATACATCCCTCTCCCTCTCTCTCACTGTTCTACATTCCCATAACACCAGTGCCCTCACTATCCGCCATCTTCCCACGGCCCTTTCGGCCCCTCCCATCCATATATGACAGTCGTGGTATAATACAGTCCCTGGTTATCATAAAGCGCCACCATAGCAAACGCCTCATACACTCCATATAACACCGCCCTTTATTCATTACCACCATAAGGTTGCGTGCTGCGGATTCCCTGTTGCGTATTGTGTGTTGTGCATTTCATGTTTAACGCTGTCTACAAACGCACAGTATTACACCGCCATATTTAAACGCTGTTCTACTCCAATACCACTGCCGCGTTAATACAACTGTGCAGTTGCATATTGACTGCCCAAACGATATCACATATACAACGCTGTTGGTCGAATATTACAATACCACGCTCCCACTGTTTTACAATATTCACGCTGCCAGTTTATATTTACGCCCCTTCCACGTAATACCACGTCATGTGACCTTTGTTTTGTCATTACCACTGTCAATACATACCGCCTTGTATTATATTACAACTCCTCTGCATATTCGACTTCAGTTTTATATACCACGTTGTTTATGTACACCGCTTGTCCATTTATATATTAAACGCTGTCTACCGCCCTTTCAAATACCGCCCACGCTATAATACAACGCAGTCATACTGTCTTTCCTCTATACGCTGTTTAAAAACGTTGTTCATTGTATTTATACATCAGTCTATTAAACGTTGTCATTGCATTGTGGTTGTATTATAATCCAACGATGTCATGTGCGTTGTATGGACATAGCATCTATTTGTTATATGCGCCCCCTTCTACTTTTCAATACCATTTCCCATATATAATTTGCGCCCCCCCCCATAGTCATTCCTTTTATATTTCGCCCCCCCCCCCCCCAATCACCATTTCACAAATTTCGCCCGTCCATTCACATTCCGTATTCCCCATTCCATATACATTTTTTTTCCCCAAACAAAAAAAAAATACATTTTTTTTATGCAGAATCAGTTTATAGCAAAGAGTGTTTTTTAAAAATTCAGTCTTCAACAAAAGTTTTCTGAGCAGATTTAGTTTCCAGAAAGAGTTTTTAAACTCAGAAAATTTTTTCCAGCAAGAGTTTTTGCCCCTTTTTTTGAAATATTTCAAGAGTTCGAAGTTTTTATAGCAGAATTTGTTTCCTCTTCAGAATATTTTTTTCCAGCAGTCTAATGCATTCTCTCATCTCAATTGTTGGGATAGTTCTCTCCGGCAAAGAGAACTATCTTGAATGGTCGCGGAAGATTAAACACACACTCATTTTTAATGAGCTGTGGAAAGGAATCTGTGAAGGACAAGAAGAAAACCCACCAGTAAAGCCCACTTCAGACAAAGAGCTTGCCATCTGGGAAAACAAGAACTGCAAGGCCTATGCCTTGATTGCAGCTTCAGTAAGTGAAGAGGTGAGTCGCCATATTTCATCATTCTAAAATGCCTTTGAAGCCTTGAAGAAACTAAAAGAACTCTATGACTCACATTCAGAATTAGAAAATGTTCAATTGATGGTTAAGTTGTTCAGTCTTGAAATGAAGAATGATGGTCCCCTTGCTTTAGCTTCAGAAGTAAGATCTATAATGCATGACATTCAAAACACTGGTGTAAAAATGGACATACCTCTCATAGCATATGTTAAGGCATTATATCCGACTTACTCACATTATCTTGAGTCTTTGCAAGCAAGTGGAAACCTTGAACATATCACCTTTGATAAACTTGAGAAAAAGTTTGCAGAAAGAGAGAAAGCTTTTGGGAAGATGACAATCCCTTCATCTTCCGAAGAGGCTGCATACTTGGCACATAGAGAAAAGAGTCATACTCCAGATTCATCCAGAGGAAGAGGTGGAAGAAGAGGAAGAGGAAGAAGGAACTTCACAGAAAGGGGGGGCAGACAAGCTGACAAATCCAATCTTCATTGCACACGGTGCAATAGAGATGGACATGATGCATCCAAATGCAGAACACCATGGGACAAAATTGAGTAGCACAGAAATCAAGACAAAGGTAAAACCAATGACAAAGACAAAGGTAAAGCACCTGAATATGCTCACTATGTTCTAGCACATTGTAACAATGGAGTAACTGAAAACCTATTTGATGTTTCATTTACTTCATGGAGAGATGATTGGTTGCTAGATTCAGGAGCAACATGTGACATGACATTTAGAAAATATTTTTTTGAAGAATTCACTGAAAAAGTTGATGGAGCAGTATATTTCGCAGATAAATCCAAACACAAGCCATCAGGGCTTGGCACAGTCAGGCTTAAACTGCCTGGTCTTCCCGATCATATCCTACATGAGGTTCTATACCTCCCGGAGTTGAAGAGAAACTTGTTGTCCCTGATCGAAATCCGGCAGCAAGGACACTCAATTCACTTGTTTGATGGCAAGGCAGAGGTCAGAACAGCATCAGATCACTCACTTGTCATGGAGGGAATAGAATAAGGGAGACTCTTGAAGCTGAAAGGTTCATCTGCTCATGCTCAAAACTTTGCATTCAGTTCACAACATGATGAAGGTACATTTCCATCAAGTCTTTTATGGCATGCTAGATTTGGACACTTAAATTATGACAGCCTTCGTTTGTTGAAGAAAAATGGTGTTGATGGACTGCCTACAATTCCTAGAAAACCTAAGGAATGTGATGCATCTATTCTAGGAAAGCATAGCAAACAGCCATTTCATGATTCACACTCAAGAGCACATAGGAAACTTGAACTTGTTCATTCAGATTTATGTGGCCCTATGCCTATTGCTTCTGCAAATGGAAACAAATACATCATGACATTTATTGATGACTACACCAGGATGTGTTGGATTTACTTACTGAAGAATAAGTCTGATGCTTTTCAAACTTTCAAGAATTTTCATGTATGGATTGAAAATGATGCACAAACACATATTGGCTCTCTACGCACTGATAATGGAAAAGAATACACCTCAAATGAATTTGAAAATTATCTTCGTCAACATGGAATCAAACATCAAACCACTGTGCCATATAATCCACAACAGAACGGTGTAGCTGAAAGAATGAACAGAACCATCTTAAATATGGTCTGCTCCATGTTATTTTTCAAGAATGTAAAATTGATGTTTTGGGCTGATGCAGTTCTATGTGCTGTTTACATAAAGAATAGGTGTCCTTCAAGTTCAATTAGAAACAAAACTCTTTTTGAAATGTGGCATGGCCACATTCCTTCGGTAAAGCATTTCAGGGTCTTTGGGTCCACCTGTTATGCCTTGATACCCAAGGGTCAAAGGAACAAACTTGGTGCTAGAAGCAGGAAATGTATCTTCTTGGGGTACTCCAATACCTCCAAAGGATATCGTCTCTATGATGAAGCAAATAAGAAGTTTGTGATAGCAAGAGATGTCATATTTCTCGAATCTTCCAAGAGTGACAAGGTTGTTGAGCGGCAACTTGATCGCCTGGATAGATTCACACATGCAAAGTCTTTCCAAGAATTTGATAATGTGATTCCACATCTTGAAGGGGGGATTCTGATATTGAATCAAACTGTGGAATCATGTCCTGAAGCACTCTCTCCCCCACATGAAGAAACAACCACGAATGACACATTGGATGATGTGATTGACAGAATTGGGAGATTGAATCTTGAATCAATCCCAACTCAGTCAAATGACCAGCCTGGGCCATCTTAGAAAGGTCCTCCCAAATGGCTGACAAAGACACTGGAGAATGTTCATCCTGATGAGGTTGGAAAAACAAGAACAAGAAGTTCCACTCAACAAATCGAAGGTGATGTAGATAATTCTGATTCTCCTGTTGATATGGATATTGCTTATAACTGTGAATTGAGTTTGTCTACAGATCATGAACCAACTTCTTTCAAAGAAGCCGCTTCTCATGATGAATGGAAAGAAGCGATGCAGAAGGAGTATGATGCCTTGATAAAGAATGGCACTTGGAAGCTGGTTGATCCGCCTTTTGGAACGAAACCAATTGGCTGCAAGTGGGTCTACAAGAACAAGTACAAAGCAGACGGCTCACTTGACAAGCACAAGGCCAGGCTTGTGGCAAAAGGATTCGCACAGAAGGAAGGAATTGATTATGAAGAAACGTTTGCTCCCACAACAAAATGGACCACCATCCGGACTCTCTTTGCCTTAGCAGCTCAGAGTGGATGGAAAGTCCATCAGATGGATGTAAAAACAACCTTCTTGAATGGAGATCTGAAGGAGAAAGTTTATATGTCCCAGCCAGAAGGATTTGTGATAAAGGGTCAAGAACACAAAGTTTGCAAACTTGTGAAATCCTTGTATGGCCTCAAGCAAGCACCACGAGCCTGGTATGAGAAGTTGACCGAGCATCTTCTTAAACTTGATTTCAAACACTTTGATCTTGATGATGCAACTTTGTTTGTTAAGAAATTTGGAAAAACAGTTGTATATCTTGTGGTATATGTAGATGATCTTTTGATAACAGGAAACAATGAGAGCTATATTGCATCCATGAAGAAAGAGTTGAAGAAAGGTTTTGAAATGACCGATTTGGGTCATGTTCATTACTATTTGGGTATTGAAGTAATTCAACATCCTAAATTCATCTTTCTTTCTCAGAAGAAGTACATTGGAGATCTCTTGAACAAATTTGGCATGGATGATTATAAACCCTTAGGCACTCCAATGGAACAAAACTTGAAGCTCACATCAGTTGAAGGGAAGGAATTTGAGGATGCAACTAAGTATAGACAGCTTGTAGGAAGTCTTATCTATCTGACCACCACCAGACCTGACATCTCATTTGATGTTGGAATCCTCTCAAGGTTCATGCAGAAACCTTGTGAAGGACATTGGTTTGCTGCAAAAAGAGTACTAAGGTACTTGAAGGGGACTCAAGACTTTGGACTCAAATATACACAGGTAGGCGACTTCATCTTGACTGGATACTCTGATTCAGACTTTGATGGCGACAAAGAAACAGGGGTGTCTACTACAGGTTACACCATGAGTCTTGGATCAGGAGCTGTCTCATGGAGATCACGCAAACAGTCAGTTCCAGCAGATTCCACGACCGAGGCAAAATATGTGGCAGCAGCTGAAGCAACAAAGGAAATTGTGTGGCTCCGGAAAATCCTGGAAGATTTGCAGATGAAACAGATGTATTCCACTCCACTCATGATCGACAACACTTCTGCAATAAAGTTGGCCAAGAACCCAAAGTTCCATGATCGAACAAAGCACATCAATACAAAGTACCACCTAATTCGACATCATGTTCAGGCCAAAACCATCCATCTACATCATTGTTCCACAAATGAGCAAACTGCTGACATCTTCACCAAAGCACTTGGAAGAGAAAAGTTTGAAAAGTTCAGACCGATGCTTGGACTCACCAACATCCCTTCGGATTAAAGGGGGGAATGTTGACACCTAATCCTATGGATGGGTGTGCATATGTATTTTTGTATATTATTTATTATTAGGAAATAAGGAAGGCCAAGAGTCATTGGGAGATGAATCCCAATAGCCTCACTTCCCATCTATATAAGCATGTACATTCTTCAGCTAATACACATTTCTAGTTTTGAGGAGTTACCTCCTGGTTTGACACTTTCAGTGATCGATTCACCCAATTTTCAAATCAAATTGAAACACACGCAGCCTCAAGCAAGAATCAAAATGACCTTGAATTTCTCTTTATAATTAAACTCAATTAATTACAAAGACTTACTTCCTTTGTGGCCTGATCTTCAATTCGATGGCCCTTCTACCCTCTCTACTCTGCCTCTTAACAGCTATGAACAACCCTCTCCTATCTGCCCGTAGGCTTACATTTATACAAAATACTAAGGAATCAATTTAGTTTCCCTAACATCTCACCCAAGACTCTTGGAATTCTCAACATCCTAAATTTACACTCAATCCCTAAAATAACTGAAACTGATCCTAACTCGACTGTCCCTTCACATTCCTAACTAATCACCTTCCCCTCATGTTCTCTAATGGTTCGAGAACATTTACAATTCCTCACTATTTTATTCAAATTACTAATAATTACATGAGAATTTAGAAACATAAGACCCCCCTATGTCTTATAAAAATACAAAGTATTTCTTGAGCCTAATGCCCCTGCATCAGACTTCCAAGGTTAAAATTGATCATGATCTCCTGATCATGTGCCTTTGATCTCTTCCTCCTAGATCCCATACTTTTTTTTGCTGTTGTCCAACAGCTGCATTACCCTCCAACTGCACTTCTCTAGGTTTCCATATCTTGTTCTGCAATTTACCACCAGCTATAATTTCACATTGTGTTCTTGTTTTTCCTTTGTTAAAATTCCTCTGCTTTCTTGCTGCTGTTTTCTGCTTCTGAGACACCTTCATCATCATTCCTTTGATGTTTTCAATTTCTATGTCCAGCCTTTCCTTTGACTGGAATTTACTTTGACCACTGTTGCTGCCTTCGATTTCTACTGTTGTAACTGCCTTTGTTGTTGTTGCTGTTACTGCCCTTCTTGCTACCAACATTGATGTTGCTGCTGTCAATGTTGCCTTAGCTGTTACCTCCCCGATTGTTGTTGCCTCCCAAAATTCCTGAATATCTCTTAAGATATCTCCCTCTGCAACAATTTTATTTTTCTCATCACCTACAAATTTACTCTTAAAAATAAACTTTTACTTAATTATCTTCCTGCAGTAACATATTCATTTATCTCTGTTTGTATACTAGTAAGCAAAATTAATTTTAACAAACTAGTATCTGCTCCTTTCACAACTTCAGACATCTTTACTCCAATGCCTGTAATCTCTTCCTCTTGTTCAAATGTCCTCAGCAAAAATTTCATCCATCTCATTTGTACTTGTTTCACATCATTATTATGCTGCAATTCAGTTTCAGCATATCCCTCTTCTTCCTTGACAATCTTCAATAATTTTCTTTCATCTCCTTGATTGATTCTGGCAATCAAATCGAGTTCTTCAAACTCTGCATTTTCATCTTCTATCAGAATAGAATTCTAATTTTCCATCACTGTAGTAGTTCCATAAGTCGGTCCTCCAATCTTATCTTGGCTATTCAAACAAGTTAACTCCTCCTTGTCACCAATAGTAACAAGTTTATGCATGATTGTTTCACCTTCCTTCAAGAAAATCCCAAGAGATGGACTGTCTCCTGCAATACCTGTAAGAACAATCAAATTTTCAGTTTCAAAATCACAAGACCCAATGGTCTCACTTGCTGATCCAGCCACCAAATTTTCTTTCTACAGTTCTAAGTCTCTTTCAAGACTCATAAATTCTTCACTGCCCTTCTCCTCTGACAACACATCAGTATGTTGCTCTGAGTTTCCTCCCAATTCCTTTGTCAGCACATCAGTATGCTGATTTGCATCCTCCATGAGACTGTCAGCTAGTCTCTCCTTCTTTCCATCATCTGCTTCATGAACACTATTCATGAAGACCTTCCTGCCCTGCTTCCTCAGCAAATTATCCTGTGCATAGGTCCTTTGTTTCTCCAATTCTCTTCTTTGAAAATCCAACCTTCTATACAATTCAACAACTTCAATTGGAGTAGATTTTGGGAACCTCACACAACCTTTTATACCTTCACTGCTTCTTAACCGATCATCAGATGGTATTTCATTATCAGCCTCAATATTCTGTTGAATATTCTCATTAGAATCCTTTGTATTCAATTCCTCCTGAGATCTTGCTATCTCAGCATTGATCTGAATAGATTTCAGATTCAATTTATCCTCCTCGACAGACTTTAAAGCTTGTTCATATCCCTGTGATGTACCTGCAAACATACACAACTCTTTATTTTTAAAACCGCAAGACTTTTCAGTCTCGGTTGCTTCATTTATCAGTGCCTCAAACTAATCCTCTTCTTTTTTAGAACCTATAATCAACTCACAATTGTCAGATTCAAAAATACAAGGATTTACATCATCCAGCTGATCTGGACTTGTCCAATAACTCAAGAAATCATCAATAATTTCCTCTTCAGCAAGACAATCTTCTTGCTGTCTTAAATCTCCTCCATGGTTCATAATATATTTCATAGATCTCCACTCTTCACCTGTACCCATGACTTCACTCTGTCCTGCTTCACAAATAGAAACTTCCTTTTCCAACTCAGCTGCTTTGAGTTCTGCACATTCCAACTGTACATTCCTCCTCTGTTCAAGCTTTCTCAGCTTTTCTGCAAACTGCATGTTCTCTTGCTGTTCTCTTCTCTGTTGTAGTATTCGCCACTTTACTCCCTTATTCATGAGCCAACCAAATCTATGGCTTTCCTCTATCATCATTTCCAATTTATTAAACTATTATTTGATCTTAGCTACCTCTTTCCAATATTCTACATTAGTCAATTTCTTCCTCATGCCATTTTTCCTGGCATCTTCTTCCTCTTTTCTGTTGTGGCCTCTCTTAGAACCTCTGCTATCTATTCTATGACTTTTGGTAGTCATCTTCTCCTCCATGAGTTCCTCACTCATAAGCTACACCAAGCCTCTGCAACATCAAGCTCTCTTGCTGCCACTTACCTCACCAATCCTTTCCTCTAGATCTAGTCTTTTGGCAAGTACTGGTCCCCTATCTATTGGAACCTTCTGAGAACTCTCTTCTGCTCTCTCTAGGCTTCACTCTATAAATTTTAGAACTCATTCAACCTCTGTTGAATTTCCTCAAGGTTATACCACACTTTCTTCTTCACTTTAGAATCCTCTGCTGGACTCTTTCATCACTACTCTCAAAGCTGTGATCTGCTTTTGCTGAGATTTCTTCACTTGCCTGCAATCTGAATTCTGCAAAAAATTATTCAAACCAGAGTTAAACACTACTCTTCAATTCACCTTCTCTTGAGAACACTACAATTGTTCTCCCTATCCAACATTTAGTTGAATATCAGGTTCACTTCCATCATCATCTTATCTGCAACCATAATTCTGCAATCATAAATTTCAAGTGAGATTTAAAATTATTTCACCTGCAAGATCTTTGCATGATCTTGTTCTTTATTTATTCAGTTCTGCAAATCTCTGTTCACTGCAACTCTGTGTACCTTTTCATATCATATTTTAGAATCTAATCTTCTTTCTTCTTTCATCACACATTCAGATTTAATTACAAAAAAAAATCTTTTACTTCAAACAGAACCTTTCCTGCTCTGATACCACTTGATAGCGGGCTACCCCGCCAAACCCACAATATTCACTCTCTCTTGTGCTTATAAAACTGCATTCAAGTTTCCTTTTTCCAAATAATTTTTAGTCTAGAAATTTCACATCACTGATGCGGAATCACTCCTCTTCTATTATTGGTCATAAGCCAAATAACCCAGAAATTTAATTCTACGAACAGAAACTCATATATTTCGAATATGAGATAATAAAATATAACTCATATGGTTATAAAACCATACATCTCAATCCACACACCCTTTTCGCAAGTTTTTCTTCTCTACTTTTCATTAGACCCAAATTCTGAGTTAAAACACAACTTAATAAAGACCCACGACCTTTATGGTTCCCATTTAACAATGCTCACTCTCATCAAAGGTATGTATCCACGTCTTTATCATCTCACTTCAACCACAACACATAATATGCCCTCCATTCAATTATAATAAAGTCTTTGACTTTGGATTGAAGACCCAGCAAATAATTAAAATTCGTTGGGTCCACAGGTTTCTTACCTTGCGTTATCGCTTACGCAACTCCTCATGATTGAACAAAAATCGCGTTACTTATACTCTGGAGGTTTATCGCCTCAAAATTACGCGATAAAAGTGGTAATTTAATACCACTTGTTGCTACATGTCAACCCAGGACTGTGATCACGTGAATTTTCCAAATACTGCTTACCATTTTTAAGCAGCACGATACCACTGGTTTGCATTCATAAAAACCACCCTCAGGGTTACATGGAACTCACTATTATGCCTCCTAGTCAATTCTAGGTTCCGTTCATTTTCTCTCGCCTTCCATCGAGATTCCTTTCGCCTTATTTCAGAGATCGATCAAACCCAATTGCGATTCAATTGTCCACGGTTTCCTCAACACTATAGATTTCCTTTCAGTCAATACCATTTATGAATCCCCTCTCTTCAATGATTACACATATTCAGCATTCCAATCCACCATCAATTCGGAATCTTTGCTTCACAGCTATGAATGCAAATTGAACAAGTCGACTCAAATTCTTCCAGGACTTTACACGCAAAGTTCAATTCTCCATGGATTCACTATGTTACAACTAATATCTAACAGAACTCTTGAAGTTCTACCGAGCCAAAGAAATGAACCCTTCTCACTTGTGTTCCTCCCTTAAAGGCCAGATCTCATCGAATTCTCCAACGAACTCTCCACACCAGTTAAACGCATTCAAAAATCAATAATTTCTGGATGATGGCTCCATATAAAATCAATATCAGTTTACCCAAATCGATACTCCTCAAAATTACTTTACACAGATTCACAATTATACCAAATGAATTCCAAAAAGATTAATTCTTTCCACACAGAGACTTATGTAGAACACTTGACTCAATGAAGCTCGAAGGAGCCAAGATTGACTCTTCACGCGGACTTTAATAGCCTAAATTCTTCCACAATGTAATAACTCAGGAATTAAAAGAATCTAACCCTCTCTCAACCATACAGTGATTTCGAAATCTTGATTCATTTTAGAATGCATCCAACTTGTCATATATAAACTGAGACAGGAAATTAAATGCTTTGCTAGAATCGATCCTTTCAGTGATCAATTCACCCAATTTACAAATCAAATTGAAACACATGCATCCTCAAGCAAGAATAAAAATGACCGTGAATTTCTCTGTATAATTAAACTCAATTAATTACAAAGAATTACTTCCTTTGTGGCTTGATCTTCAATTCGATGGCCCTTCTACCCTCTCTAATCTGCCTTTAAACAGCTATGAACAACCCTCTCATATCTGCCCGTAGGCTTACATTTATACAAAATACTAAGGAATCAATTTAGTTTCCCTAACAGCTCACCCTAGACTCTTGGAATTCTCAACATCCTAAATTTAGAATCAATCCCTAAAATAACTGAAACTGATCCTAATTCGACTGTCCCTTCACATTCCTAACTAATCACCTTCCCCTCATGTTCTCTAATTGTTCGAGAACATTTACAATTCCTCACTATTTTATTCAAATTACTAATAATTACATGAGAATTTAGAAACATAAGACCCCCCTATGTCTTATAAAAATATAAAGTATTTCTTGAGCCTAATGCCCCTACATCACAAATCTTTAATTAAACCTAGGCATTTTACTTTGCTAGAATCAAATGAAAATAAATCTTTGTAAGGTCTTGTAATGTCTAAATTCAGGGTTTCCATTATTTCTTTGGGCATTAGATTGTGTGAATCTCTTGAATCTAACATTGCATTGTGTAAAATTTGGTCATGTATAGTTAAACTAATGTAAAATGGAGGAATTTCTCCATCTTGATGCTTTCCATTCACATCAGGGCCAAAAATCAACTTTGGTTGATCATCATTCAAGTTTACAGAGTCTTCTCCATCATTCATGTTTAATGTTTCAGTAATTGTTGTTTCATACAAATCATGTTTTACCAATTATGTTAAAGGAATTGGTATTTTTAACTTTGCAATTTCAGTTTGTATATTGAATGAAGGTTATGATTTACTTATTTGAATTAACTCTTCTATAGTAACTGTAGTTTGAGTGGGTTTATCTTGTTTTTCTACAGTTATGTTTTCATTTTCTGTTTGAGTTTCTTGTGTCTTATTGCTCCTAGTTTTCTTTTCAGGAGTGGTTTGAGAAGCAGTAGATGTTTTTTTAGATTTTGAGTTGTCAGAAGTTGTTTTTTCAGTGGCAGCTTTTGGATTTGCTGATTTTGGATCAATAGTGGATGTTTTAGGATCTAAGTTTGTTGTTTTAACATAATTAAGTGCTTTTTCAGCCACATATTTTTGTGAATCTTTTGTAGCTTGAGAAACTTCATCTGTTATGTCAACAATATTTGGACTTGGTGAAATTTTGGGGCTGGAAACTTTGTGGGAAGAATTAGAGTTTTGCCTATTTTCCCTAGGGAGAATTTGTAGAACTTTTTTTGTTGGGGCTTCTACTGTTTTCTTATTTTCATTTTTAGGAGATTTCTTAGTAAAAGTTTCAATGTTTTTCTTACTCCTAAGGTTATATTTCTTGTGTAATTCGTTTATAGAAAAATCATAACCTTGTTTGTAGTCAAATGATTCACCTAAATCTAATTTAAGTTGCTGCATTTCAAATAACTCTTAATCTTCCTAAGTGAGAAAGACAGTGTTACATTCATTTATACCCATTATATTTATGGTATCCTAATTATCTACATTGTTTTGAGAACTTTCAGCATAGTTCTCCTAAAATGGGGGTCTTCTTGTCTGATCTGGAACTGATTCTTTTGATTTTCTTGAATTTATATTTTTCCTAAAATTGAGATTTCTGATTTTTTGTTGATTATCCCATTGAGGTATTATTTATATGTTGTCTACTCTATCCATCATTGTCTCTAAAGTGTTAGCTAACTGATATATTTTTCCATCTGAACTAGAGGCTTCTTATTTCATGGTTACTCTCCTCTCATTCCTCAATCTAGCGTTTCTAGCTAAAATGTTTACTTCTACACCTACAACATCTGTTTGCATTCTTTATAAGGTTTCAAAATTTCTTTCCCTCAACTGATAAGCCATGTCTATTTCAAATCCATCTAGGAATTTAAGTAAGACAGAGTCAGGAGTGGGTTTGAGATTTGCAGGAATTGAATTGTAAACATTGTTATATCTAGTGCAGTAGTCTTGTACTGATTCCCTGGGAGCTCTTTTCATTGCATCAAATTCAGACAATATTTAGAGTGGATTTCTCTTCTTTTACCATTTATTTAAAAATAATCTATGAAAAATTGCTAAGTCAGCTATACTACCAGCAGTAAGACCTTTAAACCATTTTTTTACTTCCCCTGTTAATGCTTGTGCAAACAATCTCATTTGTACATTAGAATCATCTATTTCATGAAGCTCAAAGTAATCTATCATTTTATTTATGTGTTGTTGTACAATGTATTGTGTAGTAGCATCAAATTGTGGTATCTTACTTTGGTAATCCTGAGGCATGTCATATAGTTGTGCTGGAAGAACAAGGGGAGCATACTTGGCAGCCATAGATTGAATTCTAGCTTGGCTAGGAGGCAGATTGGAAGTGCTAGGGGGCTGAAATGGAAGTAGTAGTTGACGTATTAACATAAGTAACTGATGAAACTGGAATATAGGATGGTGAACTAGAAAAAGTAGTAAATGAACTAAAGGATGAAGTGGAGGTGCTGGGAAATGAAACTGGGATTTATAAGGAACTAGTAGGAAATGAGAATGATGTGTTTGAAATATTAGAAGGAAAACTAGTGGATGAAATGGATGTAGGGGATGAAGGAAATAATATTCTAGGTTGTAAGGGTAGTCTAGAGATTAATGGATCTGTAGACTGTATGGTAGTGGAAACTATAGATGATGTATTGGTATCTAAATGAGGAATAGAAGGCTTAGATTTATATGATAACAACTGAGCTAATTCAATAGCTTCATCAATTTCCTTAAGGATAGTAGCATTAATATCTTCAAGTTTGTCTTGATTTATAACTTTCTTTAATTCAGAACCTACTGAAATATTTTTCTTCTTTGTTTCCAAAAATGAAATGAAAATGGGGTCTAAAACAATAGTTTTTAAATCAGATTCATATTTTCTTCTGAATAAAGAATGTTCAAATTTAAGATCAAAATCTAAATCTTGTAAACTTACTAACTCTTGTGGTAATGAATCGACTCTTATTAATGAAACTTTAGCATCTAAATATTCTATCTGTTTTTTCTTTTTCCCAATTCTGTCCTGATTGTCCACTATAACAGTAGGTTTAGGATCTGGGTTAGACCTGGTATAGTAAATTTTCCTAGAAGTTATAATTACAGTTTTCTATAATCACAACTTGTCAAATAGTCTTAAAAGCAAAAGGATGATAAAAATGATTTCCTTTAAGATCTATTTTACAACTAAGGATTGGTTAATTCCCTAGTATGGTTGCTAATATGTTATCACTCTAGTAATTTCCCAGTTGTGAGATTTTGATTTAATGTTTAAGAACACCAGAAGTAACCACAAACCTACTTTTAAACCCTAGGATCTAGCCTTCCTAGGGTTCAGAGAGGGCTCTCTCTGTAAGATTTAAATTTGTTTTGCTTATAAAATATTAGGCTAGTTATGATTGTGAAATTTGGTTTTGATTTGGTTTGGTTTGGTGGGAAAAATCACTTAATGAGATGGATAGTGGGAAATCTGATTGTCTATTGGGTTAAGGAGTCAAAAGTCAAGTAGAAAGAACTAGGATCAAGGTCAAAAATTCATATGTTTTCAGGGCAAGATAGATAATTATTTGAAGATCTTGGAAGGTTGTTTAGTGAAGTGGTATGATCGGGATAAAGAGAAATGAAGGGTTCTTTGATTCGGAAAAGGAAGTAGTAGTTAGAGGTCAAATGAAAAAGAGAGAAATTAAGGGTTTCCTACTCTGGAAATTAGTAGAAAACATAGAAATGATAAATAGTAAAGATAGGCTGCTCTTAAAAAATCCTGAAATAATATTCCTGTTTACTCATTCAAATTTAGAGCACATAATGGATGCATGAAACAAAGAAGATAAAAAATGACAAGTAGAAAATACTTCACTTCAGTAGCTCAACACATGAATCCTAAAATATGATGCTTGTTGATCTGATCCAGTCTGCTACTCGAAATTTGCAACACAAAAGCCTTCAAGTCCAACAAAAATGACTATAGAAATATTCAGCAATTTATTCCATGCTAATACTTCTAAGGATGATGTATTTATATAATAGTGTTTACAAAATATCCTACAATAATTTTAGGAATTATCTAAGGAAAATAGAAATATATTTATAACAAAATGGAGATAGTTGCTTAACAAATAAACAAGTTGTCCTATTGATCCAAAATAAATAGAAACTGTTTGTGGATTAGGTGCAGCTGGCTGCCTTGGTGTCCTATTTGCTGGCTCAGATATTTCAAATCTTTTTTGAAATTTGATCTCTTTTATCTTATACTCTTTTACTATGATTCCCTTTAATCTATGATACTCTTTAACTCTATAAAAATTGTTTTACTGCAGAAATAAATTCTGTTTTGACTGAAAAATCAAGTTCATCATGTCATCCTTCTGAGTCTATTCTTGTATAATTTCTTTAGCTTGAGGATGTTTAGTTGATGGCAGTTTAACTTGTTTCCTCAATGTTGTAATGTTCTCATTTTTCTTTTTCACTAACTATTCTGCTGGTTTAAAATTTTCAGGATCATATCCTATTTGTAGAACCAACTCTTCTAAAGATTTAATCCTTGGGTCTTTAGCATATAATGACGCTTTGTGAACTTTCATTTGGTATTTCATGTTTATGATTATGTTCTAAATTTTTTGAACACTCATAGCCTTGGTTGTAATGGCAGCATACAACATATCTGAACTTTTCCTATGGAATTCTATTTTATCAAGTGCATCAATTTTTTCTGTTTGTTCTTCTAGATCAACCTTTTTGTAGTCTGCAACTATCTTTGGAGTCTTCACCGTAGGCTGTAACACTGACATGATCAACTTTTTATTTGAGTAATCAAAGGCTGATAAAATTATGTTTTGTACACTTAGTGTTTGCTTTAAATATTGAGAGTAAATCTCATTTTTGGCCTCTTCATTCTTTGTCTTAATTTTCTTGTATTTTTCTCCTATATCAAGATCCTTTTCTTCTGCTGTATGTGAGGATAATGCTTCTAAATTCTGTTGTTTTTCTATCATCTGTGTACTTAAATTATCAGTTTATCCTTCATTTAAAAATTATGTTGTTGGCCCATTTGTGATGACTGTAGAAGCATATTTATTTGTCACTGGGACATTTGTGTCTTGAACCTCAATAGTTACTTTTTCTTTACCCACTCGATTTATTTTAGGCTTTTTATTATATCTTAACCTGAACCTAGTCTCAGTGGTGGTCTCTGCAATGTAAGCACCTTCCTCTCTAACTCTTTTGGTGGCTTTCTCTACTTGATTTTCATTTTTTAAGGTGTGACTAATATCACCCTACTTTGTTGCATCTATCAAAGTGTTTTCTATCCACTCAGTCTGATTGACATACTTCTCAATGTCTTGTTTTTTCACATGAATGTACGGTGTTAGTTTGCAATTAACCCTCATTTTACTCAATATTCCTTGTGGATCATAGTTCCATGAGAAACTCTTTTCAAATCTGTACTCTACTAACTATTTGGTTGCTTCTATCTATGCATCTCTGTGATTACAAATAAATGGCCCCACCTGATCCTTTAACTTGAATTGTGTTTTCTTATTAGCTGCTAAGAAGTTAACTGAATCAGAATTCAAGATTTTCATGATATACTCTAAGGGAAAAACCCTCATTGGTACATATTTGGGTAGTTTGTAGGTGTAATATTCGAAATCTGGAACAGCTAGCAAGGCATGAGTGGAAAATGCATTTTCCAGTAATGGCTGATACATAAATTAAAAAAAGCACTTGGATCCCTTATATATGAGTATCTAAGTCCTTAATCTAAGAGGGTATCAAAAATTAATCCTTTTAGGTGGGTTAAATAGATCTCCCACACCTAGTTTCCTTGAAAAGATGCCCCAAAGAGGGACTGTTGCAATATATAAACTAAATAATGGATATGCAGCATCAAATAAGCTCATAGGAAATGTTAGAAAAACATATCCATCAATCCAAGCTACAAAAGAAAACTGTACTTCATTTTATGAGCCAAAAGTTGGGAAAAAGCAGTAATTTATGCCCTAAAATGATTAATTTCAGAGATGAGCGTAAAAATAAGGGAAAGTGACGATGGAATCTCGTATAATAGGTCATAAGAGACTTACATATCAGATTTCAGCCAAAAAAATTGACTCTAGCTATGTTAAACAGATCTACCACTCTCGATATAGCCTAAACATGCCTAATCCCCATGACTTGTGGTATGCAGAATTTTTGGAAGCACAGGAAGCATGATTTTTTGAAGATGATGGATGAAATATGGTATGGAATTCACTAAATCATATATATAGCATGGTTTATACAATTTACAATAGGTAAACAAAAGAATCACATGAAGAAACCCTCAAGATTGAGGTGTTGCAACAACAAGATGAGACTGCAGATCTTGAAAACGTTATTTTATAGGCTGAAGTAGCTGAATATTAAATTTCATTTCTGTACACTATATGAGTTCCTATACAATTTCCCCTTGGGGTTTTGATCAAAACATGATGGTACAGGAGTAGATTTGAGATCTAGAATGACAAGTATGCAATAATATTTAGAAATTCTACAATAAATAAATACAGAAGTAAATCATATCTAAAAAAAACATGGATTGGTTGGCCAATCCATGGATCACCACAGTGAAAGAGAGAATCCTATCACCGGAGTTCTCTCTTCCAAATAGTAGTCAAAACACCCTGCAACTTTCCTCTTGCAGATAACGCAGTATGGAAGAGAAAACTACGTTGTTAGCTTCAGTAGTGATCAGGCCTAAAGCCTTGATACGAAAATGCAGCCCTGATGATCCAATACACTCTTCCAGGAGGTTAAAAGACACACTCACTAAGAAGAGGCACTATATTTGCCTAGATCTGAATAGATCTAGCTTGCACTGTTGCTGCTTACAAAAACAATCAAACCCTCAACAGGATCTAAATTTTGGTTCGAAGATGAAGCTTGGCCCAAGCCTGATAGTGGACAAGATAGAACAAGTCTCCTCCAATAGCTACTCAAGAAAGGAGGTGTGATTCCTAACCAGGAACACCTAAGTGCTAAACAACACTATTCTCAGCTAAACTTCTAGAGAATGAGGTTTGTCTAAAGAGACAATACCTTCAACAATATCAAATGATCAACCCCTCTCTTGGTGTCCTCATCCTTCTTTTATAATGTGGGAGACTTTCCAAACCCTAAACCATCTTTATGAATTAGCCTCATTCACATGAGTGGATTCCAACATGGACTGCGCTATGCCTTTCGGAGATACATTGCACCTAGACAGTGCTGTTGATTTTGTCCTGTTGACCTAGTCAATTGTTCCATCCTTGTTCACACTTAAGTGTGTTTATGAAAGTAGCTCAATTTAGCTTGTTTCACATTGAGCATTGATTTATTTTTATTTTTAGGAGTCATTATTGGTCCTCCTTTACAATTTTATTCATAAGTACAAAAAACAAAACAAAATTGAATATTCCTATTAGCTTAGGCTAATTAGGAATATTACAGTCCTCCCCCTTCAAAATGTTGCTTGTCCTCAAGCAACTACAAGGTAGAGAAAAATTTCTCCCTCCATATTCTTGTGGCCTCATCAATGGATCCCCCCATGGCTAAAAATCATAGGCAATGAATCTGTTCCCCAATGATTCCCTCCAAGTGTAAGATAACAGAGTGTACATTATGAGAAAATGGAAGGTACAAGTGGTGATCTCCTTGTTGATCAATGACCTCCTCAAGGTAGTAGTGATGACAACATGGGCAGTCCTATTCCCAATGAGTGAATTCCTCACCCATGAAATCATCCAAATGAAATGAGCCATCCTAGGTAGCTCAACAAAGAAAACTTCAACCCTGGATCTATGCAATGTGTTGGGGCTGAATGGAGAGTTTAGATTTTCCCATTAAAATTGTTTCTCTCTCCATTTATGGTAATTATGGGGTTGTTTATGCCCTTGGGCTGAAATTATATGGCCTCCAAGAATGGCTCAAGCTACCCCATCAAACAATTCAACCATGAAGTGCCTCCTCCAAGCACTCAAGTTCTTCAAATGGCTCACCCCATGTGAAGAAAAGAGATGTGATGTGGCAATCATGGTTTGCCCATTACTCCTCCTGTGAAATACAACATGAATATTAGGGAGAATCATACTCCCAATGGGCATCTCCATCTCATATCCCACTCTCCAAACATAGCTTCCCATAAACATAGAAACATCAGCAATATATGGAAGCAAAAACAATTGGAAACAAGTTGTCACATGACAACCAGAAAGTGGATCATAGTTCCTCTCATGGAACCAGTGTAGTGCACTCTTTGCCTGCATCAAACCAAACAATAACAAGTGCTTTTCCAGCCACTTGTTTGCTTCCACAATCATTTTACAAGATATCATCATGAAAGTACAAAGTGGTGTCAATGGTGCCAACCAAAAATCATGTGGCTTCCTCCACAAACCACCAATGAGATAGCCAATCTCAATGCTACAAAAGGTTGCAAGTACATCATTAAACAATATGCAAGAAGGAATAAATCTTCTTGATACATCATGTTGCTCAAACAAGGAAAATAAGTACAATAAAAAATGTGAAATTATACCTCCTCCATCATGCACTTGAGATCTTGAGCTGAAATGGCTCAACTGGAATTTCTCCCTCACCTCCAATGAGTAGGGAAGTGGATGTGTCCTCCTCTTCATGACCATCCGGGATATGCATCTCTCCATATGCTGAAATATGTCATGCTGGATGCCCTCCCAAGTGAACTCCTCCATAAAATGGAAATATGCATCAAAGTGCATGGAAGAGAAGTCCTCATGTGCTGCATGTAGTAGCTTCTCCTTGAGACTAGAATATCTAGTCAAGAAGATCCTGCCATAGGAATAGATGACCACATCATCCTCCATGTATCTATCATCTCCATCTGGGTCATCAAGAATCATGCATGCAACAAGATCCTTTGAGTACTCTACCAAAATTTGAGACCTCCAATAGGGATCAATCCTCCTAAGAGACAACGTTGGTGATCTAGCATATGAAGTTCTCCTCATGCTGCTGCCTGCTACTTTGACATCCCCCATACCAAATTATTCCTCCAAACTCTTCACCTCTCCAAAATCCAAGAGTGGTGAATCAAAATACAAGATGTCTCTCATCAACTCTAGATCTGGTGGCCTCCCAGGTGGAATGCCTCCATGTAGTGAGACATCAAAATCTGAAGTGGACTATAGATATGAGTGGACTGAATTTTCCCTCTCTTCACTGCGCAGTGCATTCCCCTCCTTATGTGCAGAAACCTCTCGAAATAGATAAATGTGAATGCTCATCATACCTTGATGCTGATCCTCCTCCTCTTCTTACATGTATGAGAATGTCTCATCCTCAATGAGAGACCCTTGTTCTCGGTCATCCCTTAAAGGAGAAGACTCCATGTCCTCAAAAATAGAAGAGGGCTCTTCAAGAAATGGGGATCTTGCCCTTGGAAAACTATCATACATGTTTCTATCCCCTCTAAAAATATGGAGTGGATTTGGTTCAATATGTCTCTCCAACTCATGCAACGTGTTTGAGTTTTTGTTTTTAACCAATGATGGTTCACAATGTTCTTTATCAAATCTCCTCATCAATTCTTTAGTGAACTCAACATAAGTTTTTACATTTGCATGACAAAATGAAGTAGAATCATTAAACCACCAATCATGGGCCATACCTTTGAATTGAAGTGCTGCTACTCTGATGGCCTCCTTCTCTGAAACTTGGTGTTGCTAAAAATAACAATCCAGTTCCTCTACCCAAGCTTTTGTTGTGCACTCTGCTGATCCATCAAAGTGAGATAGGAAGATTCTACCTCTCTTACTTCTTTGGTGGTTGCTGGATCTTGCCTCCTTGAGTTTGAAAAACCCTTGGAAATCTAAGTGCTCTCTGAATCTCCGTGATTGATATTCATACTCCTGAATAAAGTCACTCAAGGTCTTCTCCCTTGGTGCACCTTCTTCCTCCATTCTTCTTTCAGTCAATGTGGGCAATAGACTGCGCTGTGGATCTGCGTGTTTGGCTAAATGCCCACACCCATCATGTGAATATCTAGGGATTTCTTCAAACCCTTCCAGAAATATTCTACACTCCTCCCCTTCTATCTCCTTTGGATCTTCTTTAATACCTTCCAAGGTTTGGAAAAGAAGCAGGGAGATCTCCTCTTCCGTCATTCCTTCTTCTCCTCTTTCTCTCAACAAGAAAGTAGGTATGTCACAGCGTTGTAGATCAGATTATGTGGCTAAATTCTCACACATGGCATAAGAAGTACTGGGGATTTCTTCATGAGAAGAAATCCTTGAGGGATTTTCATGTCTTCCCCTCCTCATTCCCCTGATTTCTTCCTTCAATTCATGCATGGCTTAAGAGAGTGTTAGAAAAACTCTTCTCTTCCAATCCTTCCAAGTAAAGGGGTTTCACCCTTCTTCTCTTTTTCCTCTATGTAATATTTCTTCTGCCTTCTTCTTTATTCTTCTGATGGCTAGATCTCACAGGCTGAGCCAGAGATCATGCTCTGATACCACTGTAATATTCCAAATCTGGAACAGCTAGTAAGACATGACTGGAAAATGCATTTTCCAGTAATGGTTGTTACAGAAATGAAAAAAAGCACTTGGATCCCTTATATCTAAGTATATAAGTCCTAAATCCAATATTTTGTAAAAAATGAATCCTTCTAGGTGTGTTAAAGATCTCCCACACCTAATTTCCTTGAATAGATGCCCCAAAGAGGGACTACAGCAATATATAAACTCAATAATGGATATGCAGCATCAAATAAGCTCATAGTACATGTTATAAACACATATCCATAAATCCAATCTACAGAATCAAACTGTACTTCATTTTATGAGCCAAACGTTGGGGAAAAGCAACAATTTATGCCCTAAAATGGTTAATTTCAGAGATGAGAATAAAAATAAGGGAAATTTACGGTGATATCTCGTAACTTAGGTCATAATAGACTTACATATCAAATTTCAGCCGAAAAAAATGACTCTTTCTATGTTAAACAGATCTACCACTCTAGATATAGCCTAAAAATGCCTAATCCCCATAACTTGTGGTATGCAGAAATTTTTGAAGCACAGGAAGCATGATTTTATGAATTTGATGGATGCAATATGGTATGGAATTTATTAAATCATATCTATATCATGGTATATACAATTTACAATAGGTAAACAAAAGAATCACATGAAGAAACCCTCAAGATTGACGTGTTGCAACAACAAGATGAGACTGCAAAGCTTGACAGCGTTATTTTATAGGATTAAGTAGCTAAATATTACATTTTACATCTAGAACATATATGTGTACAAAAATATAGATCTATATCAAATCCATACACTAGATGAGTTCCTCTACAATTTCCCCTTGGGGTTTAAATCAAAACATGAAGGTACAGGAGTAGATCTGAGATCTAGAATTACAAGTCTACAACAATATTCAGAAATTATACAATAAATGAATACATAGTTAGATCATATCTATAAAAAACAGGGATTTTTTGGCCAATCCATGGATCACCACAGTGAAAGGGAGAATCCTATCACTGAAGATCTCTCCTCCAAATAGCAGTCAAAACACCCTGCAACTTTCCTCTAGCAAATAGTGCAGTATGGAAGAGAAAATAGTGCTATTATATTTAGTAGTAATTAGACCTGAAACCTTGATCTGAAAATGCAGCCTTGATGATCCAATACACTCTTCCAGGAGGTTAAAAGACATACTCACTGAGAAGAGGCACTAGATTTTCCTAGATCTGAATAGATCTAGCTTGCACTGTTGTAGCTTGAAAAAACAATCAAACCCTCAATAGGATCTGAATTGTGGTTGGAATATGAAGCTTGGCCCAAGCCTCATAGTGGAAAAGATAGAACAAGTCTCCTCCAAGAGCTACTCAAGAAAGGAGGTGGGATTCCCAACTAGGAACACCCAAGTGCTAAACAACACTATTCTCAGCTAAAAAGCTAGGGAATGAGGTTTTTCTAAATAGAAAATACCTTCAGCAATATCAAATGATAAACCCCTCTCTTCGTGTCCTCATCCTTCTTTTATAATGTGGGAGCCTTGCCAAACCCTAAACCATCTTGATGATTTAGCCTCATTCACATGAGTGGCTTCCAACATGGACTGCGTTGTGCCTTTTGGAGATACATTGCACCTAGACAGCGTTGTTGATTTGGTCCTATTGACCTAGTCAATTTTTCCAGCCTCGTTCACACTTAAGTGTGTTTATGAAAGTAGCTCAGATTTAGCTTGTTTCACATTGAGCATTGATTTATTTTGATGTTTAGGAGTCATTATTGATCCTCATTTACAATTTTATTCATAAGTATGAAAAAAAAAACAAAATTGAATATTCCTATTAGCTTGGGCTAATCAGGAATATTATATTCGTAGATCCAACCACTACATCAAAAGCTCGAAGTTTTAGTGAGGGTAGCATCCCAGGGTGTTAAGGGTGGGCGTAACACCACTGGAGCATCTGAGGGCAGGGGCCCTTATGCAGCACCCCTCATTACACAAACACGGACACGTGGCATTAGGCCCTACCTGCACACGGGATATTACAACCGACCACGCTTCGCAAGTCTCAACCTTGAGACCTTGGCTTTGATACCACGTAGATCCAACCACTACACCAAAATCTCGAACTGTTAGTGAAGGCGGCATCCTAGGCTATTAAAGATGGGCCGAACCCCACCAAAGCATCTGAGGGAGGGGGCCCTTGTGCAACACCCCTCATTACATAGACCCGGACACATGGCTGCGGGCCCTACCCGCACACGGGATTTTACAGTAGGGCAATAGATTAGACCCAAAAACTCTAATTTATGTGTGTTTTTTCATACAAATATGATCTACAGTCCTATTCTACTCAGATAGCTGTAGGATTTTCTTCATTTCATCATTTATCCTTGGCTATTCAGTATTTGTTAACATATTTATCAATGGATGGATAAAGAAGTCTGAAAACTTTGTATAAGTAAACTCTTAGGACTCTTTTTTGATCAATGAAGTCAAGAAGATTACTAAAAGTGGATTTTCTTCTATATCAAGCTTCTGGAGAGTTATAGGGAACCTCTCTACTTGAAAATACAAAAACATATGGAAGAGAAAATATGTGTATCTAAACACTCCATCAGTTGGCAATTTAACCAGATGATCATGGATATTGTCAGCAATTGACTCAGTGTAACTGAAAATTACAAAGGGAGGTTTTCGTGGTGAAAAATTAGATAGGAACCCTGAGATGGACTCATCAGTATGCTCATGTATAAAGTATCCTAGGATGAATGATAACATGGAAATGACATGCCTTGAACATTCTGGAAATTCTAAAGTAGAATATGGAGGATTGATTTGAGGAATTTCCACATGCAAGGGCATGAATACTTGGAAGATATGAAATCTTTTGGGAAAATCAAGGCCAATGTACAACTTGGTAAGAGCCTCTATTAATAAAGGAACTGCTTTAGGATCTAGTTTGAGTTATAACATTTGGTTTATGGATGCAACAATAATTGTAAACAGTTCCTCTTTGTTTGCATTCATCATTTCCCTATTTTCAGGTGAATAATAACTTTGACACAACCTAATAACCTCTAGGAATTGATAAGTGTTTGGAACAACATATTTTGGAATGTTTGATTCCCAAATCTGGACTTCCTCAACCTGATCTAAGGACTTTTCATAGCTCCAATAGTGGATGTCTAATAAATTAAATTCAACCACTAGATCTACTATTTTATAGTCAAAATATTCTAAGGGTATGTGCTCAATGTCTACAATAGGATGTTGTAGAGGATTCACAATGATAGTAGCCTTAGAAGACATAGCTAGAGTATATTTAGGCATTTTTAGGCTTTCAGGATTACTAAAACTCTGTTTTTTAGGCTTTCTAGTTTCTTTTGTAAGGTTAAATGGTTTTCAGAAGTATTCTTCACTTTGTTAGAGGTTCTTGGATAAAAATGGGTACAATCTGGTTCTTTTGTTTAGTTTCAACCTTTAATTTTGGATTTCAACTGTATTGCAGACTCTCACTGGTTATGAAAATAAGAAACAAGGGTTTCCTAGGCTTTTCAGTAGAAAATAGAATTGAAAATTGCTTCAAAATCAAGCATAGAGGGTCAGGTTACCTTCAGAGGATTTCTGGGCTTTTTTTGGAGATTTATATAGTCTGGAAAAACTAAATAAACTCAATATTTTCCTTAAAAACGGAGCGTAGTTTAGAATAGGGTTTTGCCAAAATTTGACAGGGTTTTTCCTCTTTTTTAACCTTTTTAAAGGATTTCTTGGAGTAAATATACTTTATACAGATTTCAAATGTCCTTTCAAATTGATAATAGGCTTGATTTTTTTCAGGAAATACATGTTATACGTAGGTATGGATCTTTGAAATAGGCTCTGATGTGTTTTGACAAGTCTGCGGTATCTTTTCTGGTCTCTGGAAATTTTCATGGACTATCAGCAATCTCTAACAACAAAAGTAGGATTTTCACTGGTTTTGGGCATATGAATAGTGTAAAAGCTTCGTTCTCTAAGTCGAGAGGGAAAATACAGTGATATAATGCAGAATAAGGGATTAATGGTGCAATTTCAAAATTTATTAGGTATTTTAGGTTTAATCTAGCCTATAATTAATGGCAGTCACATCGGGCGATGGGCAGTTTTCGGGCTTCAAAGGCTAGAAGCCGTGAGTGGTCATCGCATTCGTTTAAGTGGTAAGTGGTTTCAATTGAATCAGATGCAATTCAATCAAAATGAGCGATGTGGAGGAGAGATAAAATCCTAAAAAAACCTGTTTCGCATGGAAAGGAATGGGTTATAATCGCGCAACTAAAAATGCGATATGGTTTTTCAATCGTTGGATTTGGGAGCTCGAGTGCGAACGATAGAGATTTGATATGGAGATGCTCGGTGTTCGGAGGTGGGTCCGGGGTTTTAATAATATGGCAGGATGGTTTTGAACCTTTATAAATATACATTTATAAAGTTAAAACTTTATGTTATATGATTGGCGGAGGGGTAAAGCCATATGTGTTTCAATTAAAACATTAACAAATGTTTCAATCACGGGCGTGGGTATATATTATATGATAATCAAACCTTATGAAAAATGTTTTAATACCATAGGGGCGTGGTATTTTTATATTTTATATGTTTAAACCTATGGGAATAAAGGGCGGGGATATTTTTGGCACATGGGATATATAACATAGGTTTAAAATTTAAATAAATGGGTTTTTGGGGTTATTTACTTATAAAGGATTTAATAATATATGGGAAGGGTATAATTTAGGGATTTAATAATATAAGTTAGAAATTAATATGAAATGAAGGTGTAATGAATTTAAGTAAAGTGTAAAAATAGGCAATAAAGCATAGTTTGTCCCATCTTTGATTTTTTACACATAAACTTAGGATAAATGTATTTTTTAGGTTTTTTGAGTGTTTTTGAATGAAAATGAAATCAATTATGTAGGGTTTTACTTTTCCAGGTAAAAAAGGTGTTTTTCTTAGGAAAAGGGATCATGATCTTGGAAAAGGGTGAATATACTGATGAAATAGGTTTTATGTAGGGAATCAAATATTTTTAACCAATCAATTATTGAGTCTTGGGTCTGGTCCCAACAAAAGTCATAGAAAAGCTCTAAGCCTCTTTAATTGAAGGTTTAGAATATTGGATGATTGTGGGGGAGGGGGAATTAGTAATTATTTCCCGATGACGCTTTATTACATGTCTTGCACAACTTCTTTCAACCTACCCATCATTATTTCTAACATTTTTTACTTCATTTTAATGGGTGCATTTAAGCTTGTAACCCTAAATCCATTTTTATTTCAAAACATAAAACTATCTAAGTCTAACCTTATTTCATCTGAGGGCTCAGATTAACCTCTTGAGCTCCTCATTTGTTCTCTAACTATCTACTGATATGTCGAGTTTAAACTGTTTGAAATATTTTTATTCTCTATCTATAACATGAAATTCAAATCATGAAAAGTTAAGATTAAACCATTTAACTGATCATGGATTATGAAATTTATTGACAATCTACACATAAGCATTATTCTTGCAGTAAAAATAAATAGTAGTGGCATTTTGATTTGCTCACTTCCAGGTCTTATTTTTATCTTTTTTTCTTTTGGAGTCTATTATTTTTCTAAGTCCTTTGATCTTTCTTTTAGGACTTTTTACCCTTTTTTTATCATTTTTTTATTATTTTTTCAAAATATGGGAAAAAAACTTGTAGAAAGCAAGGTATGTACATATTTACAAGACTATCAAAGTCAATTAAAAATTTATGAATCCTATTATTATAGGAACCTAACAGTAGGAACTGTATTGGATCCTCAATTTCATGAAAAATTCCTTATATATACTCTCCAGGAAAAAGAAAAAGATCTATTCATGAAGGAATAAGGCATAACTATGAGCAAGAGGTCTACATGCCATTACCTACTTCGTCAAGGTAAACATATTCTCCTTATGTGATTGCAACATTTGCACTTGTTCTTCTCACTCCTTTATCTTACCTTGTTGTTTTTCTTTCCTTTGGTGTGCTCTATCTAATTGGTCTATATACCCTGTAACACTCACGACAACCTGCTCTCGAACCCACATTGTCTCCTTCTTATTTCCATTCATAGCAGATTTCCATCTTTGAATTTCAACAGCCAGGAAGAATTCTCATGCTTCAAACAGATGTTCAATCAGTCTAGTCTGTGTAGCCGCAGAGGAGAACTCAATTTTAGGTTTATGGCCTTCCATTTCTATACTTTTACCTTCTTCTTCAACCGAGATACTTGCTTCCTCAGCTTCCTAACTTCCTTATTTAATCGCATGGTTTCATTAAAATGAAGCTGATACCTTTTCTTGAGAGGTAATCTCCTACTTTCACATTGTTCTATCCATTCTTGCTTGACAATGAATTCATCTCCCAGGCCTGTATCAGGCTCAGGAGGTGGTGGAACATTGTTGATGTCATCAACTGATTTTTCTATTAGGTCTTTCTTACTTGGTTCCCTTTCATCAGGAGCATTCTCCTTCTCATTTACCTTAGGGAATTCTATGACTCGGTCAGTGCTTTCATCGGCCATTCTATGCTTCGGTGTCCCCATAGAATTTCCTTCTCCCTTTTGAGCCTCTGGATGCCCTTGCTGAGAAACAACAATTGATGGACTAATATTGGTCATATCTTTCCCTGAGTCGACAAACCTCAGTACTAGTGGGACAACGATCTCCTCCATTAATCGTTGGGATGAGCGAAACCCCCTTATCCTCTAGGCATCATAGACTGAAAAGGAGAATGAGGAATACCTTCATCACCCTCGTTTCTTACTTGGGCTAAACCTTCATGCATTTCTTCTTCAGTCGGAGTCAACATTGGTTCTTGTCGAACATTGTCGACTTTGAGGATCATTTCAATTCTATCCTCCTGTCCTTCGTGCATTGCTTCCTCGCCTGCAGTAGATACTAATTATTGTGGAGCAGTGTCAACTTTGCAAGTTATTTCTTCTTTATCTCCCTGTTTTGACTGAGTTTGGGGTGGTTCTTGTGTGACACCACTACTTGTTTCAATATTCATATTTTCTTGGGAAGGTGATGCTATTTCTTGCGTAACAACATCAATTTCCAACCCTCTAACTGGTGTTCCACCTTCCTATTGTTCATTAATGAAAGTTGATGAATATAGGACAATCTCAAATTCATCCCTTATACACATGATTCCTTCATATGTAGGTTCCTCAGGCGAGGATGGTTCTTGTGTGGCAGCCTCGACTGTATCACCAAGTGTCTCCTCCATCCCCATTTCTTCTGGTTCTTCCGGATCTATCTCCATCTCCATATATTTCGATTCTTCCTGATATATTTCCATTTCCTCTGAATCTTATTCTTCTGCTAAATCAACCGAAGGTACTGGTTCTTCCTCTCTAGCAGCAATAACAGTTGTTGTCTCTTCTTTCGATGACCCGCAGAGTTCTACCCATGAAACTTGAAATCGAAATGTTGCATGCATTTCCAAGAAACGAACCAGTCCATGATTAGAGGGGACTATCAGCATCTGGGGCGAATGCCGAGTGGACTGTGTCATGTGCTGAATTTATTTTATTAAAAAGAAAGGCATGTTTAAGGAATGAACCTGTGCCTGCAGAAATCGATGGTGAGCTAGGATTTTGAAATGGTATTTGAACAGAGTTGTGGCTCGTCCTTTGTAGGTTATGTATTTCATCACAAATCCTGCCACCTCATTCCATGGATATGGTACAAATTTACACTCGTACCCTCTCCCATATTGAACGATGCTTTCTCCTGCCTGCAAAAATAGTTCAGGAAACTCTGGTAGGGTAATTCTCTGAGAAAACCATTGTTTCCCTTGCTGTCTTAGCCCGCTAACTTCCATGATTACTTCTTCTCTGACAGGAATTTCTAATCCTCTGACCCGAGAGAAATTTTCATTCAAATTTAGTGAAAACTCCATCATGATTCCCTTGTTTAATACCTGCAACCTATCGAAGTAGATATCCCATCCTGCATTGACAAAAACTTGCCACATATCTGCATTGCTATGAACTAAGACTGTATTTTCAAGTTCATGCCGCATAGCCAGTTCGCCCATCCTGTAGAGACTATAACAGCACTCTGGAACAAAAGATCATTGAAAGAGTGGTGGGTAACAAATTTGGAAAAAACAGCATGGTGAAAAATGAGGTGAAATAACGGTAACTACGGTCGGTGATTTCTCGGGAAATGAAGAAAATCATGGGAAAGTATTTTAAGTGCGATGGATGAGATAGTAATTATTTTGCATGAGGTGGAAGGGACTGATCGATTGGTATCATGTACGTGTTGCTGATCCCAACATATTTAATGAATATACGGAATATGGTAAGGATCATAGGGTGTACCACCACACGAAGTTGTAATAATGACTTTTGGAATAATCATTACGTCAATGTTTAGTTATGACGAAACCCCCCCCCCCCCCCAACTTAAAAGTAGCCGTCCACAGAATCAATGTATTATTCATGGAATATTTAATTAAATCCATAAGAGTCAAATGGAGACATACTTGGTGGCCTACCTGTAGGAAGTGACGGTTGATAAAATAATGACACGGTAATGATGCAGATGGAGTAATAACATCAAGGAGTAGCAGCATCTGGAGTAATGACATTGCGAGTGGTAGCAACCAAAGTAACAACATCATGAGTAGCAGCATCACAAGTAGTAGCATCATGAGTAGCAGCATCCAGAGTAGCAGCATCTTGGAGTAACAACATTGAGCAGCAGCATTACGAGTAGCAACATCCATAGTAAAAACATCCAGGAGTAACATCATCGAGTAGCAGCATCACGAGTAGTAGCATCCAGAGTAACAACATCTGGAGTAACAACATCGAGTAGTAGCATCACAAGTAGCAGCATCTGGAGTAATAGCATCCTAGAGTAACAACATCGAGTAGCAGAATCATGAGTAGAAACATCTGGAGTAACAACATCGAGTAGCAGCATCAATACTTATGAAATTTTCAAGCTCTACAACATTACTCCTTAGTAGTAACTCCTGCAAAAAGACAACAAATAAATAGTAGATATATATATTTAGAGCGAGGATGTAATGGAAGAGTTCTCTGTGTTGATAACCTTCAAACTAGATTTCTCAGAAAGATGTTTGATGAAAGCATCCTTAGAGGTTGGTCGGTGGTATAGTCTCAGGCGATGTCCATTTTCTACAAAAGAAGAACGTGTATCATCAATTGTAAATAGCCTAAATTTTCCATTATCAAATACAACGTCCACCTCGTAAGGTCCCATCCACTGAGTGAAAAGCTTTCCCTCAAAATCCTTAAAATGGGAATCATAAAGTAATGCCCAGTCTCCCCTATGAAACACCTTTTTTTTGATAAACTTATCGTGCCATTTCATCCTCTGCTGTTGAATAGAAGTAGTCCTCTGGAAAACCATTGAACAAATTTCATATTGTTCGTTACGCCGATCTAGTCGTTGTTTCTGGGCATCTGACAGATCCAAACCTACTTCAAGACCTGTTCTGAGCGTACTGATTTCGAATTCTATTGGAAACAATGGGGATTTCCCATAAATCAGCTCAAATGGTGAAAACCCAATTGTGTTCTTCCATGTTGTTCTATATGCTCAGAGAGCGTTAGGAAGATTTTGAGCCCAATCCCGACGATGGTATGCCACAGTTTTTGTCAAGATATTCTCCAATGTCTTGTTTTTGCTTTCAACTTGTCCATTCGCCTAGGGGTTGTATGGAGATGTCACCCTGTTCTTGACCGCATATTTCTGCATAAGATTTTCTATCATGTGTGATGTAAATTGTGCTCCTCCATCTGAAACAATCTCCCTCGAAGTACCGTAACGAGCAAAATATTCTTCAAATAGAAAATTTGAAATCGCTTGTTCTGCTGCTTTCACAACAGCTTTGGCTTCTACCCACTTAGTCACGTAATCAGTGCAGACTAAAATGTGAACATTTTGCTGGGAGGGTGGGTTGAAGGGTCCAACGAAATTGATAGCCCATTTCTCAAAAGGTTCGGGGACTACCTATGGCTGCAAAGGCATTTCATCAAATCCACTGGGTTGACCCATGCGTTGGAAACTATCACACCTCCAGACATAATTTTGCGCATCCCGAAAGATAGAAGGCCAGTAATATCCCATTTGTAACACTTTATGGCCTGTTCTTTTATCTGCAAAATTCCCCCCATAAGGGCCATCATGGGAAGCCTTCAACACTTCATAAATATCATCCTCAAATACATAGTGTTGAATCTTCTTATCGGCTCCTATATGAAAGAGGTACCTTGCCATCCAGGAATGTGTTCCCTGTATGACAAATGATGGGACACCTTCACTGTAGAAATATAGTTAGCAATATCAGCGTACCACAAAGGATTAGTAGAAATTTCAAAAATATGCTGATCGAGAAAACTATCTTCTATAGGTGTGCACTCATCATTGATATCCAATATGGACAGAAAATCACCAACTACATTATCTTTTCCTGATTTGTCTACTATTGTGATATCAAATTCTTGAAGAAATAGCAACCATCTTGTATTGCGAACAAGAGTGATAGGTTTATTCATCAAATACCTTATTGCTGCATTATCAGTATGTACAAAAGTAGGATACTCGGTGATGTAGTGTCGGAACTTGTTAATAGCATACATGATAGGCAGGAATTATTTTTTAGTCACCGTGTAATTCAATTCAGTAGGAATTAAATTCTTGCTAACATAGTAAACTGGATATGGTGTTTTTTCTACCTGTTGTCCTAATACTGCTCCTACTTCTATCTGAGAGGCATCAGCATGTATGTGAAATGGTAATGCCCAATCATGTCCTCGAAGGATCAGAGCTTTGCAAACCAGTCCCTTGATTTTCATGAAATCTTCTTCACATTCTTCTGTCCACAAAAATTATGCATCTTTTGTTAGCAATTGAAAAGGTGGATGTGCTACTTTAGCAAAATTTTCTATAAAATGTCTATAATAACCAACACAACCAATAAATCTACGTACCCCTGTGGGTGTCTTAGGTACTGGGAAGTGTATTATTACCTCTACTTTGGCCGGATCAAATCGAATTCCAGCAGCTGAGAGAAAATGTACCAATATTATTCCTTCTTCTCTCATCATATGGCATTTTCCTGTACTCAGAGATACATAGGTCTGCTTACATATTTTGAGCATTTTTTCCAGATTTTCCAATCCTTATTCAAATTATTTCCCATATGGAGTAAAATCATGCATATAGATTTCAACAATTTCATCAACTAAATCAGAAAAAATTCCCAGCATTTCCCTCTGGAAGGTTGCAGGTGCATTACACAGACAAAATGGGAGGACCCTGTATGAAAAAGTCCCCCATGGGCACGTGAAGGTTGTTTTATCTTGGTCTTCTGGGGCTATCTGGATCTGATTATACCCGCTAAACCCGTCTAGGAAGGAGATGAACTTCTTCCCAGCCAGGGTGTCCAAGACTTGGTCAATAAATGACAAAGGGAAATGATCTTTTTGAGTTGCTTTGTTTATATCCCTATAGTCTACGAAGATCCGCCATTTACCATTCTTTTTGGGAACGATAACCAGTGGAGACACCCATTGGCTATCCGAAATGGGGTAAATGAAACCTACATCCAGTAATTTCTGTAATTCTTCCTTGAAAATGTTCTTTAGAGAAGGATTCATTCTCCGTTGGGGTTGTCTCACAGGGTGGAAAGCTTCCTTAATATAAATATGATGAGTACATAAACTAGCAGGGATCCCCTTCATGTCGATATAATCCTAGGAAAAATCTTCCTAATGGTTTTGAAGGACTTTTAAGAGCTTCTTTGTATGGGATTTTGACAGATTTGAGTTAATATTGAGTGCCTTCCTTGGTTCAATTTCAATTGGAATACTATCATAGGATGTATTTATAGGAATTTCTTCAATTTCATCTTCTGGTTCAAATTTTTCCTGAATCTCACAACTCAGGGAAGACTCTAAAATTTGACGAGTTGAATCAAAAACATAACAGGGATCATTAATAAAAGTGTTAATGGTATCACCCTCAGTTTTTATTTTGAATTGAAGGGCCCGCCCAATTGTAAGGATTGGTCTAACTTCTTCATTTTCAGGTTCAAACACTTCCATTGGCAGAGGTTTCTATCTGGCTAATAGATTTTCAAATGGGTTGGGTTCCGCAGGAGGATAGAGAATGAGGTTCTTTGTAACTGTCCCATTTGATATAATCACATGTCCAGATCGACACCCAATATAGGCATCTGTGATTGTGAGCCAAGGTCTTCCTAAGATCAATGGATGACCACCGAGTAAGGATCGTGTCTGTAATACAAGGAGGTCCACGGGATAGTGCCATGAGTCCACTGAAATAGAAACCTCTTGCAACTTCCCTACCGGTTTAATTATAGACCTATCTGCCAATTCCAAGATAGTAGAGGTTGGTTTAATTTTTTCAAGACCTAATGCATTAATTGTTTTAGAGGTAATAATATTTAAGGCAGCACCCAAATCTACCAATACATTTTCGATTGCAACCCCATTTATTTGTACCATTAGAATTGGGTTCCCTGGGTCCCCATATTTTATAGGCATAGTTTTTCCTAGCATGATGTCGGACAATCTACCCATCACATGAATGGTTAAGGGATCCCTTGGTTTCTTCCCAAGTTTCTTAGAACAATATTCTTTGATGGTTTTTGCATACATAGGTACATCCCTCATAGCTTGAAGCAAGGGTATTTTAATGATAATATTTTGTAATTCCCCTAGGAATTCGAACTCTCCTTGAGGGATCAGTTTACCTAGGGTCAATATTTCAGGATATGGTGGAGTAATTAGATGACCCTGGTTAAGAGCAGGTTGGGGAGGTGTTTTATTTATCATGTTTTGATCTAGTTTATCCCCAACTGTTTTGGGTTCTGGTTTTATAACTTCACTGTCAATCTTTTCTATGATAATAAGTGAAGTCAGAGCATTTACTACCCGCCCAGATCATAAGTTTATCTCATTATGTCCTGCGATAGAAATTCCATATGATGGAAGGTTAAGAGTTTCAGTTTTTTGGACCCATTTATTATTAGGATTCAGATTGGGCTAGATAGGAAGCTGGGGTTGAAGGGATGGGTTTCCTAGATGTACATCAGAGGGCAACTAAATTTGTTGTTGTGGCATAGATTGGGGAAACTGTCTAGTAGGAGAGGGTCCATGCCAGTTTTGAGACCATGAAGGATTCAAAATAGTCTGGGGAGCCCATTGTTGTCAGGGGGAATATTGATACTGAGACCACATTGGTGAAAAAGGCACAAAATGGGGACCCATCTTAAAATTATTAAAATACTGAGATGGTTCCTGGGGCATACCTGGATTCATAACTGGTGGTCAAGGTTTCCATGGATTTTTCGGTCCCATGAAGTACAGTTGATCTATCACATTTTCTTCACTTGCCCCTTGAAAAACTTCCTTTAATATTAGCAAGGAAGGGCATGAGCTGGTCACATGGTTCTATTCGCAAATTACACGAGCTTCAACTTTGTTTAATGGACACCCTTTCAACATATGCTTCTTTCGGCACTGTGGGTAGAATATATCCATAGTATTCTCCAAATCCATTTGTTTATGTTTCGCTTGCAAAGTGTCCATATGGATGGATAATGTGCTTAGGATATCAGTCCTTAGGTTATCCAGTAGGTTTCTGATTTCTTCCTTTGTAATCCCTCCACCAAAAGTCTTTAATGACCGAATTCCTTGTCCACTTCTTGCAGCCCCTCGGGAACACAAAATGCACAACTCACAAATAGTGTCGAAGTCTTCTTTCAAAACTTCCCCCTTTCCTACTATGTTCAAAAGTTGCAAGGAATGTTCTCTAATTTCCCGGAGAAGGATGATCTTCAGAATATCTTTATCCAGGTCACTATGGCCCAATCTCTGTAGTATATATTTGAATCATTCCACACAATATTCCATATTCTTGTCCTCTTTCTGTGCAAACTTAAAAATCTCCTCTTTGATGTCACGGGATTTACACTAATCCTCGTATTTTTCCAAAAAGACTTCCTTCATCACATCCCATGAGGAGATATTCTTGCCCCCTAAACCCATGAACCATCGCAGGGAAGTCCCTTTTAAAGTAGCAGGAAATATTTTTAACTTCTGAGCATCGACGACATAATCGTACCCTCGACAGACAATCTCAAATTAGAAGAGGAATGTATCGGGGTCTTCAGAGGAAATCCCATGAAAATTAGGTAGAGTTGTTAAAGGAATGGGCTTCATCACTGCATCACCTATAATTATTCCAATTAGGAAATCAATAGAATAACTTGTAGGTGCCATGAATATCCTCCAGTATTCACCCAAGATTTCAACCGATTCTGCAATTGGTAATTGGGGTGATTCGACTGTAGGAGGTTTCACAACACTCCCTTGGTCTTGTGGTGATGCGAACTCCTTCAGGAATTCTTCTTCCCAATTGTAACTTCTCAATTCTTTTGACCCTTTTCTTTCTATTTCTTCCCCCTCTACTGGCAGTAGGGGTATCTCTTCCACCGATACCTTATTTATTCCTCCTTCTGCTATTGAAATGATTTCCTCTGGTACCGCGGATGGGACTGGTTGCTCAACCAACTGCCCTTCATACTTCATCTGAACCCTTACCTTGATAGCAACATGAGAATATTCTTCTGATTCAGCCTTAGCGATGATCTCCTGGATATACGTCTTCCTTCCTAGACCATTTCCCTTCTTTGGGGGTCTTCCTCTGCCCCTCTTATTCAGATCTTTTTTCATGCAATTGATGGGAAGAATTCATTAAATAAAAAAAGCACTCAGGACCCGGAGCAAGATGGATAGTTTCCTCTCCGAGACGAGAGTGTGGGTTCAAAAAGAAAATCAAATAAACTAAAAGAAAATCAAAGTTCAAGACCTGAAGTAGGGTGATCAAATACCCTCCCCAAGACAAGAAATTGGCCCTTCAGAAAATAATATAAAAAAAAAAAACAGAAAAGAAGAACACTACGCTCATGAATTAGAGCATGGCATAGGTTCCCTCCCCAAGATGTGAGATTAGTTCTAAAAACAATGAAAAAGCAAAGAAAACATAACACTACACTCAAGATTTAGAGCAGGGTAATAGATTCCCTCCCTAAGAGGAGAGATTAGTTCTTAAAAAGTAATGAAAAAGAAGAGAAAACAGAACACTATGCTCAGGATTTAGAGCAAGATAATAACCTTCCTCCCCAAGATGAGAGATTAATCCTTAAATCTATTGCAGATCGTGTTCTTGTGCCTTGTTAGCCTCCCCGGCAACGACGCCAAAATGTTAGTGTCCAAGTGTGAAAAAATATTCAAACCCTTTTCCCACATTAATTATCAATATGGGTGCATTGGTTATTGCAAGGATAATGCGCACAGTATATGCAAGAGAAATAACATAATCCATTATTGAACACAGGCTTAATAATTAAAACAAGAAAACTACTGTAATGTCAATTAAAGATAAATCAAGGAGTTCTAAAAGCATTCAGAGAAATTACAGAATCATACCAGAACAACAGTTACAATAATAAACATAAATACGAACTCAGCAAAAGGGAAATAACACAAGCACTTGACGAGAAGAGTGGGCCCAACTCTCTTATCAAGGCTGCGGTAAACTCATAGCTCACAAATAGAACAATAATATGATGTGCATTCAATTCATTAAAAACACTTCTGTTACAATATCTGTCTCCTTCTGCTTAACCCCGATTCACATCCTTGAGTCCCTTTTTATACAAAATTTTAGGAAAATCGTCTTTCCCATCTAACAACTAAATATCTACAATTATACAATTGCTACAATAGCAAACTAGTTTCCAAGAGGAAACCACGAAAAGCCTGAAATAGATCTTGGGTAAGTTGGAATCTGTTGCGTTGTTGCAGCATATTTAGATAATTCTGAGAATTCGAAGTTTCTTTGTGGCTTGCAAATGTAATCTATTTACTTTCCAAATCTATGGAACTAACAGAGTTAATACTTTCATAGGTAAAACCTCCATGAATATTACTTCATTTATCAAACATTCCATATAAGATAGTGGGAATGGATTTATCTAGTGTGTTTAGAACAATTAATGATACAAAGAGGTAGAAAGGTGGGTGAATAGGAGAGAAAAGTATACATATATGGTACCCAATAGGTGGCATGGGTAGAATCTAACCTACTGTGCATATAACACTGCACCTCTAAGTTTGTACGAACCCCAGGTTGATAATTTGAGTTGAGGAGTGCTTGGGAGTTGCAACACTCTTGGTGCACTACCAAGGTTCACTAGGGTGAACACCTTAATGAGAATTTAATAATAAAATTACACTTTTGTTGGTTTATACCCTACAGAGTTCCAGGGTATATCAGTGTCTAATGATGTGTTTCTTTTTGTGCCATTTTTTTTAATACCGATTCCTTGCATGGTGTGATGTTTATATTATCAAGTATGTGATTAACTAATCGCGTTAAAAGAATCATGGATTGATGCAAGGTTACATAATAAGTTTAAGTTATTATGTTACAACAATGGTAGTTGATGTTTGTGTAACTTATTATTCCTTTACTAAATATTACTCTATGTAAATTTGATGATGGTTCATGTAATGCTCATTAAAGGAATATGGAAAGTAATTCAAATTTCTGAAACTTACACATTAGAAAATGTTGTAAAATTTTTCCATGTATATAAAAACCATAGAAGTATAAGTCTTTAACTCCTCTCCAAAGCTTAGCCCAAAACCCCTCTAATGATCATTTACATCATTTTTATACTTGAGGGTGTTTAGTTCCCAATTCTATTTTTTTGACTTCTCTAAATAAAGATTAATATTAATTTCACTAATACTTTCTCCCTAAATGAATTACACGTTCCATCCAAACCTTCAACCTAAGAATTTTTTTTAAAAGTTTTTATTTACTTTTTACTGCATTAAAAAAAAAATAGCCTTAATATAAAAAATAACTATGATCAATAAATGTTCATTCCTTGTTAATCTTTTCTCATAATATAGATTGCACATACCTTTCTATAAAATGGGTCTTTTGCTTATCTTTGGTAATTTTTTAAAAATTTTTCCAACTACACAAAAACCTTAAATAATAAATTGAATTTAATGTGAGCATGATTCATTTTCCAGAATTTTAAATGTTGCATAAAATGTTAAATTTACTTTTTCCCTTTAAAATATTGAATTATTGCTTTTCTAATAAGCCTGCAACAAAACTAATGCACAGTCAAAATTCAAATATGTAAAATTGTTACCTATAAAAATAAAAATAAATATTGTTAATGTTCTCGAATCATTTCAAGATTTATTTCATATTTTAAGACCATGTACTAATAGGTTCTATTGTTTAATTTTATAATAAATAAATAAATAAATAAGAATTTATTTCCATTTTTATTTATAGATTTTAGTATTTAATTCTATTAAAAATATATTATAAATAAATAAATAGGAATTTATTTCAATCTATACTGATAGGTTATAGTGCTTAATTCTATTAAAAATAAAAATAAAAAAATAAATAAAAATTTATTTTAATCTTTACTAATAAGTTCCAATGTTTAATTCTAAAAAAAAAGAATTTATTTTAATTTTTACTAATAAGTTTAGTGTTTAATTCTATTAAAAATAAATAATAAATAAATAAGAATTCATTTCAATCTTTACTAATGGGTTCTAGTGTTTAATTCTAAAATAAAATAAAAAATAAATAACTAAGAATTTATTTCAATATTTACTAATAGGTTTTAGCGTTTAATTCTATTAGAAATATATTAATAAATAAATAAGTAAATAAGAATTTATTTCAATTTTTACTAATAAGTTCTAATGTTTAATTCTATTAAAAATGAATTAAAAAATAAAATAAAATAAAATAAGAATTTATTTCAATTTTTACTGATAAGTTCGTGTTTAATTCTATAAAAAATATATATATATATATTTCAATCTTTACTAATAAGTTCTAGTGTTTAATTCTATTAAAAATATATTAAGAAAAAATTATCTTATTTCAATCTTTACTAATAGGTTCTAGTGTTTAATTCTAAAAAAAAAATTCCATCGATAAGGGTGCCAACTGTTAAGGCAAGCGACACATCATGGTGATGGGAGGCGGGTATGTGGCGGAGGCATGCGAAGGCCATCACACCATGGTCAAGGATGACGTGTGCACAATGGGATGGATGGCTCCACCCATGGATAGTTATGACCGCATTAATTGATAATGCAGAACAACCTGACGCGGCAGGTGGGTTTTCATGAATGATTTGGGATCTGTGCCATCGGGTGAGGTGGGAACAGGATATTTACATGGCCTTCACCATTCTCTGCATGTTTTTCTTCTATCGCACGTAGAGTTTCTATAACCAGGTCAACCGACGTCGGAGAACTTCGCAACCTACAACGTATCGGTATGTATCCAATTCTCCATATTTCATAGCCATGAAACGAGTCTCTGTGTTTTGCTCTATGAGAAGAAAGATATTGGTTTTCCTTCATGATCTCTACCTAGTTCAATATACTGCAATATGATGCATGTGTCTCATAGTCAATCCTTATAACACTATTGTCATGTAACATATTTTTGGTTTTCTGCTTAGTTCCTTCAAATTTTTGTATATTGATAGTGCACTATGAATTGTCGTGAGGTAGAAATTCTTATAGTGGATAATCTGGTTCTCGTAGGAATAGATAGAATCTCATTTTATTCAAACAGAAATTCTTTGAATTGGCCTCTTTACAATGTAGCCTGGATTATCACTTTGTTCTGACTAGAATGGAGTTCTTAGCTCTATTATTATTGGTATTATTGGAGATGTAAGGACCCGACAAATTGATACATGGAAAATGCATGGCACTATTTTGACTTACATGCTGCCGATTTTGGGTGCCCTGCTCTTGTCTCGCCTCTGTCTCTGCATGGCCCCAATTTGTACCACAAGAGGTGGGAAAAGGATCAAATGGAATCTAATGATGTTAATGTAAGGCGTTATAATGTCAAGGGTAGAAAAATTGTTTTCAACTGTCAGTGGGTTAATCATGTCGGTTGTTATGTCACCTTTAGTTTTATAACTACTTCCCAGATTAAAGGTAATAATCTTAGTAATTATGGAGGGAATATATAGGTCAGGGTCAATGCGGGAAAGTGGAACAAGGGTTGTAATTCTCTGGTTTGGGTGTTGTCTTCTACTCTAGTTTACGGGTCTGCTCATGATGGGATTTTTGTTATCAAATTGAGTCCTTTGAATCTTTCAAATTCGTAGTCTCCATCTGAAGATGGAAGAAGTCAGGCCTTGTTACTCTGTCAATTTTCTATTCACTTGGGTTATTTTAAACTTGTCATGCTGTGCAATTTTATAGGTCTTCCAAGAAACTCTCGCATGTAGAAACTTGCTAGAAGACAGGACTTCGAAGAAAATGGTGAAAGGAAATTCGGTAAAGAAGGAAGCCAAGGACAAATTAAAATCCAAAGTTCCAAAGCCACCTCCAGCCAAACGTGGCAGGAAGTCGGGAAATGAAATCATGGAGAATATGTTTCGAACATATTCCAATGTTACACCATGCTATATTAAGTCATTGATTCATGGATGGGAGAGACATGCAAGAGCCAAGTAGGAGGAAGAAGAGGACATGGCTGTGGAAAAACAAAATCCAATAATTACCGACCCTGGTAACACTCGAGGCAGAATATCGTTATTTCATCACTCAATTCGTACCTATTGGTTGCTAAAATTCCTCTTAGTGAAGATAATCATTTATTTTCAGGAGCTTTGGGGAGACCCCAAAGTAGCTTCAAATTTAGCAGATATCAACAGGTCTATTTAGGAAATTAGCCTGCGCCAACACCATCAATGTGTTCTCTTGGGGAGAATCGAGAAGAAGTTGCAAAGTATGCACTAGGTTGACATTCCTAGCTCTAGTCTGAAAGATCTAGGTCTTGTTGAGTCAGGTGAAGACTGATTTTAATTTCCTCTATGTTTTGGAATGAGAACTGACCTTCCTTGTTTTAATTTTTGGGATGCAAGCGGATAGCTTTTACTTTTCTAATATGTTTATGATAGAAAATACTGATATTAGCTGCTTGAAGATAGTAAGAGACAAACTTAAGATGTTTATGTTTTGGATGGCCTATAACTCGTTAAGATGACCAACAGACTTGGATTCCTACGTGCAGGTTGAGGCCAAAAGTTGTATCTTGTGACCTGCATTTTTTCTTTGAATAGAAAATAGAAAGGACCTACTAAGTTTAAAAATATATATATTCTAAAAAAAATAAAAAATAAAAAATAAATAAGAATTTATTTCAATCTTTACTAATAAATTCTAGTGTTTAATTCTATTAAAAATAGATTAAAAAACAAATAATAATTTATTTCAATCTTTACTAATAGGTTCTAATGTTTAATTCTAATAAAAATTTATTTCAATCTTTACTAATGAGTTCTACTGTTTAATTCTATTACAAATATTTAAAAAAAATAAAAATAATAAATAAATAACAATTTATTTCAATGTTTACTAATACGTTCTACTCTTTAATTTTATTAAAATATATATTTAAAAAAATTAATAAATAAATTAATTAATAAGAATTTATTTCAATATATACTAATAGGTTCTAGTGTTTAATTCTATTAAAAATACATTAAAAAAATAAATAAAAAGAAAAATAAATAAGAATCTATTTCAATATTTACTAATAGGTTCTAGTTTTTAATTCTATTAAAAATATATCTAAAGAAAATAAAAATAAAAATTAAGAATTTATTTCAATTTTTATTAATAGGTTCTAGTGTTTAATTCTATTAAAATATATTTAAAAAAAATAACTATTTCAATGTTTACTAATAGGTTCTAGTTTTCAATTCTATTAAAAATATATTAAAAAAATTAAAAATAAAATAAGAATTTATTTCAATCTTTACTAATAAGTTCCAGTGTTTAATTTTATTAGAAATATATTAAAAATAATAAATAATAAATAAATAATAAAAAAAATTTATTTCAATCTTTACTAATAGTGTTTAATTCTATTAAAAACATATTAAAAAAAAATATTTCAATTTTTACTAATAGGTGTTTAATTCTATTAAAATATATTAAAAAGGAATAATAATAAAAATAAATTATTTCAATCTTTACTAATAGGTTCTAGTGTTGAATTCCATTCAAAATATATTCAATATATAAATAAGAATTTATTTCACATAATTTTATTAAACTCCATTAATTATTATTATTTATTATTTCTATTAACATTTAGTAGTATGGTTTATTAATTTAATTTTAGGATTTTAGGTTTTAGTTAGTAATAAATCTAATTAAAAATTATAATTAATAAAAGAATTTAAGTATTTAAATACTATTTCTTATTAAATATTGATTATCTCATAATAATTAAGTATTATTCTTAAAAACTCTTAGATTAAATAAATAAAATATTAAAAATTAAAATAAAATTTATTAAAAATTAAAATTAGAAAATTTAATAAAATACAAAATTAATTATTCTTGTTAGCTCTTCTTATTTTACTCTTTCACTATTAATCCTTGACATTTATTATTTTTTCTTCCTTCATTCAGCATCTTGTACTAAAGATGGATCGTTGTTGGGCTTTGAAACATCGACGAATGTTCTTTAACGCTGTGGATAATCCAGTAAGCTCTTCAATAAATAATCTTGATTTTGGAAAAATATCAATAATTTTGTTGTGATGATTTGAGCATGCAATTTTGGTGTAGTCAGAGTGTGCAGAGTGTTAGAAATGTAGATCACTACTAAGGGGGTGCGTGAATTAGTAGTGATGACACTTATAAATATTATTGTCGATTAATTAATCTGTTAAACATTTACCATCTAAAACACATAAAAGGATATCAGAGCATCATGCATAACACACAACCATAAAAATAATCATACACATAAAAACACCAATGATTTTTGGTGGAAACCCTCAAGGGGAGAAAAACCACCCACTATTGTTGTGTTGTTTCTCATTCTCTTATTATTTTAAGAGTAAATTCGTTTACATCTTTTAGCTAGCCACCACCAGCTATTAACCACTACCCCTACAAACAATATTGTTGGCCACCACTAGCTAGTAAGTCTCCACTCACATGGCTTTGAAATCAACCAACTGTTGGAAGTCACCGATCCAAATAAGCCTCGCACAACCACCACCAGACTATTTAGCCACCACTAGATGGAGATGCTAATACCAATATATTTTGTTTTTTTCCACCACCAGCAAGGAGCCACAACTTCTATCTTGTTCAACCATTACTGAATTAAGGCCACCAACTCCTAAAACTCTCAGAGCCACACTTTCATTCATTTTCAAACTGGACTCCAAGGAGAACTACACAACTCAACAACAACACATCAATCCTCTGCAAAATCATAAATATTTATAAGAACAAACTTTTCATACAACACAATATTTTGATGAAAACAATAGAAATTATCGTACACCAAATTATCTTCAATAATTCCTTACTCCATCTTCTCACTCTTTGCATAATATGTTGGTTGAAACATGCTTCTACTACCTTTTGCAACACCTTCAAATTGCTTCATAATTTTTTCATAATGTCCCCCACAACTTGCACACTCTTCTCTTCACTCACACTCACTTCACCAATAATTCAACCAACCAAAACTCTGAAAGCAATATCCAATACACAGTTTTCTAGAATGATTAAAACACTACTGACAATCAAAGTAATGGATAGTTAATTATCTTTGTTCACATGCTCTAGATTGGTCTAGAATTTTGATATTTATCCTCCTTGAGCTCATCCTCCATGATATTTATTAAATTAGAGATTATATCAACTTTAACCATCTTCTAGAATTATTCGTTGGACTTTTGGACCAACTATCAAGTGTGAAAACCAAAGTATGTGCTCCTAGAATTGACTGAGTGCACAAAAAATCCAAAAAATTCACTCTAGAAGGGGTAACGTAGGTTTTCCATTCCTGATGTGAGTTACTAGTACAAAATTCTCCCCTATGACCCAAGTTATAACGTAGGTTTCTCCACTATGGCTTGAGTTACCCTATTTTTAATCCCAAAACTTAGTCAAACCTCAATCAACTACTTCCAACTTCTAGGACAACATATTCTACACTTGTAGGACCTGTCAAAGCCTTGACAAGTCTCTGATAGTCATGAAAAAGCCTCCAAACATGTTCAATCTCCCTATGCAGGTATGGGGACATCAACATAAGCCTTCACATATAAATTTGCAGCTCATCTTTAGAGTGCGAACATGCAACTTTGAGACATTATTCTAAAAACAAGAGACCATACATTAGACCTGTACAAAACATAGAAATGTTGTCTATAAGGTTGAACACTAATAATAATTGGTTGACACCAATGGAAAAAAATACAATCCTAGCAAGCCCCCCTATGACATTGATGTCAACTTGACCCTGATCTTCCTTCCTGAATCTAATCACTAAAGATGAGTTGAATCTCTCTCACCCTTTTACATCAATGGCAAGGGAAAAAACATATAAAGTCCAACACCATGCCTTCTCCAACTTGAACATGCTCCTCCTCTATATGTAATGGGATACATACATCTTCTTAATGTTGTGAACACTCTCCTTCTCCTTCACTCGTGCAAGAGACTACATCAACCAAATCAAGGACTCCACTAAACATAATGATCAAATGATAAACAATGGGATACATGGATGAAATATGAAAACAATTCCAACACTTCTCCAATGATCACATAGTTGAAAAAGATATGCAATAAAATCCCCCTGGACACAAGCTAGGTCTGATTAACGACACACTAAATCAACAACACACTTTTCATTTAGTAGCAATAGTAAACTTTGATGAGCTCTACTTTTGTCACGAAAAACATAGAAACAATATCATTCACATTCCTTTTTTCTCATATCGCCACCTCCACACTATACTTTACCAACACAGTCACTATAAAAGTCAAATTATTCACTTCTGTGGAAACAAGAACTGATATAGCAAGCACATCCATGGTTGTTTTACAATGACTTTTACCACCACCATTCCCTCCATGCTACATTTCGGAAGCTATAAACTATCCAATGAACCGAATACCAAAAGATGTATAGGGATTCACCATGCATTGCAAAGAAATACCAACAACCCACACATGATGAAATAAGACTCTAAATATCTCTCCAATAGATTCCCAACACCCAGAGCATTCCATCATCAGCCAAACAATAAAATAAACACTATTACTTGGCTTTAATATTGCACACACATGTGCTTAAATGGAAAACTCATATTAATCATCGCAATGCATGCCTAGATCACTCAACCAAATCAATTCCAAGACTCGTGACAAGGACTTCTCATGACCCTATATATACCTAATGATAAGAAAAATAAAGTTTCAATGCTTTATCTCACACTATAGGGTGCATAGATGGCTGAAACATAATGAGCCAATGTAATGCATATCAATTGCCATCACCCACCTCTATGCATGATAAATACAAGACTGAGATAATATCCTCCACAAGCCCATATATGGTTGTCATAAGTGTTACTCAAATGTACATAAGAGTCCTGTATTCAATGCATGCCTAATATAATGACATAATGCATGTACATGGCATCTATGATCAAAAATATGTGCTCTACATAACAAAAATATAATCACAATACATATCACAAGATAACATGTGTAAACCTATCTAGCTGTTGGCCATAAATTAAAATTTGGTCAAGGGAAATATGATTATGTTATAATCTAGGGTTATGGATTGGGCTTTATGAAAGGCTTTGGAATGTATATATATGTATTTTAAAATTGAAAGGGACATAATGAAAATTCAATCTAGTAGTCCTAATTTTGGGATCTAGGGTAAAATATTTGTGTATATTTTTTATGTTCTCGCCATTGTATATTTTTTTTATTTTAATAATTTGTTTGCAGGTAATTTTGTATAGGCTTAAAACATAAATTTTCTATCATATTTGTTTTGGATTCAAAGGGACGCCTTTGTTGCTAATGGGTTTTTCTTAGGCCTGTGGTAGACCCTGTTACAGTGGGAGATACGCGGGATCAATTCTTGCTATGAAAGAAGATGAAAAACATTGGAAATATAGAGATTGATAAATTCAATGGAAAATGTTTTTAGTTATGGGAGTTCAATATGGAGGATCTGTTGGTGGATAAAAATCAGTGGATTGTAGTTTATCCGGGTACTAAACCAATGAAAATGTTAGCAGAATACTGGGTGCAATTGGATCAGAAGGTAAAGAGCATAATACGATTGTGTATCTCATATTCAGTATTATTGAATGCATCAGGGGAAGCTACGATGAAGGCTTTGTGGGACAAGTTAGGGACTTTGTAGCAATATAAGTCTCTGATGAAAAAACTGTTCCTGCAGAAAAGGTTTTATAACCCGAGGATGAAGGATGGAGACTCGGTAACAGAGTACATGAACACCTTTAATACTCTAGTAAGCTAGTTTTTATCTTTTGATATAAAAATTTCTGATGAAGATACGTGAATTAGTTTGTTGTGTTATCTACTAGATTCATGGAATAGTGTAGTTTTTGCTATAGGTATAAATACAACTACCTTGAAGTTTGATGAAATAGTCTCATCCTTGTTGTCGAAGGAGATGAGATGAAAAAATATGGAGAGCCAGAATGGAGATGCCTTTTCTATAAGAGGATGGTCTTAGAACATAAACAAAAAGAAGTCCTCAAGTAGGAGATCTAAATATCTAGGAAAACCTGTAAAGGTATGCTGGAAATATGGAAAATAAGGGCACTACAAAAAGGATTGTAAATCGAAAACTTATGAGAAAGGCAATGGATCTGATCATGCTCCTTCTGCAGAGGCGAAAACCACCTCATACAAAGGTGGGGATGTGTACTTGGATTCTTCTTCAAGTAGACATGTATATAATGAGAAATGGTTTATTGACTCAAGTGCATCCTTTCACTTCACTCCCCATAGAGAGTGGTTCTGTGAGTATGAGAAATATTATGGTGGTGATGTATTCATAGTGGATGAGAGGAAGGCTAGAATCATTGGACGTGGAAAATTAAAGTTGAAGATGAAAGGTGGAAGGATTAGAACACTTCCTGGTGTTCTGCATATTATTTCATTGGCAAAAAATATGATTTATGTAGGAAATATGGATGATGCAAGTATAAAAAATGTGTTTGAGAAAGATACCTACAATATGGTTCAGGGGGCACTAGCATTGACACAGGTATTTTTTATTGGAACTCTCTACAAGATTATAGGTAGCACTATTATTGATGGGTGAAACAATTTTGCGGTTCCTGAAAATGGAGCATAAAATCTATTGGTCTTTGGAGAAAATACCATGCCATGGCATCAAAGTCTTGGACATACTGGAGAGAAGTTCCTTTGAATACCATTTTGAGTCTCCAAAATGTCATCCACTTCTACCCACATTTCCATCATTTCACCCTCATTCTATACCTCATCCCTCATTCCGCAGCTACATAACGCTACATTAGATAGCCATTTTCATGATCATATGGGTTTAGCATTATATTTTCCAAAGTCATTTATTTTAAGTATTTTAAGTGAATTTGTGATTAAATTTTATATAATTAGCATGTTTTCATATATACATAAAAGTGGTATAACTTTTGTGATATTATAGGCCCACTTGGAGATTCTATAAGGGTCCTACTTGGCCTCCTAACTAAAAATTCGAATTTCAAATTCTAACTCATGAGGATTTGTAGAATATTTGAAGAAGATATGGATCATTAAGCTAAGAATGTTCAAAGGAGAATAATCATGGATTTTTTGATATGTTTCCTTCTCAAAACTATGAGAGAATTTGGAGAGGATTTGTATCTGATATTTTTAGGAGATTGGTTGTAACCACATGAGATAAATGTGGATTTAGGATATATTTGAGGATCTATAGTTATCTTCAATTTTCGTATAAATAGGAGTGCAACCTTCATACAAATGATTGTAAATTGTTAGTTGTTAGATATTAGAGGTAGCTAGTGTCTAGTTAATACTTGGAGATTCCAAGTTCCAGTCAAGATGTGATTTGTAAAGTGAGGAGAGAGAATTATTGTAATATCTTGTAATCATTTTATGAAATACATACTGCCACTTTGATCTCCAAGATGTGATAGTTGTTCAGTGTGCTTTCTAAGGAATGGAGGGACCCCATCTATTGAGATTGCAACAAGATGATGAGCTCAGTGGAAAGAAATCGCCTTCACTAAGTGGGCCCACAGGCTATTTTTGGCACAAGTCTATTTTTAGACTATGTCTATTTTTAGACATGTCGATCATATTCTATGAGTTGCAGGATGCTATTTGTGGATGGTTGGTTAAGTTGGAAAAATAGATGGACTTCTATTTTTAGACATATTGGTGGAATCCGTTTTTAGATTTCAACAAATAGATATGTCGAATATTATTAGCTCTTAACAATATTTGGACTCTAAACATTATCTTTATTCTCTTGAGCACTTCAAAGAAGTGCACAAATGTGGCACAAGAGCCGACAAAAGGAATTATGCTATTCCCGAGGGTTAAGTGGAGCTATTGCATGGATACTTCAATAGAACTATTCGTGATGATTGGTGGAGTTATTGAGGTAGTTGGTGGAGTTGTGTTCAGTTTAACTGAGTTAAACATAGTTGAGCTAGTTGTATCTAGTCTAACTGATTGATACATTAGTGAGAGTGGTGTGAATTAATTATTAATTAATTCACTAATTATTAACTCATTAATCAACTAAAGAATACATCATTTAACTACATTGCATGGACAGTTTCAGTGGAGACTAGTGAAGAGGTAGGTGAAAGAGTAGTGTGACTATCAGTTGTGACTATATTGTTGCATGATTTGCAACAACCAGTGATTGGAGATGCCAATGAGGATTGCATGATCAAGGCTGGACCAATTCAAGTTCATTCAGATCCATTCTTCGGCAGTGATTGCGTAGTAGAGGCAAGCTAGCAGGTGGCAGAGATTGGAGCATGTGTTTTTCTAGATCGGACCTGATTAGTGTGTAGCAATTGGAGATTATTCTGAGAGATTTGTGAGGAGCTTTGTATAATGATTGTTACATGATCTCTATGAAATATAATATACAAATAGTTGGGTATATACGTATAGTTGGGTTTTTTAGCCTGCTTTCCCCACAAAATATTGTCTTCATATGTGTGATTTTTTATGGTTTTAATGTGTGCATGCAATTGATTTTATTTCCGCATGTGATGATCAATGGTAGAAGAGATTTTGTATTGTGCATGAAGATAAAATAGTGTGTGATCAGGAAAATCTTGGTGAATAATATATCATTTATTCAAATTTCTACATGGTATCAGAGCGATATTGATCATTGAAGCAATTGCAAAACATTGAAGCGGTTGAGTTTTGTGCTGGTGGAATTCGAATTTGCAGTAGTGTTTTCTTGGTGTCGAAGTTGAGATGTCTTTCAACGGATTGCGATTGGAGTATGCCCTTGAGGGCAGCTCGAATTATATTTCATGGAAGGACAAGATGGAGGCGGTGCTGGATGACAATGGGTTGAAGGAGTTCATAGATGCAGAAATTCCAAAACCTACTTCTAGTGATGCTGTCGTACTTGACGCATGGCAAAAGAAGACAGCAAAGTGTCGAAGGATTCTGTTGGAAGGTGTGAAGGATCACATAGTGTCCAACCTTCATGGTAAAGCTTCTCCATTCTTGATGTGGAAAGCTTTGACAGATTTATTTCAAATCAAGAGCGACCAGAGGAAGTTGGCGCTCAAGGATAAACTCAGAAACATAAAAATGGAGAAAGGCGATAGTATGCCCAAGTACCTCACGAAGTTCATCCAATGCAGGGATGAGCTAGGAAGTGTGGGGGTGACTGTTGATGATGAGGACTTGGTGAGCTTGGCTCTCCTTGGGCTTCCGAAGAGTTGGCATTCCTATCAGGACTCTGTCAATGGTCGGGAGAAATTGCCAGGATGGGAGCGACTTTGGTCGAATCTTGTGCAAGAGGAGATAAGGCGGAGTACCAGGGACGGATCTTCATCAAAGGCATCTGATGAAGAGAATTGCGCTTTGGCTGCCAAAGCAAAGAAGGGGAAGAGCAAGAAATCTTCTCAGTCTGGTGCGAAAGGCAAGAAGCAGGACATGTCCAAGGTGAAGTTCTTTCACTGTCACCAACACGGACATTATGCCACAAATTGTCCGCAGAAGAAGAAAAATAAGCAGGCTGCTAGATCTGCAGCTGGAGAGGCCTTAGCCTCGTAGTTTGAGCTGGATTTTTCACTAATCGCATGCTTGGTCTCAAGTGTTATGGGTTCAGTGTGGTTTCTGGACAGTGGTGCGTCTTTTCACATGACAGGATATCGAGATTTGTTTACTGATCTGGATGAGAAAGATCTTGGAGTGCACATCGAGATGGGCGATGATGGTAGATACAGTGCGACCGGTATCGGTACCATTTCCTTCGAGAGGGAGTCTGGTAAACCCTTCGTATTGAAGGAAGTGATGCATGTTCCAGGATTGAAGAAGAATCTTATCTCTGTGGCGATGTTAGAAGACAAGGGATATGATGTTTTCTTTAGCGAGGGAAAGGCTTTCCTGCGCAGTAAGGCAACTGGTGAGACCCGGAGGATAGGGGTTCGAGTTAAGAACCTTTATTGTATCATAGGTAGAGATTCTCGCGAAAGAATGGCGTGTGCAAGGTATGAGTGGTGAGTCGAGATGAAGGCTAGCCATGGCACAGAGATTGGCCATCTTCACCATGGCAAGCTTTGAAAATTTTGCAAAGAGATTTTCATCGGGTTTCAAAGGCACACCTGCGCAACTTCAAATCAAAGGCAAGGGATGTACTTTGGGAAAATTTGTGAAAGCCACCTTTCACGAGAAGGATAGTCGCGCCACGATGATCCTTGAGAGAATTCACACAGACGTGTGTGGACTTTTCTTAGTAGCTTCAACAACAAAGCACAGGTACCATGTGATATTTGTTAATGATTTTTCTCGGAAGTGCTCGATCTTCTTCATGTAGAAGAAGAGAGAGACATACTCAAAGTTCTGTGAGTTCAAGGAACTGGTTGAGAAAGAATCAAGGAAGTAGGTGAAGGCTCTTAGGAGGGAAAATGGTGGTGAATTCATCTCTGGTGAATTCAAGGACTTTTGCAGCGCAGAAGGAATTCGAAGAGAGCTCATAGTGCCTCATAACCCACAGCAGAATGGGGTCATGGAGCGAAAGAACAAAACGATCGTGGGTGCTGCACGAGCGATGTTGCATGATCAGGGCCTTCCCATACACTTGTGGGCTGAGGCATGTAATACTACGGTTTATGTGAAAAACCGTTGTCCTCATAGGATACTTGGCATGAGTACACCCGAGGAGGCATTTTCAGGTAAGAGGCATGATATTTCCTATTTGAGGATTTTTGGTTCACCTGTTTACATTCATGTGACTAAGGATGCTAGGAAGAAGTTGGAGATGACTACAGAGGTTGGGATATTTTTTAGGACACTGATATGCCCCACAACTATCATGTGTATTTTCCAGACAGTTGCAAGACTGTTGTGCGACAGGATATCAAATTTCATGAGGAGAAAGACATGAAGTGTTCGCTTGAGAGGGAGCCACACTTGCATGCGGATGAGGAGCTATTAGTTCCTAAGGGTGAGCCTTAGGATGTGGATCAGCCACAAGAGGAGGTTCATGGAGTGGAAGAGACCACTCATGCAACGCCAATCATTAGAGGGCAGAAGCGCACTACAGAAGCTGAGCGACTGATTCAGGATGCAGAGAAGGTTGTAGGAGCACCTACATCACGGCGCAGACAGAGACAGTCACTTGACTGGTATACTAGATACATGGCTCTTAATAGCAAGTGTATCATGATAAAGCCATCCTCTTTTTAGGAAGTTGTGGAGGATCCCACATGGGTAGATGCCATGGTGGAAGAGTATGATTCGATTGTCAGAAAAAGTGCATGGGAGATTGTCCCAAGGCTAGAAGGGAAATCAGTGGTAGGTTCAAGATGGATCTACAAAGTGAAGCAAGCAGCTGATGGGAGTGTGGATAAGTACAAGGAAAGATTTGTTGCCCAAGGCTTCTCACAGATTGAAGGGATCGATTATGAGGAAACCTTTGCACCTGTCGCAAGGTATTCTTCCATACGGACGATTCTTGCTCTCTCAGTGTAGGTGGGGTGGCACATTCATCAGATGGATGTGAATACTGTGTTCCTCAACGGAGTGATTGAGAAGGAAGTGTACATAGAGCAGCTCGAAGGTTTTGAGATCTTCAGCAGCGAGTTGCATGTGTGCAGGCTCAAAAGAGCGTTGTATGGGTTGAAAAAGCACCTCGTGCTTGGTACACATGGATAGATAGTTATTTCACCGGACTTGGATTCTCCAAGAGTGAGGCGAATCTGAACCTGTACCAGATAGTGGTGGAGGGTAAGTTATTGATCATTGTACTTTATGTAGATGATTTGATTATGACAGGTGATGAACTGTTGATACACTCATGCAAGGCTAATCTTGCAAAGTATTTTGAGATGAAGGACTTGGGCCTCCTTCATTATTTCTTGGGATTGGAAATTTGGCAGTGCAGTGATGGATTGTTTGTGTCTCAAGGCAAGTATTCCCAGGAGATACTGGAGTAGTTCAACATCCATGGTTGCAAGCCTATCAACACTCCTCTTCCTGGTGGATGGAGGAAAGAGGATACTACATCGACAGTGGTAGTGGATGCCACTATTTACCGACAGTTGGTGGGGTCGCTTATGTATCTAGTCAATACACGACCTGACATATGCTACACTATTAACCAACTTTGTTGCAGGCTGCTTCAATGCTCTTTGAAGGTATGCAGCATGTAATAGAGGACTTTATAACACTGGATATGGATTTATACACAGATAGCTGATGAGGCAGTTTGTGGTTTACTTGATGCATTGGGGTTGTGGAGCCCAACGGACGTAAAGAGCACATCTAGAGGGATTTTAGTATCGGTTTGACATAAATTTGGTACAGCCAGGAGAAGCAGATCCGATGGACACTACTCGCCAGAGGTTGAGTATATGGTGGAGGTTTGGCTGATGCGAGCTATATGGATGAGAAGATCTTGTCATATTGGTTTACAATTTAGATCCTATCAGGATAGGATGTAGAATTGGTATAGACTGTGCTCCCGCACCGCATTTCATGATAGATCCAAACACATCGACATTAGGTACCATCATATCAAAGATTGTGTGCAGCAGAGAATCATGTTACTTTCATACATTCTCACGGAGGATCAGGATGCTGATATCTTGACGAAGGCGCTCACCAGGAGAAAATTCGAATACCACAGAGGCAGGATCAGGGTGGAAGATAATCCCTATCTTGTTGAGAGGGAGTGTTGAGATTGCAACAAGATGATGAGCTCAGTGGAAAGAAGTTTCCTTCACTAGGTCAGCCCGCAGGCTATTTTTGGCGCAAGTCTATTTTTAGACTATGTCTATTTTTTGACATGTTGATCATATTCTATGAGTTGCAGGATACTATTTTTGGATGGTTGGTCAAGTTGGAAAAATATATAGACTTATATTTTTAGACATATTGGGTGGAATCTATTTTTAAATTGCCAGTCTAAAAATAGATATGTCAAATATTATTAGCTCTTAATAATATTTGGACTATAAACATTATCTTATTCTCTTGGAGCACTTCAGTTAAGTGCATAGATGTGGCACAGAGGCCGGATGTATGAATTTCAATTTATTCAGGTTATGGAGTAACGATGATATCATAACTATGGATGAGTTTGGGAGTGTTATAGTTGGTGGAAGAATTTAGCGAATCAGCAACATAGTTGAGCTAGTTGTATCTAGTCTAATTGATTGATACACTAGTGAGAGTGGTGAGAATTAATTATTCATTAATTCACTAATTATTAACTCATTAATAAACTAAATAATACATTAGTTAACTACAGTGCATGGACAATTTTAGTGGAGATCAGTGAAGAGGTAGGTGAAAGAGCAGTGTGATTATCAGTTGTGACTAGAGTGTTGCATGAGTTTGCACCACACATGGTTGGAGATGCCAATGAGGATTTCGTGAGCAATTCTAGACCAATTCGAGTTCATTCAGAGCCATTCTTCAGTAGTGATTGTGCAGTAGAGGCAAGCTAGCAGGTGGTAGAGATTGGTGCATGGGTTTTGCTAGATCAGACCTGATTAGTGTGTAGCAATTGGAGATTGTACTGAGATCTTGTGAGGAGTTTTTTTATAATGATTTTTACATGATCTCTATGACATATAATATACAGATAATTGGGGGTTTTAAACTTTAAGCTTTCCCATAAAATACTGTGTTCATATGTGTGAATGTTTATGGTTTTAATGTGCGCATGCAATTGTTTTTATTTCCGCAATTAATGATCAATGGTAGAAGAGATTTTGTATTGTGAATCAATTCAAATAGTGTGTGATCAGGAGAATCTCAAATGTATAACATATTAGTTATTTAAATTTCTACACCATCAACCCAATTTTTCATACCCTTTTACATATTGGTAAGATAGTATAGTTTTTTTTATCTGATTTCTTTTCAACAAGTGTGTTTTTATTTTATGCAAGTGTGCTTTTCCTTTCAACAAGTGTGATTTCAATTATGCAAGTGTCCTGTGATTTCAATTCTACAAGAGTGATTTCAATTTCATGCAAAGTGTTATTTCCTTTATGAAAGTGTGATTTCAATTTCTTTATGTTTTATTTTATTTAGTTCGAATTAAATTGATTTAATTTGTTTTGTAACTAGTTTTAATTTCATTAGATTAATCTAATCTAAAATATAACCACCTAGTACATATAGTACAGGTATACCTAGTCAGTTTACAAAGCCCCGGGTTGAAAATTAAATGAAAGGAATTTAACTAACCATTAAAACACCCAACATACTGCATGGTAATGGTAAGATAGAAGGTATGTCTTATTTATCCCCGTATTTCAATTTCTGTGAACATTGTGTATATGGGAATTAGAATCAGGTGAATTTCCCCTTGGGCACTAAGCAGGAGAAAGGGATATTATAGCTTGTGCACAGTGATGTGTTTGGACCTATGGCAGTTCCATCACTGGTTAAACCTATGTATTGTGTCTCATTTATTGATGAATTCTAGAGGAATATATGGATATATTTCCTGAGGAAGAAATATGAAGTGCTTGGAAGGTTTAAAGAATTTAAGGCTCTCGTGGAAAATGAGACACAAAAGAAGACTAAGGTGTTGAGGACAAATAATGGTGGAGACTTTTTAAAGAATGAATTTGAAGAGTTCTGTAAGAAGTGTGTATACACACCATAGCGAAATGGAATTTCAAAAATAATTAAGAGGGAGATAATGGAAAAGGAAAGAAGCATGCTCAGTGGCACTATATTAGGGCAAGAATTATGGGCAGAGGCAGTGGATATTGCACGTTACCTAGTTAACAAATCAGCTTCATCAGTGTTGGAGGATAAGACTCCACATGAGGTATGGGGTAGAAAGAAACCCTCTCTTTCACATATGAGGGTATTTGGATGTGAAGTATATGTACATGTTCCAAAGGAGAAAATAAACAAGTTGGATAGTAAATCTAAGAGGTGAATTTTTATTGCATATAAGGATGGTTTAAAATATTATAATAATTGGAACCCAAAAACAAGAAAGGTTGTGTACAATTTAGATGTGGTGTTTAGAGAAGTGAAATATGTTATTAAACAAGAATTACTAACAAAGGCACCTGGAAATATAGAGTTTTAACTAAAGGAGGAAGAATTAGAGTCTGTAGAAGAACATGAATCAGAAGAAGAAGAGCCACAAACTCCAGTATTGAGAATATCAATTTGAGAGAGAAGGAAAATAGAGAGGTATAGTCCATATGATTTTTGTTCAAATTTTGTTTTATCTATTACTAATGATGATCCCTGAATGGTTAGGGATACAGTGGATTCAAAGGATGGAAAACATTGGAAAGAGGTCATGTTTGATGAAATGACATATTTGGACAAAAATTAGGCTTGGGATATGGTGGAGTTTCCAGTTGGAAGGAAACCCATTGGTATAAAATGGGTGTTTAAGAAGAAGATGAATGAAGAAGGCAAGGTGGAGAAATAAAAAGCTCGGTTGGTAGAAAAAGGTTATTCCTAGTTGTTGGGAATTGATTTTGGTGATATTTCGTGTCATGTTGCCAAGTTAGCTTCTATTAGATTACTTTTATATGTTGTCATTGATTTTTATTTTTAGGTATAACATATGGATGTGAAGACAACATTTTTTGATGGGGATCTTGAAGAAGAGATCTAGATGAAGCAACTACAAGGATTTGTGGTGAAGGGTAAGAAAGAACTAATATGCAGGTGAAAAAAATCTATGTATGGGTTAAAAAAATAACCAAGGATGTGGTATCATAACTTTGATACATATATATGGGGACTTGGCTTCATGAGAAGCAAAGCAGATCACTGTGTGTATTTAAATTAATTGGTGACCATGTTATTTATTTGTTCATGTATGTAGATGATATGTTTTTCATTGGAAATGACAAAGAAATTATCCAGGATTTGAAGACCCAATTGTCCTCAAAATTCAACATGAATGATATTGTTGTTGAAAAATATATTTTGGGCGTGGAAATTAAATGAGATGAGGAAAAGAGGAAGCTCTAGTTAAACCAGAGGAATTATGTCGAGAGAATATTGCAGAGGTTTAATATGTAGGATAGTAAACTTGTGAAGGTTCCTATTCCTGTAGGTGTAAATTTATATATTTAATAGTGTCCCAAGACAAAAGAAGAGGAAGAGGACATGTCTCATGTTCCATATGAGAGCGAATTTGGTATCCTGATGTATGCAATGGTATGTACTAGACTAGACATTGCACATGCAGTGGGAGTATTGAGTAGGTTTATGTCAAAACTAGGGAAGGAGAATTGGTCAATAGTGAAGTGATTTTTTAGGTATTTGTGTGGCACTCGTGATTATTGTTAATGCTACCAAGGAATACCAAGATTGGATAGATTTTTGGACGTCCATGGCTTTGTTGATGCAGACTAGGATGGAGATCTAAATCAAAGAAGATCTACAAGTAGGTATGTGTTTAACCTATTTGGAGGAGAAGTTAGTTGGATTAGTAAGAGACAATCTGTAGTGGCCCTTTCAACTACAGAGGCAGAATACATAGCAGCCACTCATGCAAGCAAGGAAGCAGTTTGGTTGCAAAGATTGTGTTCAAGTATGGGGTTGGTACAACAAGCTATAAGGATAGACTGTGATAGCCAAAGTGCAATTTTCTTGGCTAAGAACCCTTCTTATCATTCAAAGACAAAGCGCATTGATGTTCAATATCACTTTGTTAGAGATATGGTTGAGGCTAAAAGGGTGTTGCTGGTAAAGGTGGACACTTTGAAGAATGTTGCAGATGCATTGACGAAGTCTGTGAGCACTCAGAAGTTCTCTTGGTGTAGAGAAACAATGGGTGTTGAAGAATTGGCCCAATGACTAACCTCTCTTATGACCCCCATGTGTGGAAAGAAAAAAAAAAGTGATAGAATGGTCGGTGTATTTTAAATTATTTCCACGACTAAATCCATTTTGCACTGGTCACAATGAGGGGGTCATAGGGGGGGCGATATCCCCCTCTATCAGGGGTTTTACACGGGGGCTATAGCCCCCCTACACAGGGTTTGAGGCTACGACTCGGGAATTTTTTTTAGGCAGACCCAAGGATGTGGGGTGGACCCATATATGGTTGGTGGACCTACCCATGGTTTTTTGTAGATCTGGTCAAGGGAACTATGATTATTTTCTAATCCAGGGTTATGGATTGGGTTTTATGAATGCTTCGACATATATATATATATATATATATATATATATATATATATATATATATATATATATATATATATATATATATATATATGTGTATTGTAACATTGAAAGGAACATAATGAAAAATAAATCTAGTAGTCTCGCTTTTGGGATCTAGGGGAAAATGTCTATGTTTAATTTTTTATGTTCTCTCCATTGTATATTTTTTCTGTTTTAAGAATTCTTTTCCAGGTAATTTCTGTACAGGGTCAAAAAATAAAAATACTTGGTAATTCTCAGTGACATAACAACAACATATATCAACAATATGATGAAGGCTCTTTGCAACATGAAAACACTCATAGCAACAATAACAACAATAATCAACAACATAACACACCAATCAACACTAGATATTTTCCCTCGGTAGAAAAAACATGGTAGAAAAACAACCACCATATTGAGCATAAACCTTTGCAAGATAATATGAACATTAGCAACCAGCCTAGATCCATCTTAACCCCATATCTATCAAGCACCGAGAGGGATCAAATCTCTCTAGGTGAAAACTTATTTTTTGAGTGAAAAAATTGAGGAAAGGTTTGCACCTTGAGTTATTTGATCCCTCTCAGCTCTTGATAGTTCCAGGGTTAAGATGGATCTAGGTTGGTTTCAATCGTCGTGCGGTCATACAAAATTTGTTGAACATATCATTATTTTTATCATTTTAAATATTCTAAAAATGTCTAAGATTAATGATGAATGGAGAGACACTTACTAACTTGAATGATGAAAATGATGGAATAAAAATTTTAAGTGCAAAGTGACAAAGTAACAATGTTGAATGATAGAAAATGTGAGTAAAAAGAATGAATTCAATTACAAAAAATCTTCATTGCTATCTATCTGAAACTATTTTATTTTATTGTTCTTATTGTCACACATTTAGTTATTCACTATTACTATGTTTGAATGAAAAGTGATTAACAATGTTGAATGATGGAAAATGGAAATAATAAGGATGTAGCCAATTACAAATGGTTTATAGTTTCAAGAAGAAGACATTTCAGGTAAGTGAAAATTTTATTTAGGATTAAAATTCAAGTTTTGTACTTATGGTTGAATTATTGCAAAACATAAGTCAATTCATGTCATGAATAATTTTTATGTTCTCACACTAAGAGTGTGTGTGAATGTTTTGGGGATGAGATAGAGATATAGATGGAGGGGGGGATAGAGGGGAGAAGAGAGATGCAAAGACAGGGTGGGGAGGAAGATATAAAGATATGGGGAGAGAAGGAGAAGAGAGAGAGAGAGAGAGAGAGAGAGAGAGAGAGAGAGAGAGAGAGAGAGAGAGAGTGTGTTTGGGGGGTGAGATATCGAGGTAAAGAATGAGAGACAATGGGAGATATAGATATAGATGGAGGGGCCAGAGATGTGGTTACATTGAAACCAATGCACACTATTAATCTAATTACTTTGAAATTAATGTACATCATACATCTAGATGCATCAAACCATAAATCAACATACATTTAAATCAATGCATCTAGTGCAAACAATCAAATAGGATTAGAAATCAACTTCTATACTAAAATAAATGCATCTTGTGCAAACAATCAAATAGGATTAAAAAAGAAAATTCTACACTAAATTCAATGCATATATTGGAAGCAATCAAATAGGATTAGAAATCAATATCTACACTGAAACCAATGCATAGAGGGGGGAAGAGAGATGCAAATAGAGGGTGGGGTGGAATAGATATAGATATGGAGAGAGAATTGTTAGAGAAAGAGAGAAGGAGAAGAGAGAGAGAGGGAGTAGAAAAGGGAGGGAGGGGGAGAGAGAGATAGATATATATGGAGAGAGTGTGTGTATGTTTGGGGGGTGATATGGAGAGACATAGATGGAGTGACAATGAGACATAGAGATATATATGGATGGGGTATAGAAGTGCTCACATTGTAATCAATGCACATTATTAATCTAATTACTTTGAAATTAATGTACATCATACATCTATTTGCATCAAATCAGAAATCAACATCTACACTAAAATCAATGCATCTAGTGCAAACAATCAAGTAGGATTAGAAAGAAAAATCTACACTAAAACCAATTGATCCATTGCAAGAAATAAAATAGGATTAGAAATCAATATCTACACTAAAACCAATGGATCCAGTGCAAGAAATCAAATAGTAGTGGAAATCAACGTCTGCACTGGAACCAATGCATCTAGTGTAAGGTATTAAATAGGATTAGAAATTGACATCTACACTGAAATAAATTCATATACTGAAAGTGATCAAATATGATTAGAAATCAACATCTACACTAAAACCAATTCATCTAGTGAAAGCAATCAAATAGGAGTAAAAATCAACATCTAACTAAAATAAATGCATCTAGTGTAAGGTAATAAATAGGATTAAAATTAACATCTACATTGAAATCAATGTATCTAGTGCAAGTGATCAAATTGGATTAGAAATCAATTACTACACTTAATTCAATACATATGTTTTAGTGAAAAACCAAAATATTCATGACTTTCTAGATCTAACTTCTATGTCTATATGTGTCTTTGCGTGTCTCTTTTTTCTTCCCTCTCTCTCCACCTTCCATTCTGTGTCTATCTCCCTCCCCCTCTCCTTCTCTCTCTCCTCATCCCTCTCTTGTCTGTCTCTCTCTCACCACCTCTCCCTTTCTCTATATTTATCTTCTTCCCTCTCCCCCCTACCATCTATATCTATACCTCCCTCCATCTCTCCTTATTTGTCTCTCTATCCCATCCCTTGAAACACATGTCATGATCTCTCTCTCTCTCTCTCCCTCTCTAACTTTCTTTGTCTCTCCATTCTTCCCTCTTTCCCCCTAATTCTATATCTCTATCTCCCTCTATCTATCCTTCTTTATCTCTCTATACAATCATGTATACACTATCTCTCCATATATGTCTATCTATCTATCTCTCCCTCTTCTTGTCCCTCTCTATCTATTCCCTCTCCCTCCCTCTGTCTCTCTTCGTCTTCTCTCTCCATATCTATCTATCTTTCTCCCTCCCTCTCTTTTCCTCTCTCCTCTTCCCTCTCTCCTCACTCCATCTATATCTCTATCTCCCATTGTCTCTCCTTATCACCCCAAAAACATACACTCTCTCTCTCAATATTGATGTCTCTCCCTCCCTCTTCCCCTCCCCCTCTCTCTTCCCCTTCTCCCTTGTCACTCCCTCTCCCTCTCCACCTTTCTCTCTTTGTCTTTCTTTCCCTTCCAACTCCATCTCTCTTCCCTTCTCTCTCTCTCTCTCTCCTCTCTCTCAAGTCCTCTCTCTCACTTCCTCACCCACCTCCCTCTATCTCTTCATCACATCACACAACAATGATAGAATACAATGTTCAGATGTTTCCAAGATTTAGATTGAGACATATACTTATATTTTTTTATTATTATTATAAATATATCCATTACAAATATATTGAGCTGACCTTAAAAAAGTTTACAAAATTTCTTACATTACATCTACACATTAATATGAATATTAGATAATAATATTAATTTGGCCCATGGTATTTGGCCCATAGGCTTCACATAAATAAAACATCCTTTTTTAGTGTCCTTAAATATGAAGATGATTATGGAGTAAATATAAAAATCGGGTTTATTTATTTATCATATCTCTAGTTTATTTATATTTTTATTTATTTACCATACCTATTTATTCCTCAATAATACTTATTTATTTAAATATGGTATTTGACCCATGGTATTTAGCCCATGGTATTAATAATAAATTGTTCCATGGTATTTGGCCCATGGTATTAATAATAATTTTTTCCATGGTATTTGGCCCATAGGCTTCACCTAAATAATTTTTTTTTTTGAGTTTCCTTAAATATATAAGGAGGTTTATGGAGTAAATATAAAAATGGGTTTTATTTATTTACCATACCTCTCGAGTAAGTATAAAAACAGGTTTTATTTATTTACCATACCTCTAGTTTATTTATATTTTTATTTATTTACCATGTACCTTTTTTACTGTTCGTAAATATAACTTTGGGTTAAAAGGTAGGGATAATTATTACAAATATATTGATTACAATTAAGCCGACATTACAAAATGTTTACAAACTTTCTTACATTACATCTACACATGTGCCCTATATATTGAGCGAACATTACAAAAGTTCAAAAACTTTATTACATTACATCTACACATCTACCCTATACTGGGTTGTAGAGCACCTCTCGGCGCAACAACATAAATACAATGATGCAGTGGCGGCAACAATATATATCACTTTAGTAATCCTCCTCATCAATATAGGCATCATACGCGACATGGCTCAACAACATGAATCCATACTCCTCAATATGTGGTAAGACACATTAAAATTACTTCGTGTGACCATATATAGACCCAATGATAAGAACAATAGAGTTACATGGATTTATCTTGCACTCCAAAGTGCATAGATGGTTGAAACTGTAATATTCCAAAATTTGCATGCACCAAATTGGAATATTAATTGTTTCTTATGTCATCTAGGAAATGAATAAAATGGGTAAAAGGCCCATGAGTAGGAATAAGATCCTTCATAGTGTGAAAAGGATCAATGGAGAAGCTTAATTTTTCACTTTCCAGTGTGAAAAGGGGCAATTTCATGAGGACAAGGTCAAGTTTGACCAAGTCAACAACGCTGCCTAAGAGGTGTAGCTTGCATGAGAAGACAACACAGTTTTTGAGGGAGAAAGATTCTTTGTGGAAGAAACCCTAATGTGTGGGGTCCAGGGAAAAGAGGCATTCACTTGCATAAAAGGAGGAAGAGGCAGCCATAGTGAGACATCTTGGAGCATTTGATCATTTGTCTTCTTAGAAATATTTGTAGTCCCAACTGTTTAGCTGAGTTGCAGTGTTGCTTAGCACGAGGGATTCTTGTTTAGGATTTCCTCTCCTTCTTGAGAGGCCTCTTGAAGTGTTGCACTTCATTTTCTCCACATATTGGCTCAAGGCCAAAGCCATTATTTAGTCATTGCATTATTTCTGCTGAAGTATAATGTAGTGTTGTTGGGTGTTGCAGTGGAGGGGTTCCACACACCATTCCTTGTCTCATCTTTTAGATGAGGAAGCTTATATTCCTCGAGAAGATTAGTAAGGAAGGTTTCCAGAGCATATTTTCATATTTTGGCATCAAGGCCAACATATCCCATCATAGACAGCGCAGTCTCGCCTCCATACTACATTATTTCAGTGCACACTTGCAGTGAGAGGTTGCACCAACTTCTTGGAGGGCAAGATCTACAGCTGGGATCAGCCTTGCATTGAGAGATCCATTGGAGGAGTTTTGTTTCAGATTGAGCATCATCTTCATCCATCTCCATGCATTTATAGTATTGAGTTGCAGCTGCTGCCCAACCACTCCGGCATTTCTGCAGATCTGCCATTTTTATGTATATTGTAGCCAATCCTTCCAAGGATTGTGTATTTTGGCTGTATTACTGTTTTCAGGGGTTTAGAGCTTTCTCCCCCTCATTTATTTGAGCTGATATTTTTATATCACTCTATTATCATGTGTTTTGTTATAGTTTCTCCCATGAACTGCGTTATTTTAGTCATATGACATTCTGCATAGCAGTTTTACTTCATTGTCTTGTATATGTTTCATTGAGGCTTCCATTGCCTTGCTGGAGTGATTGATTCCTCCAAATATTGTATATATTTGCTGCTATATAAGATAATTGTTGGCTATACATATCTTCATGTGTTCACAGCTATAGGAAAACGTTTTCTTTCCATCTCATGTGCTTACATTGTTGCAGTCCCCTCATCGGGCACTATCTGAGGACATCTAAGAGTGGGAGATTTGTTTAACCCACTTAGAAGGATTTATTTGGAGCCTCCTCTTGGATTCAGGTCTTAAATGCATTGGTCTAAGGGATCCAGGTCCTATTTTCAATTCCCGTAGCATCCATTACTCGAAAATGCATTTTCCAGTCATGCCTTACTAGTTGTTCCAGATTTGGGATATTACAGTGGTATCAAAGCTACTTTCTTGGCTCAACCTGTGAGTCTAAGCCCAAGAAGATCAGAATATTGAAGAGGATGGGATTTATCTCATCATATTTTAGATCCATGAAGAACCTCCCTAAGGAGGATAAGCATAAAGAAGAGGAAGAACCTTGCACTTCCTATTCTCATCAAGGAGACAAAGAAATAAGCAGGAGAAAGACTCCATATTTTGGAGAAGAAAAAGGGGATAAGCTTACCAAGCTTCTTCCTAAATCTATATATATGATTCATGAAGATTTCAAGGATATCAGGAGGAAGATGCATGGAGAATCTCCTGGAGGGTTTGAATCTAAAGAAAACTCTAGATTTGAGGAGTGTGAGCATGCAACTACACATCCTAATACTCAGCGCAGTCACATGTATAGGATTGTCAGAAGAGAGATGGAAAGAGAAGAATAGGTTGCTAGGAGGGAAACCCTTAGTTATTTCTTGAAACAGTATGAGTTTAAAACTCAGAAATTCTGAGATCATCTCAGTTTTTTAGAGTTTTACAAGATGAAGGTCAAAGGAAAAGAGTAGAAAGATAGATTTCTTCTATCTACCTTTGAGGGTTCACATACATGTTCAGCCAAATCTTTGGTGGAAGAGTTAGATACCTTCTTGCAATAGCACCAAATTCCTGAAGATGAATCCATCAAAGTTGCAGCGCTGCATCTGAGAGGTAAGGCTTTTGCCTGGTGGATTTTTGAATCCTTTTCTTTAAGAAATGTAAACATTGCATCCTATGCTAGTTTCACTAAGGCATTAGTGAAAATATTTGATGAAAAGATTCATGAGACACCCATGGTGGAGGTAAACCAAAGAATTCAAGTAAAAATATTTCATGAAAACTTGCACCATACTTTGCCGAAAGAAAGGTTTTCATCTCACACCTTTGAGCAAAGGAGCATGGAGATCTATTTTTAAAAAATGGATCCAATCATTAGAGAATTTCCCACTCATGTTGCAAAGATTGAGGGCAACAGTGCTATTAGATCTGGAGTTTTTCTAGCAGCTCATGCAGAGGAAGGAGGAGCTCTTGCTCCAAATATAGGGATGCTTTCATCTTTGCAAGGAAGTCCCCAAGATATCATGTGTGGAGATCAAGGTACAACTCATGTTTTACCTATGCCATTGTTGAGGAGGTGTGGAACCATGGAGACACAAGGAGAAGGTAGGGAGGAGACCCGGCATCATGATATGAAGAGTACACATCCCTAGTCATTTATAGAGGTTGATGCACCTAAGAAGGTGAGTGGATTGCGCAGTGGAAGCATGGAGAGTTATCTCCATTCATCTATTCAGTCATCTCTTGATGATGATGTCTCATTGCATGGAGAAATTATTCCGAGGAGACCACTGGATCAGCAGAGGAGGATGGATGCTTCACATGTTTGGGCACCACTCATGGATTTCAGGAGGGTGGAGACCTTGGTAGAGCTTGATACAGTGCTGGGATTTTGGGTTAGACTCAAGGAGAGAAGGAGCATTCCCTCAACATCATTTTTACCCACTTCCATTTTAGATTCTGTGTTGTGGTAGAAGAAACAGAAGAAGGATAGAAGCCTTCCAACTTGCATCTTTCACATGGGAGATGTCAAAGGAGAGGGCAGCCATATGACAGATGTTCTTCATGAGAGATCATCAGCGCTGCCACTATGGAGGTTAGATCCATATTGGAGCTCCCAGATATTGGTGGAGTATTCCAAGGATCTTTTCACTTACATGATCTTGGATGAATAGTTGCATGAGGAGGGATATTCAGTCAAAGATGGGGTCATATTTTATCATGGTAGGATCTTCTTTCCTAGAGATTCCAAGCTCAAGGAGAAGTTGCTACAAGCAGCTCAGAAGGATTTGCTTTTCAGTCCCAGTTATTCTATGAGAGCATACCACACCATCATGGAGGGGTATTTTTGGAAGGGCATTGAGGAGGATGTATATCAACATATGCAGAGATGCATGGACCAGATGCAGATGGAGGAGAGACATGACTCTTTGAGAGAGTTAGCACAACCACCTCTTTTCCCTTTGGAGATGAGAGGAGACTCACTTATGAGCCACTCCACTTGTATGAGAAGGAGGTATGGTAAGGGTATTCATTATTGTTTACATGATTATTTGTATGATGTGTGTATGCATCCCTTAACCATACATGTGCAGAATGGTGCTCCAAGGAGGAGCATTATTTTTTCTAGACCATATGGTTTAGATGAGGCCATAAGCATGATTGATGGCCATTCCCTGGGAGGACTTGGGGAAGATATATATTATGGAGGACATGCTCTTTGTATACCTTACATCATTCACTTCCTCCATACTTATGGGGAGATTGGAACAGCAGGAAAGTGGTTGAGAAGCCACTTGTTTTATCAATCTCTATTGTAGTTGAGGGTCAAGCTGTTATGGTTGCACTTGAGGGACCATAGTCCTTCTCATTTTTTTCATATGGAAGCAAGTATGATTCTCATTTTTTCTCCCTATGGTTCTATTTTTGTTTTCTTTATGAGGAGCATGCTTAGGAGAGAGACACATTGTGTGGATGTGTCCTTTGAGGGAGAAATTCCTCACACTTTTTGCACTACATGTTCTAAGGGGAACATGAGATATGATATGGTTACCTCAACAACACATTTTTCATTTTATGAGGTGAGCCATATGATGGAGATGATGCCATACGATGATGACTTCCAACTCATCATATATCGAAGGATTTGGGCCAGCTTGATTTGCAGTGTTGGGGAAGAGATATTTGGAGGTCTAGTCCTCATTTTTCCACTTGAGGGAAAAATTATTGCAGTCCATGGACAGCCAACACTATACACTTATCATAAGTGGAGAGATGGACAGCGTGGGGTAGGCTAAATTGTCTACCATATGCAGATTTTCATCCCACCTACTTTGCCGGAGCCAAAGTTGGATGACAGCTTTCAGGAATTGCTTAGTTGGAAGGTGACTCATTTTGCAGGGCTCATAGCTTGGAGATGGAGGATCCATATGGGAAAGATAGTTCCCATTCTATTTCATATTCCATTCTTCAAAGGGACCTCTAGACATCACTTTGCTATCCTCTTGAGTATTTCACCTTTTCATGATGATGGTTTGATAGCTAACTTGCATGTTGAGGAGGAGAAATGTGGAGGCTTGATTGATGAGATAGCATCACTTTCCTTGGAGGATATCATCATACAGGGATGCTACAGGGAGAGGAGAAGAGAATTCAGTCTATCCTTGCACTTGCTTGAGGACAAGCAATCTCTGAGAGGGGAGGACTGTAATATTCCAAAATTTGCATGCAGCAAATTGGAATATTAATTTTTTCTTATGTCATCTAGGAGATGAATAAAATGGGTAAAAGGCCCATGAGTAGGAATAATATCCTTCATAGTGTGAAAATTATCAATGGATCAGCTTAATTTTTCACCTTCCAGTGTGAAAAGGGGCAATTGCATGAGGACAAGGTCAAGTTTGACCAAGTCAACAGCGTTGCCTAAGAGGTGTAGCTTGCATGAGAAGACAACACAGTTTTGGAGGGAGAAAGATTCTTTCTGGAAGAAACCCTAATGTGTGGGGTCTAGGGTAAAGAGGCATTCACTTGCATAAAAGGAGGAAGAGGCAGCCATAGTGAGACATCTTGGAGCATTTGATCATTTGTCTACTTAGACATATTTACAGTCTCAGCTGTTTAGCTGAGTTGCAGTGTTGCTTAGCACGAGGGATTCCTATTTAGGATTTCCTCTACTTCTTGAGAGGCCTCTTGAAGGATTTCACTTCATTTTCTCCACATCTTGGCTCAAGGCCAAAGCCATTATTCGGTCACTGCGTTATTTCTGCTGAAGTATAACGTAGTGTTGCTGGGTGTTGTAGTGGATGGGTCCCACACACCATTCCTTGTCTCATATTTTAGAGGAGGGAGCTTCTATTCCTAGAGAATATTAGTAAGGAGGGTTTCCAGAGAAAATTTTCATATTTTGGCATCAAGGCCAACATCTCCCATCATAGACAGTGCATTCTAGCCTCCATACTATGTTATTTCAATGCACACTTGCAGTGAGAGGTTGCACCAGCTTCTTGGAGGGAAAGATCTTCAGTGCTGGGATTAGCCTTACAGTGAGAGATCCATTGGAGGAGGTTTGTTTCAAATTGAGCATCATCTTCATCCATCTCCATGTATTTCTAGTATTGAGTTGTAGCTGTTGCCCAGCAACTCCAACATTTCTGCAGATTTTCCATTTTTATGTATATTGTAGCCAATCCTTCCAAGCATTGTGTATTTTGGTTGTATTAGTGTTTTCAAGGGTTGAGAGCTTTCTCCCCCTCATTTCTTTGAGCTGATATTGTTATATCATTCTATTATCATGTATTTTGTTGCAGTGTCTCCCATGAACTGCTTTATTTTAGTCATATGACATTCTGCATAGCAGTTTTGCTTCATTGTCTTGTATATGTTTCATTGAGGCTTCCATTGCCTAGCTGGAGTGATTTATTCCTCCACATATTGTATAAATTTTCTGCTATATCAGATATTTTTTGGCTATACATATCTTCATGTGTTCACAACTATAAAAAAACGTTGTCTTTCTAGCTCATGTGCTTACATTGTTGTGGTCCCCTCATCGAGCACTATTTGAGGACATCTAAGAGTGGGAGATCTGTTTAACCCACTTAGAAGGATTTATTTGGAGCCTCCTCTTGGATTCAGGTCTTAGATGCATTGGTATAAGGGATCCAGGTCTTGGTTTCAATTTCTGTAGCAGCCATTACTGGAAAATGCGTTTTCCAGTCATGCCTTGCTAGTTGTTCCAAATTTGGGATATTACAGAAACATAATGAACCACTACAATACATTCCAACCACCATGTCTGACCTCTATGCATGATTAATACAATACTGAGAGAATATTCTCCGGAAGCCCATATATGGTTGTCATAAGTGCTACTCAAATGTACATAAGAGTCCTCTCTTTAATGCATTCCTTATATAATGAAATAATGCATGTACATGAATTCTATGATAAAAAATATGTGCTCCACATAGAAGAAATATAATCACAATGAATATCACATGATAACATGTTTCAACCTCTCCAACAGTCAGCCATAGACTAAGATCTCAATAGCGGTAATCAATAATACATGGTAATGCTCAGTCTCCTAACAACAACATATATCGACAAAATGATGAAGGATTTTTGCAACATGAAAACCCTCATAGAAGAAATAAAAATATTAAAAAACATAACACAAAAATAAACACTAGATATCAACCCTCTCTAGTAAAAACATGGCAGCAAAACAACCACCATATTTAGCATAAACCTCTGCAAGGTAATCAAAACTAGTAGAAACAACATAAATAAAATGATGCAATGGTGGAAGAAATAAATATTGCTTCGGAAATCCTCCTGATAGATATAGGCATCATACACCACATGGCTCAGCAACATGAAGCCATACTGCTGCAAAAATTATAGTTATAGTACTAGATAGTAGATCAACAAACAACCAAGATATCTATAGCAGAAAATAACTCAATACATCAATATACCCTCCATATAAAGTCACCAACAACAACACCATCACAGATACCCTAAGTGGATCTCAATCATCAATAATATCAATGAGAGACCAATAAAATAATGTGTGAAATGAAAAAAAACCAACCATTATGATTTGTACAATAACAACAACAACATAACATAGTTCCATCATGGCCAACTCTTAATTACTCTGCATAATAGTTATAAATCTATGTTATTGGAACAATGCAACTAACTACAACCATACACAATAGGTTCCATGCAAAACCATAAATTTTTTCTTCATAGCAACAACACAAGCATAACAATCTCACACTCCCTGGCAATGTATACAATTTGCTCATATAATTATGGAAGCTATGCATGGCATATCATGAGCTCAAATAACCATAAATATGAATACGCAATTTTTCCTCAATCTAATACAAAGAAACTACATATAAACACATGCAAAACTATGAGGGAGCACATAAACCATGTAAACCCAAGAGACATGCTCCTCAACCTTTGATAACTCCTGCAGTAGACCAATGTCAGGTAAACACATAACATGAGGAACATAGGAAGCTCCTCCAAATAATATCTTCCTCTTTTTCTAGAAAGGGACCATAATTACATAAATAAATCACTAAAACAATGGAATCATATGAGATTCTACCCCTAGACATGTTATCTCCATATAATATCAACACCTTGGAAAAATCTCTCCCAAAGAGATTTGTGCTCATGTTCACATCACAAAACCTCTATCAAACCTTTATCACAATATACTTGGCAAATGTAACATTATTAGGATAAAACAACATCAAAAGGGTAAGAATCATCAAACCCTATATGCATACATCAAAATAACTACCCATGGTTGAACCAATCAATATCCAAGTTTTAAATTTCAATAAACTAAACCTTGTACAACTCCCCTTGAGCTCATGAACCTCCTCAACAACTAAATATTTTCATGTGCACTACTCTTTCCATGGTAGCACCTTCAATTATTCTACATGAAAAATCATGATGCACCATATTCTCCCCCTAAGGCCATGTGAGCCTTAGTTTCTCCTTGCATAATCTTAATGCTCCTTATTCCTCTTAATTTTTAGGGATTGATATCTAACATGTGGATCTTTCTCTATATTATTGCCTAGTATTTATGGCATAAACTTTTCTCCTTTACTGGATGGACTTAAGAACCATGGTATTTTGAAATTTTTCCATATGGCAAGGATTTTCACACATGTAGCATCTAATGTTATCAATGAACAAGGGAAAGGGCTTGGATCTCAGAATCTTGCTTCTATTCCTCTTTCTGTAAGACCTACATTCAATAGCCTTATCGCCAAAATCATTGCATGAGTAGTATTAACCATAAAAAGAACTGGTATACCTGATTGTTGTTGAAATTTTAAAGGGGGGTAGCCCTCCTTGGTTGTTTTCTTGTTAGGGAATTATATCCAAATTCTTCTTCTACTTCATGCTTTCGTAATTTATTGCAATATTTCCAAGCTTCTATCAAATGAAGCATGCCACATCTACCAAGGGTAGGAATGATATTTTAGGTTCTTTTCTTGGCATGAACTTAGGATTATCTTCCTTGAGCTCCTTGTTTGACTATTGGTTCTATTGATGGATTTATTTCTTGCAACTTTTGCTACTACTACAATTTGTTTTTCTTGTATCTGTAGCTAAACTAGTTTCTCCTTTCTGTAGGTTGTGATCTGATTTGAAAAATGTATAATTTAGGAAACTCTTCAGCTGGGTGGTTATCTTCTCTAAATCACCCCTTAATGAAACCATTTTAGTGTCTAATCTCTCACATTGACCCTCCTTTTATCTATATTGCTTCCTCATTCCCTCTTCAACTTGCCTTCCTTATTCTAGTTGGGATTTTAGTCTAATGATTTCTTCTTCGAAGGAACATTCCTTCTCATAAAACAATTGTATTAATTTATATTGATATTTTTTTTTTAGTCGTGATCCTTTTAATCTCAGTTTCAAGTGATGCTATTTTGTTTTTTTTTTCATATTCAAAACTTTATGACTCTTGATTTCTCCATCTGATGTTAAACTATCCTTTCACTTGGATAATCAACTTCAAATAATAGATTATCATCTTCTAGAGCAATATTCTCAAGTATGCCATCATCATTATCAGTATAAGGAAATGGGAATCTAGATGTGTAATGACCATAACGATTACAATTAACACAAAATGCATCAGTTGAATTTCCTTCATGATTTTTATCCACATCCTTGACCAAGAAAAAGAGGGGTTCTTCTAGATCTGAAGTATTTCTCGTATGTTTGTTTCCTTTAATTTTCTAAGACTACTTATTGTTTTTTCCCACAAATAAAAAATCTACTCTGGAGTGATCAAGATCCACTAGAGAGAACCGGCTCTAATACCACTTTTTATAAATGTAGATCACAGCTAGGGAGGGGGGGTGAATCAATAGTGATGGAAATTATAAATTTTTTTCTTATTAATTAATCCATTAAAAATTCACCATATGAAACACATTAAATGAGTTTAGAGCATCATCAGTAACATATAACCATAAAAATAATCACACACATAAAGACACTGATGATTTTTGGTGGAAACCCTCAAGGGGAAAAAATCACTTGGTGTTGTTGTATTTCTTTGTATTCTCTTATTATTATATGAATAAATAATTTTAGATCTTTTAGCTAGCCATGAACAGCTAGGAGCCACTACCCCTATGAACAATATTGTTGGCCATGACCATCTACGAGCCACTACCCCTATGAACATTATTTCTAGCCACCACTATCTAGGAAGTATATACTCACGTGACTTTGGAGGCCACCACCTATTGGAAGCCTCCACTCCTAATAAGCATCACCTAGTCACCACTGGACTATCCAGCCACCACTGGATGGAGATACTACTCCCGATATATATATTTTTTTTTACCACCACCAGTAAGGAGCCACTAACCCTATCATATTCATCTACTACTAAATAAAGGCCAACACCTCCTCAAACTATAGGAACCATGATTTCATTCATTTTCAAACTAGACTCTAAGGATAACTACACATCTAAAAACCAACACATCAATCCTTTACAAAATGATAAAATGTCTAAGAACAAAATTTTCATACAACACAATATTATGATGAATCTAATAGCAACTACCATACACCAAATAATCTACAATCAGTCCTTACTCCATCTTCTCACTCTCTGCATAAGATATTGGGTGAAACACACTTCTACTACCTCCTACAACACTTGCAAATAAATTTATATTTTATGCATAATTTCCCTCAAAACTTGCATACTATTCTCTTCACTCACTCTCACTCAACCAACAATGTAACCAACTAAAACTCCTCAAATAAATTTCTAATATATAATTTTTTTGAATGATTAAAATAATAAATATAATTAGACTAATGTAAATATAATAATATTTGTTCACATGCTCTAAATTGGTCCAAAATTTTGATAATTCTCCTCCTTGACCTGATCCTCCATGATCTCCATTAAATGATATTCATTAAATGAGAGATAATATAAAATTTAACCATCTTCTATAAGACTTCCTCATACATTTGGACCAATTACTAAGTGAAAAAACCAAAGTATATGCACCTGGAATTGAATAACTATGCATATAATTTGTAAAATTCACTCTAGAAGGGGTAACACAACTTTTCCCTTTGGTATTTGAGTTAATAATTTAAGTTTATTTTTTGTGACTCGAGTTACCCATTTTGTCAGCTCAAACATCAGTCAACTACTTCCAAATTCTAACACACCTTATTCAACACCTGTAGGACCTATCGAAGACTTGAAAAATCTCTAATAGTCATGACAAAGCCTCCAACCATGTTCAATCTCCATATTCAAGTATTAGGACATTATCATAAGCCTTCACCTATAAATTTTCAACTAAGCTTCATGGGATGGACATGTAACTTTAAGACACTATTCCAAACACATGAGACGATACATAAGACCTGTACAGAACATAGATATGATGATTATAAGGATGAACACTACTAAAAATTGGTTGATGTAAATGGAAACACTATAATCCCATTACATAGGGCATCATGGAATAAGTCATATGATGAGGGAAATATCAATATATTGAATGGGGTTTATGAAAGGAAAAAACCACGAGGTAGCTTAGTTCTAAAGAGAGTCGGATTTAGTGACAACAACACTAAATCCATATAGATTTGATAATTTTGATTAAAAAAATTTCTACAGATGCTCATGTTGAAAAAGAGCTGACACCATTTTGATTGGATGGAAAAGTTAAAATAAAATTACCACGCATTCTATTAGGGTAATTTATTATTATGAATGATTCATTTTAATATTTGTGATTAAATTTTCAATTATTCTAATTCTATATTTTCCATCTTACAAAGAAAAAATGAATACTATATAACCTAAAAGTGAAAATATTCGTAAGAATTGTCGGGTTATTTCTCAATCTATCAACATATTATAATGTGAAAATACTTTACTAAAGAAATGTATCCAAACCTAAAAAAAAAATCTAGAGGTTAAAATATCTCTAGAGGTAAAATTGAGAATCTCTTCACCAATAATTTAATTATCCAACTCAAATTTTATATAGAATGAGTTAGTGTTTTTACAAGAGATCTAATTGACCTAACAATTAAAACCATTATGCTCTTCCATGAGAAAAGTACACAATCTTATTGAAATTTGGAACTTTGAAGATCAACTTGGCAATATACTGATTAGTATTTTGTACACATTTAAAGCAATCAAATACTAAAAATTCAATACCAAAATAAGTAACTACTTTAAATCCATTCTCTTCTAATTTTTTTTCAATTTTTTTCATGAGCTTTGGCATTGTGATATTATATACTTACCAACAATAATACCATGGAATTTTATCCTGTTAAAAATCTTTCTTACTTTAAATAGGTCATTTTCCACATGACTACCATGGGAAAAACCATGAGTTCTCATAAACTTGGATGTATAAAACCATATATAACTTGACTGATCCAAGTTTACCAAAACAACCCTAACATCATAAACACATATAAAGTATATCATTTGGAATATTATAATGAAAAATATCAAATTAAAATAATAATATTCATTTCAATTTTATTTTTAATTTTAATTTGACCAAATCAACATAATATTGCATTACATAATGGTCAATTTTTATTTGTGTTATTTTAATTTGAATGGGTCAACATAAAATTATATTACATTACATAAAACATTACATTACATAATATTTTACATCATCTCTTGCATATTGAGCTATAGAGCGCCTCTCGATGTAATCATAATAAACTCGCTATTTGTAATAAAGAGGATAATCAAGAATTAGTAACTCATGCCGCAAACATTAGAAATGATAATGAATATCATGATCCTTTTTAAAACATGCTTGTTGAAAATGATTTCAAGGACATCATTGATTTTATTTGGCATATTTTTACTTTCCTAAAATTGTTCCCTAACATGATCCAGACTATCTATTTGAACATGAACTTAAAATTTTCTAGTAGAATCAAAAGAATTGGTTCTAATGTCGAACGTAGCATGTAAATTTAGAAAATAAAGATCTTCAAGTTTGTCATAATTTTTTGGAATACAATGAAGGGAATAAATTTCAAGAAACCATTTAGTTAGATCTATGTCATAAGGTTTATCTTGAGGTTGAAATTTAAGATAGATTAATATAAATATAATGATATAAAGTCTTGTAAACAATCAACTTCTAGTGTGCATAAGTTTTCATGTTTGATACACATATTATCGTAGTCATAATATTGGAATGTGTGAATAAATTTACTTACAAATTGATCCCACATGTGTATATAAGCAATTCAAAATTATTGCACCTTTTCTTGGCTTTGCCTGTGAAATTGATAGTAGAAATATTGCACGTGAGACCTTCATCAATATCATAAAAAAGTATAATTTTAAATATATTGAAAAACATGTTCAGTTACAGAAAATTTATTATTACCTTCAAATTTTGGTTTGACAAGTGATTTATTATCCTTGATGGAATGCTGCAAGATGCCCATATAGAAATTCAAATCCAAATATGGATTTTAGTAGGAGCCATGTAATATAAAAATAAAAACTTTAAAACAAAAATATCTAAAGGGTTGACTTGTCAGTGGCCCTCCTTCTAGTGCAAAAAATGTTGATGGAAAAAACTGACCATGTCCAACATTAAGGAAATCACCTAATCAGGACCCCAATTAGACCTTTTTTCATTTGGTGTGGTGATTTTAATTAGTATGAAGGTCCAATTCCTCAAAAAAAAAAAAATCTATCATAAACTAAATATCTAATCTAATATAAAATAATCTAGAAGTTGAAAATGATAATAGCCTAAAATAAAATATCGCTAAATCTATCTTCTACATGTTGATGTATGATAATGCTTGTTGTTATTGACATGAAGAAATAAAAGGCTTTCGTACTTGCAACTTCCTGTAAGAGGCGGTCTCTTGGGTTGACTAAAATGTGGTATCATACAAGCCACTACGAAAGTTTTCTCCTACACAAAGATACTTTTGTTCAAAATATAATTAAAACTAAATCCTAAATGCAACATAGCTAAAATGCCTCAAGCAAAGAAAAATTTCCTAACCTTGCAAATAGAAAATAGTTCCTATATACTAGGTGAAATGGTTTTAAAACAAGGATTAAACATGATGTTTAACATTAATAGCAGGTTAGAGAAATAGTTCTAATAACTAATGTCAATTAGTCTTGCTCATTCTTTATTTGGAGAATCATTATATACAAAAAATGATAAAATAATATGTGATTAGAACATGGAAATATTTACCATGCTTAAATAACTATTAAACCAATGTATATTGGCAAATCTCTAAGAACATAGTTACTATACATTCATTAACGTACATAATCATATTCTGAGATAGATAACAACATCCATTTCAAGAGAATAATTGGCATGAAAATACAATAGTGCACATTTATGCAGGTTAACATGTAGATATGAGATAAAACCTATAACATTGAATATTTATTATTGTATTTAAGTTTATTATTCAAACTTAAATACAAACAAAAAAATCAGGTCTTCTACCCTGTCCACCAATTTGCAGAGAATTCTCCAAACAATTTTTCTCTGGACTCCAAGCTTCGTCTTGAAAAGATTGATTTCCAAGAGTGCCAACTCATTCCCCTCTAGTAAAAAAATTAACACTCCAGAAAGTATCACTAAATTCTATTCTAGGCCTAGATCAAATTATAACTTCCAATCTATAAGAAATCCTCCTATACAATAGTGTAAATATGTTTTCCCCTAGAAGAAACCCTCTACAGTACTCTTCGAGCCTTCCTTTATAATATATCAATATTACATCAAATCCTTGAATTTTGAATAGATTCCATATGGAAAATTCAAGTTTGAATGTTAAATAGAACTGAAAAAATCCACTTTTGTATCTTGCAACTAAATTTCCATCTTGTGAATTGAAAGAGGTTTTCTTCCTTTCATCTATTCGCTCTAAACCCCTAGAAAAAATTTGGGGTAGTAATCTCATGCATTGAAGCTTTGGATTTTCTTACCCTTCGACTTGGTAGACTTTGTTAGAAACTATTTTTTAAACAAATATTCTTTTGATTACATTCATAGGCTTTATTTTCAAATTTCAGTACTTGTAAGTTGGTTTCATTTTTTGATAACAATAAATTGTTTCTACAGAAACGACCCTCCAAAAAATTTTCCTATGTCAATTTTGGAGGCTACACTAACTTCCATTTCAAGCCCCCTTTTGTCATCATATGGTTTCATTTTTTATTTTCTCTACAAGGAAAAGACCCTCTAGCAGATATTTTTGATGAAGCCCTTATAAAAATAGCCTAGATATCCGTTTGTAGAAGAGGTTACTAGAGGAGGTTGGCAGGTGGAAGTTTTTGCGGTGTTTTTCTAATCATAACACGCACTGGTGCATTTTATATAAAGCGCATCAGTGCATACTATCAAATGGCACACCAAGAAACTATGCTCTCCGTACAAACTACCTGGTGTGTCTTTGTAATCCAACGCACTCATGTGTACTATCAAATGGCACACCGTGACACTATGCTCTCCGTACAAACTGGCTTAGTGCATCTCAGTAATCCAATGCACCGTAAATAAGTGTGGTGTTCCATTGATACAACCGCCTGGTGCGTCTCATAACCGAGTGCACTGAAAAAGAATTAATTTTAAAAAAAGTATCGGCCGTAAAATAATTCATTTTTACTTGTTATAGTGCCTTAGAGCTCTCAAGCACTGGTGTGAGTTTTCCTTCTCTAAGACACCCTGCCAATATTAATGCTCCCATTGCTCACATTGCTTCCATCCATTTCTCACTGTGTGAAGTTTGAATTTTCCAAAACGGTGGGAAAATTTGATTTTTAGTATTCCTCAGCAAAGATGCCTCCTCGACGCGCAAATGTGCAGGTAATCTACTTGTTTCTCACCAATTTAACCTTTTAGCAGATTAGTTTCTAAAATTGAGTTAAAATTTACCATTTAATATATATATATATATATATATATATATATATATATATATATATATATATATATATATATATATATATATATATATATATATATATATATATATATATATATATAAATATATAATATGCGTTCGATTCATTTGGCTCGCATCGTTCATGGTGCTGCCTATAAATTTATAGGCTACACTGCGAATGGTGTTAATGAAAACCGCACTAGGTTCTAGTGTGGTACCGAGAAAAATCACACCGCTTTAAAACTAAAGTAGTGTGGTGTGTGTCAATTTCTGGCCACAAATACCAATTAAAATTTTTAAAAATAACACTCTATGTACGTGGTGGTGCGGTCATTTACCGGAATGCACCGGGAATTATGTACAACTATCGGGCGGTGCATTGACCAAACTAACTGCCCTAGGGCAGATAGTTTGGTCAACGCACTGGACAAATTTGTTTTTATATTTTCATGGTGCATGAATTATTTTAATGTTCATCGTGGGTAGTGCGTGATAAATAGGTATGCACTAGTAGTGCTGCGTGACTATTTTTTTGCGCGCACCGAATGTTTTTTTTAATAATATATATATATATATATATATATATTTGTAAATACATTTGTCATTTAATAAAAAAATGTATTTGATATGCAAATCATTAAGCGACATCAACGGAGATATGAAGGGAAACAACAAGAGCATATGGAGGACCATTATAACATGATACTGCAGTGGGAGGCATTAGAGAGGGAAAGACTTTTGTACCCTCGCCCTATTACGACACCCACCAGGTTGATCTTAATGGAGGAAGGGCTACATAAGTTCTATTAGGAGGCTACATCCCTTAAGGATCACAATGGGTTATTAGGATAGTTTATTTATAGGTGGGATGCCCACATAGAAGCTTTCCGGGTCGGTCCTGACTAGTGGTATGAGCTCACTGAGGAGGAAATTTATTTTATTACTGGCCTATTTAGGAGAGGGCAGGATTTTCCCTAGTTCCCAGATGTCCCCATCGGTTATGAAGTTGGTAGTCAATTTACATACTCCCAGAGATACATTAGGGACGATATACTTTCTCCTGCAGATTTTCAGGTGTCTGGTGGTCAGTTACACATTGCTTCGTTTGGTCCAGAGGAGGTGAGGTGCCTCTCACTACTACTAATGATCATTTCAAACTGTACTAGTGATGGGAAGCACAATAGTTTCCCTCTTTTATTTTATGTTGATTATTTATACCAGACGCCACAACTTGTGAGACGGTCTGGCATTTTTTTGTGGTAGTTTTGTATAGCATTAGATAGATGTCATTCTCAAGCACGTGGGAGGTTGACCATCCCTTTTGCTTCAGAGTTATTTTGTTTATTTTTTGAAAGGTTTCCGGACACGAGGCCTACCTTTTTCTACCATCCTCGTAGGCCGATGTTACATGTATGGATGCAAATGTGGGGCTAGATGATGCCCAAGAGGGGCATGTCCAACTATCTGGCCATGATATCTAGTGATGCAGTGGAGCTACTATCTAGTGTTGATGACCACATGTTCTTGATGGTACTGTGTCCGTACGTGAGTTTGGATTGGCGAGGGTGTACCAACATCCTTTTCACACAAGATAAGCCACTGGATGCTAGAGGTAATATTAGTGTTTTCTTTAAATTAATATAGTTTCATTTTTTTGTCTTAATTAATTAGAATATAATTTTATTCTAACACATTACCTAACTTGTTTTATTAAAAACTTTAATGAAATTGTCTAATTATTGTTGTGCAATATATATTTTGTAGATATTGGCACATTTGGTGGGGACATGATTCCACCCCCATCGGATGATCCTATAAATCATGATGAGGAGATGGCAGAGGCTGCAAATCAGGGTGACATACCTGATCCTAAGGTGTACATACCCATGGGCATGAGGCATAGGGCGGACATTCGATTCAGGATGGAGTTGGGTGACTGACTGTGTCGATTCCTGGTTAATGAGGGAGTCTACCCTACTATGATCAGGGAGATCTAGGCTGATCGTACGCTCACAGATCTTTGGAGGTATATGCACCACGAGATGATGAGCCTTATGCGTCATATCTTCGGAGCAACTAGGAGGGATATGCGGCATGGAGAGGTGCGATAGAGCAACTCATCGGATGATGAGGGGAGTGATCATCATTCTAGTACTCCACCTCCTCCTCCTTCACCTCACACCGGAGATGAGAAACCAACATCTAGTCCTGAGCATGTGTCTTCTAAGTAGGAACCATATCAGTAGGCACCTAGTCATGAGCAGACAACATCGACTTAGCAGGAACCTGATCTTGAGCAGGCAGGTCCATCTAAGTAGGCACCATCCACTGAGAAGGTTATACCATCTCATCAGCAGGCACCTCCTGAGCATGCACGCCCATCTGGTCAACAAGCACCATCGACTAAGCAGACACCTCCAGTTGAGCAGGCACATCCATCTGAGCATGAGGCACCATCAACTGAGTAGGCCTCGAGTACTAGTTATAGTATTGATGTAGTACCACCAAATATTTGACATTTATATGCAATTCTATTACAGTTGTATATTTTTGACATTATATATATATATATATGGTGCATGTATTTTATGTTTGTGTTGATGTACTTAATTTACATGTTGGTGTTCATCATGATGTGTATATTGTTAGGTCATGTTAGATATGTTCATTTAATGTGCTTATAGATAGATGTGTATGTGATAGTAGTTATTTTACATGAGATGTACATTTGATGTTTTGTTCTGATGATGTTATACAATGCTTGTGTTTTGTTAGATGATCATGATCATGATGATTAGATGATGTTAGCAAATTTGAATTTGTATTTTAGAATATGATGTTTGAACGATGGTTATCATGATCGTGATGTTTATTTTTAATATTAAATCATGATATTTATTAAATATTATGTATTGTTAATTGCAAAATTGTGTAATTGTAATTGTAATTGTATGTATTGTCATGATTCAATTTTATTAAAATTGTAAAATTGTATTTGTAATTGTATGTATCGTGATTGTAATTGTAATTGTATATATCGTGATTGTAATTGTAATTTTAATTGTAATTGTAACTGTATGTAAAATTTTAAAATTGTAATTGTAATTGTATGTAAAATTGTAAAATTGTAATTGTAATTGTAATTGTAATTGTAATTGTAATTCTGAATCATAACTACCTTAAGTAAAATTTATACCGTATGTATTGTTAAATTACCATAATTATAAATTTTTAAATTTGTATGAATATAAATAATTGTAAAATAATAATTCTAGACTAATATGAACTTTTGTAACATAATAAAGTTTAGAAAATAATGCAAATAAATTCATGTTTAGAATTATCATTATTTTATTATGATCTTTTATACAAAAAATAACAGTATACATTAATACATTTTTTTAAATTTTTAATATATCATTCATATATATATATATATATATATATATATGTATATATGTATATATGTATATATGTATATATGTATATATGTATATATGTATATATGTATATGTATATGTATATGTATATGTATATGTATATATGTATATATGTATATATATATATATATATATAATAGGGTTCATTTATTTAAGTAATGATATAGTGAAAGACCATTTAAAAAAATCAAGTAGTTGTATTATTTTAGGAATTGACATAAACAAAAAAATACTCGATACCATGCATTGCTTTTGAGATCAACATAATTGAAAATTTTCAAGTGAAATGATTTTAACATTAACAAAATGAAAACAAATTAATTGAAAATACATATTATAATATTTGGAGAAAAAGAGTATTAGTTATAAGGTTAAGTCCTCTTCTTTATAAAAACCCACTTAAATAGTATAAATGATGAAATAATACATCTTCCATATCACTCTCTGTTCTCATGATCACCCTCATTATCTTCACCATATCACTCTTTGTTCTCATGATGACCCTCATTGTCTTCTAGGTCTCTTGGCATGATAACACTATTGTTCTAAAAAATATGTTTTGATCTAGGGTCATGTATCAATATGAACCACCAATCCCTATCCAAGACATCTGGGTAAAAAAAAACTTTGTTGCAGTATTTGGGGAAAACATAAGGCTCCTTAGCTTCATACCACATCTTTCTAGAGTTGATACATATCAGCCTACTATCGCGATCTTCCTTTACATTATTATGATGAAAGGTGTCCCACCACTTGCACCTAAAAATAACACATTGGAAAGAAGAGAATTCCACTTCAATTATATCTTGTATCCTTCCGACATAACCTAACGTCCCTCGTACTAGGTTTTGAACACAGTGGCTAGCTCGACTAGATTGATCAAACTCGACTTCCCCTCCATAGTCTTGTGTCATGTGTCCATCATCTGTATTTTCTCTGTGAAAATGGTGTCCATATGCCCACATGGATGGGAACAAATGCACTTATAAAAAAGTTAAAAAATCATAGTGTCATGTGTCTAATAACCCAACTTTCAAATTATAAAATATAGATGTTACATTTCAAAGGCGCATTATTAAGTTTAAAATGTACATAAATAGATTATTACCGAGTTGCTGCACCCAATCCCTATGTTTAGCACATCCTCTTTAGAAAGCAGGTAATGACAGGTTGCATTGTATTTCTCTCTGACTTGGTCAGAAACCCAGCTGTTGGGGCATATAATTGGCATATTTTCTTTTAAATGATTGGGATAAGTTACAATTCTACCATTCATCTGTCTAAATTATTTGTTATCACTATCCCATTTCATCCTCTTTTGTTTGTACAATGCGACACATAGTTGTGTCACTTTAGAATTGCAAAGAAAAAAATTATTGATTGCTTAAATTTTTGCATTCGCTGATGAAATCAAACCGACATATAGTACATATTAGATCAAAATATACATTATATCGAATTTCAACGTGAATATTTACTTTGTGTAAATTTGAAAATTTATAAGTCGTTTACTCTTTATCAAGTGCCTTTTTCATTTGTTTGGAGAAGCTTCCCTTCTCTTTTGTCTTCATCCTTTTCATCGTCCCAAATCACCACACTTAGTGTGTTGTCAATCGCCTTGATGTACTAACTAGCATAATAGTAAGACTCATATGAGATGTTCCCCTCTGCCATAGATCCCTCAATTTTTTCCCTTTGTCGAACAAAACCTTTCAATTTATTCATGTACTTCTCTAAGAAGAACATCCAACGACAAGAAACCACCCCAAATAATTCAACCTCATCTACTAGGTGGATTAGAAGATGAACCTACAAGTCCATGAAACTCGTCGACAATTCCTTCTCAAACATACAAACAATCCCAACTATCTCTTGATGCCACCAAGGAATGCTAGCCACATGAATCTCCTTCAATGTGATCCAACGTACAAATGCATATAATTTAGATACGTAACGTTCTAGGTCTTGGTTTCACACACCCATTCACGAACAAATGATAATGACACTACAAAGGTATAAACACATGCAATAATATACAAAATTATTTATGTTTTATGATCCCATGGGATAAAATTTATTAATATAGAAAATAATAAAATCATGCTTTTGAAATTATACGTACTCTTATAAGATTCAAATGGCCATGTGATTTTAACCCCAAAAAATGGTCTTCCATTGTGAAGCAGCATCATAGTGAAGACCCATATGAAGATGGCACCCTCACACCCATTATAACTTCCTTTTCCAAAGAAATATCATTTTTTTTTTTTAAATCCATGGGACATCACCTTCTTTGAAATACCAATTAGAGGGACCAGCCTTTGATCTTGTACCTTCTAATTGTCTTGTCCAATGTTTCTTTTTAGTTTTTGAAGTAATAATATATTTCCTAACAACCAATGTGTCACTTTGTTTCAATGATATGTGCCTCCATAAAGAAGATGAAACATTTTTAAATATATGTGTGGGATCTAATAAGTGGGTAATCTTTAGATGCTCCCAATATGGGAGGTTATAAAAAATAGATTTCCTTTTCATCCCAATGGAAAATTTCTCAACATAGGTGTCGAAGAATTCTGGATCATCGAACATAGGCTCCCCATTTGAATCAAACATTTCTATGAACTCCTTCTCCTTCTCTCTCTCATATGCTCTAAACCATTCAGTTGGTGTTGTTATTGTAGGCCTTTGGTTTCTCTCTTGTTTACCATTGAAATCAGATGTTGCTCTTCTGTAAGGGTGTTCTTCTGGGTGGAATACCTTGGAGTATTCATACACTGGCTTTCATAGGTCGTTGGACCATCTAGATTTCAGAGAAGGTCCACAACATTTACATCCATAATACCCTTTTGTTACAATACCTATGAAATTATTGTATACAATATGCATGGCACATTAAATAATATCATGAAGATTAGAAAAATTACAATGAATTAAATAATTAATATGTGAAAGAATATTGCTACATATAAAAAAAAATCAATAAACATGTAATTTACCGGAGAAAAATCCTAAGCCTAGATAATCATGTGTCATGTAAGAACATATGCCACACAACGTCAAACTCCTATCTACTACGATGGATCTTGATACATCGTGTACATTTACCCATCCCATAATTCCTTAAATTCATCTACCAATGGTTGTAAGTAGACATCCCTATTCTTCACTTGTCTTCTACTAGGTACTATGACAGCCAACATAAAATTCTCATTCTTCACGAAAAACCATGGGGGGATATTGTTATTGATCACTACTACAGGCCAAACAGAATAGTTGGTGTTCTGGAGGGAATATGGGTTTATGCCATCCATGGCTATGATGAGTCATATACTTCTTACTTCATCCTTGAATTTTTCAGGCAGTTTATCCTCTATATGCTTCATGACTATTGAATCTATTGGGATTCACATAACTCCCAAATCACTTCTATGTGGGGCATGCCATCCCCACAAGGTAGCTAATTCTTTGCAACGAAAGAGCCTTTCAATCCTTGGGATTATAGGCATGTTCCTCAATATCTCAAAAGGAGGACGATGTGATTTACCCTTATTTTTTGATTTATCATGCCTATCATGCCCACATTTCAGACATATCTCTTTGTTTTCATATTCTCCTCTATATACAGTACAATCATTTTGACATGCATGATATGATATGTACTCAACACCCAACATTTTCAACAATTTCTTTGCCTCTTCGCAGCTACCAAGCAAGACATTATCACTTGAAAGAGCCTTATATTTGAATAAACTATAGTTGGTCATGGACAATATTAAATGTACAATTCAAATAATTATTAAGCTTCATAAAATTGATCATTTGTAATGTTGATTGTGTGACAATATTTATCAAAATATAAGGTACTTGATGGTCAATTACCTCAAAATTTCTTAGAAACATGTAGTCGACAAGAAAAAATTTTCTTTCAAGTTGTACAGTAACATCGTTGTCCCAAAATGTGTAGACTTTGACTGACTTCCAGGTCCAAAGAGAGGGGCGGTGGAAGCAAATTTAAGGCTTTCAAAAAAGGTAACAATGATATGAGCATCATCCCCTAGCTGATCTCGTTCTAGAATGCATCTAACAACATTGTCTCCATGGTATTCGTATCCCTTAAGTAATCATCCATTACAACCTCTATTGGATTGCCTCCATTGCCAGCTTGTGAAGGACTACTATTGTTATAGTCATTCATAATTTGTGAATCTGCACATAGTGGGAATTGAATAGGTGGTTGATTCAACCATTCTTGGTATCGTTCCTCTCCGAATTTTTCTCTTAATTTATACTTCTCTCAATTTTACATTATCTTGGGGTGAAACGGAAGATGGTAGGTAGGTTTCTCATCATCACTAGAATCCTAATAATTGCAAAAAATATATTTGAACATGATTAGTACAAAGTCGATGATATCAATTAGTAAGCACGTCAATGCATGATTAATTGGTTTGATGTTGAAATAATTACATTATACCAAATAATTGTTACCATCATTGTCCCAGGATTGTGCCTAGAAGATGGCATGTTACAATTGGCAGGGTAAAGTGGCTGTCCATTTACATCTACCAACCGCACCTTGCGGGATGATGCTCCTAATAAGAGCTTCCGACGTTTTGGAACTATTTGAATATTTTGTGCATATGAACTCAATTCTAAATATGCATGAACCTAAAAAATTTTATACATTAATTTTATTCAGCTGATTGACATGGATAAAATAAATAAATTCAATTAGATAATGAAAATATAAATAAAATCTGAAGTAATTACGTCTAGAGATGGATAGGGAGAACCCCGTGATGGACTTTGAGAAATATTATGGAACAAGCTAGATTTTGAAGATTTGTACATTTGATATAATTATGAGATTTTCTCTCTGCATTCAAGCAAAATCAACAAAAAAAATTTATGTACATACCTAAAAGTAATTTGGGTGCCTTAAAATAGGAGTTATTGTTATCGGTGATAATGTACTCTTAACCGCACCGGTATGGTTTTATTAGCAGATGCACCGATGTTGTTAGTTAACAAACACATCGAATATCGGGTAAAAAATGCAACTTTACTTTTTTGAAGTGAAAAAAAAGCAGTAAACTGAAAAATGAGCGGCAACTGAGTTTCGGAAATCTAATTTCATAAATAATTCCTTTAAATAGTAAACCCTATTCATTATTTCATAATTTTTGGAAACTTTTCAAGGGGGGATTTTCATGAGAGACATACCTGGAGCAAGAGAGCACGAGAGCACTGTGAAGCAGCAAAATACTTTCGAGCAACAACACTATTCAAAGAATCAGAATTTGAAACATCTCATGATTCACAAAAAAACCCTGTAGTATAGTAAACTTGTTAAATTTTATTGTAATAATTGTTTTTTAACAGTGTATGTTAGATTTAATACATGCATATTAAAAATTTTAAATTTTACTGTGCATTTTACTAACAAAATCATTTAGAACCTCCATTCCTATTTACATTTAATTAAAATTCAGAAAAAATAATTTAAAAAAATCCATTCTTACGTTAAACCCTTGCTTCTTCATGTTTATGTGACTTCACAATTAGGGCTTTTCATTTTATATTTATAAGGTTTGTATTACTATATATATAGGCATATGAAATCTAACCCATGTGACCACTTGTAGATTCATATCACAATCCCTATTGGCCCTTGCCCAATTTAAAAAAAAAACAACTTTTGTTAATCGGTCCACATTGTTTAAAATAGTGCACGAGTGCGCACTTGTAGTATAGCGCACCAGGTGCGTATTGACAAAAAACATTGTTTGATAAAAACAGTTTTTATTAATTTATGTTTATGTTAATCGGTGCTCTCGTATTAATATAACGCACTAGGTATCCTATTGAAAAAAATCGTCGTACAGTGTTTCTACTATATTGGCGATTCGTTTATAAGAACCTACTGCAGCATTTTTGGTGCATAAGTTGCGAAACTCGCACTATTTTCCAGATTTTTTTTTTACCTAAAAATTATGTGATTTATTTTAAAAATATATTAATGAATGGTACAGGTTTTATATTGATAAAGAAATGGCTGAAAAGAGTTTAATTAAGAAAAATAATGATAGCATATCTAGAAAAGCAGAAAAAATAAAGTTATTTGTAAATTCTTTACAAAAAATATTATTTTTGAACTATATGTAAGTTTAACTAATATCCATTGTTAGTGTGTATCGCGTAGAGCCACAAAATAACAAAGCTCGATAACATTATTTATGATCTAAGACCAGAAGAGTGTAAAATCTTGATGTAAATATTGCAGAAGGATGAATCAGGTGAATGAAAAAATATTATCGATCCAATATGAGTTTATTTTTTGAATTTTCATTAATAATATACTTAGAAAGATTAGATAACATGTTTCAAACAATCTATTAATTCATATATGTTTAATTTTCTACAGGGACCAACAACAAATAAAATGAATGCTGTTCTAAGAAAACAAAAAAATAGAACATGCAAATGAAAATGAATTTCTCCTTAGCTCATCTGGAGTGGTGTTGGAGGTTAACAAAAGGGGGAAAAGCTTTTCCAAAACTTTGAGGGATCTAGTGGAATGAATGTATAGATGTTCTTTCCACTTACAATACAAAAATCAATCCAATGATTCCAAGAACCAAATTTTATTCAAAGTATAGGAAGAGTTTCCAGAGAATTGGTCAATGAGACATGTCAAACTTTTAATAGAAAAAACGTACAAAAACAAAAAAGAATTATTGAAAAAATAATATTCCTTTAAATTTTTTTCTAGAATTATATGTGTATATTACTACAAAGAAATCATTTATAAATATCACTTTTTTTGATATTTAGTTTTCATATATCAATATAAAAATTAAATAGTTTATTGTCACGTTACCTTTTCAGGAAGATTATCAAAATCTCAAAGGATGAATGAGCTGATATCAGAAATATGCTAGTTGGAATGTCCAAAAAGGTGTACAAGGAGATGGTCAAAGAAATGACATAATTGTTGAGATTCAACAAGACGATGAAGCTTAGTGAAAATCAATCGCCTTCACTAAGTGGGCCCACAGTGTATTTTTAGGTGCAAGTCTATTTTTAGACTATGTCTATTTTTAGACATGGTGATCATATTTCAGAAGTTGCAAGATGCTATTTGTGGATGGTTGGTCAAGTTGGAAAAATGGATGAAATTCTATTTTTAGAATATTGGCTGAAGTCTATTTTTAGATCATCAATCTAAAAATAGATGCATGTCGATTATTATTAGCTCTTAATAATAATCGGATAATAAACATCAACTTATTCTCTTGGAGCACTTTATTTCAATGAACAGATTTGGAAAATCAGTGGGCTGAAGGAATTACGCAATTCCTAGGGTTTACTGGTGGTTCGTGCATGGAGGGATCAGTTAGAACTGAAGTGGCAAAGTTATGACAGAGTTGGAAGAGTATTTCATGGAGTTGTTACTCAGTTTAACTCAGTTAATGGACTTAAACTCAGTTGAACTAGTTGTATCTAGTCTAATTGAATGATACACTAGTGAGAGTGGAGTGAATTAATTAATTAATTAATTCACAAATAATAACTCATTAATCAACTGAAAAAATACAGCAGTTAACTACAGTGCATGTCAGTTCCAGTGGAGACCCAATGGAGAGATTGGTGAAAGGACAAGATGGACTATCTGTTGTGACTATAGTGATGCATTGATTGCACCACATACACATTGGAGTTTCCAATGAGTATTGCGCAGTCAAGGCAAGGGTAATTAGAATTCATTTAGAGCTATTCTTCACCAGGGATTGCACAGTGGAGGCAGGCTATCAGGTGGCAAGAAATCAGTGCATGGTTTTGCATATTTATTCTGATTAGTGTGTGATGATTGTATTGTACTGAGAGCTTGATGTACTAAGCTTTGTATGAGATTGTTACATGATCTCCATGATACATAATATATGATAGTTGGGGTTTTCAGCTTCAGGCTTTCCCATTAAACAACTGTGTTATGTGCGATTGTTTTTTTATTGCTTCATGTGTTTGCAATTGTTTGAATTTCCACAAAAGATTAACAGTGGAAGGATTTTTTATTTAGCAAGAAGATAAATATTGTTAGATCATGAGAATCTAGATATATACATGAATCTTGTATATAATTTCTACATAGTATCGAAGCAGTGTTAATTCTTGAAGATTACAATTTTGAAGAATTGTTGAGTTTGTACTGGTGGACAATTCGAATTTGATGTAGAAAATTCTTGAGGCGACAGTTGAGTATACATTGAAATTTCTTTCAATGGGTTGCGATTGGAGTATGCACTTGATGGCAGCTCGAATTACATATCTTGGAAGAATAGGATGGAGGCAGTGCTAGAGGATAATGGACTGAAGGAGTTCATCGATAGTGATGTGCCTAAGTCAGGATCTAGCGATGCTGCATTACTTGACGCATGGCAAAAGAAGGTAGAAAAGGCAAGAAGAATTCTCTTGGAAGGTGTGAAGGACCATATAATGTCCAACCTTAATGGGAAAGCCACTCCATTTGAAATGTGGAAGGCTTTGAAATAATTGTTCCAAAGCAACAGAGACCAGAGGAAGTTGGCGCTGAAAGATAAGCTCAAAAAAATAAAAATGGAGAAAGGCGACAGTATTTCAAAATATCTCACGAAGTTTGTCCACTCTAGGGATGAATTGGGAAGTGTGGGGTTTAATGTTGATGATGAAGACTTGGTGAGCTTGGCTCTCCTTGGGCTTCCGAGTAGTTGGCATAGCTACGAAGACTCTGTCAATGGATAGGAGAAACTGCCGGGATGGGAGCGACTTTGGTCGGATCTTGTGGAGGAGGAGATAAGGAGAAGTACCAGGGATGGCTCTTCATCAAAGAATGAAGATGAATAGAATTGCGCTTTGGCTACCAAAGCAAGGAAAGGGAATGGGAATAAATTTCCTTCAAAATCTGAAGCTAAAGGCAAGAAGCAGGATTTGTCCAAGGTGAAGTGTTTTCACTGTCACGAACATGGGCATTTCGCCTCTAACTGCCCACAGAAGAAGAAGAACAAGAAGTTTGTTGGAGCTGCAGCTGGAGAGGCCTTAGCCTCACAATTTGAACTTGACTTCTCTTTGATCACATGCTTGGTTTCAATCTCAATGGGATCGGTGTGGTATCTTGATAGTGGTGCATATTTCCATATGACAGGAGACAAGGAGTTGTTTAGTGACTTGGAGGAGAAGGACCTCCAAATGCATATAGAGATGGGCGACGATGGTCGATACAGTGTGACTGAAATTGGGACCATTACCTTTGAGAGGGAGTCAGGTAATCCATTTCTGTTGAAAGATGTTATGCATGTTCTAGGTCTGAAGAAGAACTTGGTCTCGGTCGCAATGTTGGAAGACAGAGGTTATGACGTTGTTTTTAGCGACAGAAAATCTTTCCTGCGACATAAAACAACGGGTCAAACCAAGAGGATATGGATTTTGAGTTAAGAATCTCTACAAGATGGAGGTAGATGGTTACGCTGCAATTATGGGAAAATCATAAGAAGTGGTGAGCCGGGATGAGGGAAAATTATGGCACAGGAGATTGGGCCATCTTCACCATGGCGCTTTGAAGATTTTGCAGCAGATTTCTACTGGACTTCCGAAGGGTACTCTTGTACAGTCAGATCAGTGCAAGGGATGTACTATGGGTAAGTTTGTGAAGACCAACTTTCATGAGAAGGAGAACCATGCTTCGGTGATGCTAGAGAGAATTCACACAGACATGTGTGGACCTTTCTCGGTTGCTTCAATATAAAAACACAGGTATTGTGCTATATTTGTTTATGACTATTCTCGTAGATGCTAGATATTCTTCATGCAGTAGAAGAGAGAAACATTCTCAAAGTTTTGTGTGTTTAAAGCATTGGTGGAGAAGGAGTCGGGGAAGCAAGTGAAAGCTCTACGGAGCGATAATGGTGGTGAATATATCTCGGGCGAATTCAAAGATTTATGTAGAAAAGAAGGAATTTGAAGAGAACTCATAGTGCCTCAGAACCCACAGTAGAATGGGGTCATGGAGAGGAAGAACAGAACGATCGTGGGTGTTGCATGAGTGATGCTGCATGACCAGGGCCTATCGATGCACTTGTGGGCGGAAGCATGCAACACTGTGGTTTATGTGAAAATCCATTGCCCTCATAGAGTACTTGGCATTAGTACACCTGAAGAAGATTTTACTGGTAAGAAGCCTGATATTTCTCATTTGAAGATTTTTGGCTCATCTGTTTACATTCATGTGACAAAGGACGCCAGGAAGAAGCTAGAGCCGAATGCAGAAGTTGGGATATTTGTGGGGTACACAGAAACACAGTCATTATCATGTGTATTTTCTGGACAGTCGGATGACTATGGTGCGATGAGATATAAAATTCAATGAGGTAAAAGCCATGAAGCTGTCGCTTGAGAGGGAGCTACACTTACATGCAGAGGAGGAACTTCTTGTTCCCAAAGATGAGCCTCTAGATGTGGATCAGCCACAGGAGGAGATTCATGGAGTGGAGGAGTCCACTCATGCAAAACCAAACATCAGACAAGGTAGAAAGCGTACCACAGAAGCTGAGAGACTAAAGCTTGATGCGGCACAGAATGTAGGATTCCCTACATCATAGCGCAGACAGATACAATCACCTGACTGATTTACTGGATACATGGCTCTCATGAGCAAGTGTATCGTGACAGATCCATATTCTTTTGAAAAAGCAGTGCAAGAGCCCACATGGGTAGATGCCATGGTGGAGGATTATGACTCCATTGTCAGAAACAATGCTTGGGAGATTGTTCCAAGGACAATCACTAAATCATTTGTAGGATCAAGATGGATCTACAAGGTAAATCAAGCTGCTGATGGGAGCGTCGAGAAGTATAAGGCAAGATTTTTTGCCCGGGGCTTCTCACAGATCGAGGGGATTGATTATGAAGAAACCTTTACACCTGTCGCACGGTATTCCTCCATAAGGACCATCCTTTCTCTCTCAGCGTAGATGGGTTGGCACATTCATCAGATGGATGTGAAGACTGTGTTCCTTAATGGGATCATTAAGGAAGAGGTGTACATTGAGTAGCCTGAAGGAATTGAGATCTTCAGCAGTGAGTCGCATGTGTGCATACTCAAAAGAGCGTTTTATGGGCTAAAGCAAGAACCTCGTACTTGGTACACTCAGATCAACAACTATTTCACTGGACTTGGCTTCATCAAGAGTGATGCGGATGCAAACCTATACCAAATTGTGGTGGAGGGTAAGATTTTAATCATTGTTCTTTATTTTGATTATTTAATATTAACGGGTGATGAGCAGTTGATACACTCATGCGAGGAAGATCTTGCAAAGGAGTTTGAGATGAAGGATTTGGGCCTCCTTCATTATTTCCTTGGATTGGAAATATGGCAGTGGGAAGGTGAACTGTTTGTGTCTCAAGGAAAGTATGTGCAGGAGAAGTTTCACATGCAAGGTTGCAAGCCTATCGACACTCCTCTTCCAGGAAATTGGGGGAAAGAGGATGCTACATCGACAAAGGTAGTGGATGCCAGTTTTTATCGATAGTTGGTGGGTTCGCTCATGTATTTAGTTAATACAAAACTGGACATATGCTATGTGGTGAACCAGCTTTCACAAGTGATGGTTAAGCCTACCAAGCTCTTTTGGAAGGCAGACAAGCATGTCCTGAGGTAATTCAGGGGCACATTTGAGTATGGCGTATGGTACAGATAGACGAATGAAGAAAAGTTGCATGGCTTCATAGATGCAGATTGGGCAGGCAGCCCAATGGACAGAAAGAGCACATCATGAGGGGTTTTCAGTATCGGATCTACAACAGTTTCTTGGTATAGCAGGAAACAAAGATTGGTGGCACTTAGTTCAGTGGATGTAGAATACATGGCAGCAAGTCAAGCTACATGTGAGGCTATCTGGATGAGGAAGATCCTAGTTAGTTTGTTCGGTTCACATTTAGATCCTACGAAAATACATTGTGATAATTAGAGTTGCATTAAAATCTTGATTAATCCTGTGTTTCATGATATCCGATATCGTCATATCATAGATTCTGTGCAGCGGAAGATCATGTTTCTTCAGTACATTCCTACGGAGGATCAAGATGCAGATATTCTGACGAAGGTACTCGGCAGGAGCAAATTCAAATACCATAGAGGTAGGATTGGGGTGAAGGATAATCCCTATCTTTTTGAGAGGGAGTGTTGATACTTAACAAGATGATGAAGCTTAGTGAAAATCAGTTGCCTTCACTAAGTGGTCCCACAGACTATTTTTAGGTGCAAGTCTATTTTTAGACTATGTCTATTTTTAGACATGGTGATCATACTTCAGAAGTTGTAGGATGCTATTTTTGGATGGTTGGTCAAGTTGGAAAAATTGATGAAATTCTATTTTTAGAATATTGGGCGAAGTCTATTTTTAGATCGTCAATCTAAAATTAGATGCATGTTGATTATTATTAGCTCTTAATAATAATCTGACAATAAGCATCAACTTATTCTCTTGGAGCACTTTATTTCATTGAACAGATTTGTAAAATCAGTGGGCTGAAGGAATTACGAAATTCCTACGATTTACTAGTGGTTCATGCATGGAGGACTCAGTTAGAACTGAAGTGGAAAAGTTATGACATAGTTGGAAGAGTATTTCATGGAGTTGTTATTCAGTTTAATCAGTTAATGGACTTAAACTCAATTGAGCTAGTTGTATCTAGTCTAACTGAATGATACACTAGTGAGAGTGGAGTGAATTAATTAGTTAATTAATTCACAATTAATAAATCATTAATCAATTGAACAAATACAATAGTTAACTATAGTGCATGTCAGTTCCAGTGGAGACCCAGCGGAGAGATAGGTGAAAGGGCAAGATGGACTATCTGTTGTGACTATAGTGATGCATTGATTGCACCACACACACATTAGAGTTTCCAATGAGGATTGTACAATCAAGGCAAGGGTAATTCAAATTCATTCAGAGCTATTCTTCAGCAGGGATTGCACAGTGGAGGCAGGCTATCAGGTGGCAAGAAATCAGTGCATGGATTTGTAGATTTCTTCTTATTAGTGTGTGACGATTGTATTGTACTGAGAGCTTGATGTACTAAGCTTTGTATGAGATTGTTATATGATCTCCATGGTACATAATATATTATAGTTGGGGTTTTCAGCTTTAGGTTTTCCCGTTAAACAACTATGTTATGTGCGATTTTTTTTATTGCTTCATGTGTTTGCAATATTTTAATTTCCACAAGAGATTAACAGTGGAAGGATTTTGTATTTATCAAGAAGATAAATATTGTTAGATCAGGAGAATCTAGATATATACATGCATCTTGTATATAATTTCTACAATAATTGCATCACACGAGGAGCCATCTCAACAACAATGTGCTTCAAATGTAATATGTAATCATTGAATTTTTCGATTAGGTACAATAAATAAATAATTTAGCATTAAATATTAATTTTCAAGTATTTTACTATAGAGAAGAAAATAAAATGGAACCCATTCAACACATGAAACAGGATGACAAGGAATAAAAGGGTTGATATCTATGTTTGCGAGTAATTGTTACTTCCTTATAAAAACTCAACTAGATCTCATTTTTGTATATTTTAAGTTGTTTTACATCAAACATACAAAGAAGAACCATCAAAAGAATTGATTGACATTGGGTTAAATATGGGTTGTCGATATATGTTGGCATATCAAAAATTAATTGCAGAATTTGTAAGTATCTATCTTGTTTTACTTAGCTCTGACTATAATTAATAGAACAAAAAAATATTTTATAATAAATATATGATTTTTTATGGGGTATAAAACTTGTAGGAAACAAAGTATGGAACTGCGCCAACAAATTAATTGTTGAAAGATGGCATGAAATTTGGTTTTGAAATAATGTGTATAGTTCATGAGTCAATTCTTGCTATGGTACATTTCTTTTCGATTCACATTGATGTATATTATTTAATATTTAAATTTTCATTATTCTCACGAATGTGTATACACTCATTACACTTTATTTTTATGTTTGTATATGGAACTTGAAGAAGAAGAAAACAATCAACACAATGAACAAAAAATTCCTCCAAATAACCCAAGTCATGGAAGTAGCTTGAGCAGTGACAGTAGTTCTAGATAATAATGATGATCAATACGTTTGGATATCAAAGAAGGTCATTGTATTTTTTGAAATATTTGTTTGTGAAATGAGACATTTTGTTTAATGTAATGGACAAAGTTTCCCAATTGAAAGACAAAGGGATATCAATAATTGTCCCATTTTGTATGACAAAGAGTATCTTATTCATATATATATATAATACATTTTAACTTATTCTATTGTGTTCTCCATTGTCGCTATGAAATATTACACCATTGATTAAATATATGGACAAATTCATTCAAACATTACATTCAAATGCACTAATAAAAATTTAGTTGATATTAATATTGTTATAAGATATGTGTCGACTTTTGATAAAATAACAAATTTTAAAAAATTCACAATAGCACTGTCACAGGTTGATGTTTCTAAAAAATAGAAAATGAACACCAGTGCATGTGTATGATACCACGCACCGATGCATTTGTATGATACTGTGCACTAGTGAATTTCTACGACCTATGAGCACCGCACCAAATACCAATACCAATTAGAATTCACAATGCGCTTTATCGACGACTATGACCAGGGTGGATAGGCGTTGCATGCACCGATGTGGTTTGCCTTTAACATGCTGATGTGTTTTTATAACTTAATTTTCTGGTGCATTTTAACACCATAATGGCCCGGTGCATTTTTACACCTTAACGGCAACAGTGCATGCACCTTCTGTTGATGAGTGGTTGTCATTGATGTTAACCCAAGTAGCACCAGGGGCTAACCCAATATTGCATGGGAATTTTGACCTACAAAATTACTATATTCTGGTTCAAGAATGCTTTTTATGGTTTCTACTTGTCGAGATGTTTCCGTTGATATATGGCACACCACGTAATTCTTCACGGTTTGAGGGATATTCATGTTTGAAGTTTATACCCTAGTTAGTGGGCTAAAACCCCATAGGGTTGTGGCATGGGTGATTTAAAATTCATAATTAATATTTTTTAAGCTCCTAAAATCCCTCCCATGTTCACTTTTTTAAGCCTCTCTCAACCTGAGCATTTATATAAGTTGTGATCCTCATTTCCTCCTTATGGAAGGGATTTCGCCATCTGAAACAGGTCATCGTGGCATTTTCGCTCTAAATTTTTTTATACGAAGGTTCAGAAGATGAAATTTTTATGAGGCCAAGCTAAACTCTTGAGGAAGTGGATGTGAAAATTTCAGATCAAGTTGCACAATATGTTTGGAGATATGATCTATGGAAGTCGGTGTTTTTGCGGGCTCCTGAAATTCATCTCAAAGAAGTGACCTTGGTAAAATCGTCATAAATCTCTCTCTAAGTATTGGATTAGAATTCTATAAAAAGTGGAAGATAGTGCATTGGCTGCAATTTTCTCTCTATCAATTTCAAGGCCAAATGAAGACGTGGCATGCCATAAAAGTTCGCTTTGCTGAAACATTCCATAATTAGGGAATTGTGAGATATTGGGTATAACTCTCCCTTGAAGAATCCAAATTGGATCAGACCTATGGCATTGGAAAGATGACTCAGAGGACTACTACAGTACCAAAAATTAGATATTGGGGATCTGAAATGATAGAGATACACCAGATTCAATATCGAGCTCCTAGAAGTAAAAGAAAAAGCTAGATCATGTGTTGTCAAGGGTTGCAAAGGACCAGAATTTCTAGGGAAGAAAAGAAAAGCAAGGTTCAGTAGAGGGTAGCATGATAAGAGCAGCAACAAAGGTACATAACAACAACAAGAATTTCATCACATGAAGTCTTGAAGTGGGTAGCACTGCATACAATCATTGTAAATGTATCATTGTACTAAGTCATTGTAAATACATTATTGTACAAATTGTACTAGTGTCTATCTACCAAGAGTTGAAGAGGCAGTGTCGGGTGGTCTAGGATCATCATTAGGTGGTTGTGTCATAGTTGGGGTTATGTTCTAGTGTGTCTTCTTCTTCTACATCATTCTATATCATTGTAAAGTGGACCATTTTCCCTGGTATGGGAGTCCATTATTCTTTTATTCTTCTACAGGGTGGTAGGGTGGTGATAGGGTGAGTTGTAGCTCATTGGGTGTTGGGGAATCCATTTAGTTGACTACTGAATAATCTTGGGTGTTGGAGCGTCCATCCAGTGGAAGCTGGAGAAGAATTCTTTTCTAGATTCTAGGAAGTTGGAGCTTTATTTTCAATTGGAGTTGAATATTAGAGAATTATTAGAAGAGAATTAGGTGGTTTTTGTCTTGGAGTGGGTTTCCACCTTAAAAACAGTATGCATTTGTGTTCCTCTTATTTCCTGTTATCATTTTACAAACACTGATAATAATTGAATATTAACTAATGCTCTAATTGAAAGGAATACTTGTTCACCCCCCCCCCCCCTCTCAGTATTTCCAACAATTGGTATCAGAGCTTGGTTCCTTCAATAGAAGTTTAACAGCTGGAAGGAGGTCAGGAGCATACCAAGAATGGTGTACCTCTATTCAATGAAAATAATTATGCACTCTATAAAAGAAGGATGGAGGTCTATCTCTTGGCACAAGGTTACGAAGTATGGGACACTGTTCAAAATGGATTTACATCAACCACGGATGAACAAGGTAAGAAGAATTTGGTAAATGATGAAAAAGAAAAGAATATTATTATCAGTGGACTTATTGAATATGATTATCATAAGGTCTCGGGTTGTAAAACCGCCAAAAATGTATGGGACAAGCTTGAGAATATATATGCAGGTGACTCAAATGTCAAAGAAGCAAAGCTTCAAATCTATAGAGAAAAATTTGAGCAACTCAGAATGAAAGAAGATTACAACATTGCTACATACTTCCTACACATTGATGAAATAACCAATAATCTGGAAGGATTGGGAGAGCCAGTTGATGAGAAGACTATTATACGAAAGATTCTTAGAACGTTACCAGGAAGATTCAACCCAAAGGTATCGGTCTTAGAATACAGTGAAAATATAGACAAACTCAACAAAGAGGAATTGCATGGAGTTCTCATAGCATATGGAATGATACTTGATGAAGAACAGGGTACTTCACATCTAGAAACTACGTTCGTTGCATCTAATAAAACTAACAAGGATAAACAACCTTCAATTGAAAAGACGTGCACCTGCAAGTGTGAAGAAAAGGGAGATGACGAAGAAGGTATTTCAGATGAAGAATATGCTTACTTCACGAGAAACCTAAAAATTGGTAAGGGAAAATTCAAAGGTAAACTTCCATTGATATGTTTTGGCTGTGATGAGTTTTGGAATTTCGCAGCAAAATGTCCAAATAGAAGTGATGGCAACTCAAAAGGAAAGAAAGGCTTTAATAAATTCAATAAGGAAGGATCCAATAGGAACTTTCTCTCTAAAGAAGATAGCTCATCATCCGATGAAGACAATGATAGTGAAGAAGAAGCCAATGAGAGAGTATTGTTTATGGCCAAGCACAATAAACCCAAGCACAATAAACAAGAGGTATCAAACAATGAAGAATAAGGATTGACCATAGAAGAATTTTATAAGGAAGAAATCAAGCTTATAAAAGATCTCAAGGTAGAGAAGATCCATTCCAATACTCTTGAAAAACAAGTTCAAGGTATCAAAATTGAAGTTGAAGAACACAAATGCATTGAAGAGTCACTTAAAAAGAAATTGGAAGAAAGAAACCAAGAAAGGGAAGAATTAGAAGCTGAAGTAGTCTCGCTGCGTGAGGAAGTGAAGAAAGGAAAAACTATCCAAAACTATGCCAACAGCTCAACGGAATTGGAAGAACTCATCAACAATCAACGATCTTACAATGACAGAACTGGCATCGGTTACAAAGAAGAAGAAGCAAGACCTTCTTCAACAAAATACAATGAACCTATGAGATCTGACATGCATGTAGACTTCATTAGACAAGATTCACAAGAACAAGCTTGGAAGAAAATTCCTCGATGAAAATTTCCATCCAGGTACCAACATATTTTTTATGGCTACTATTGTTCATGTGGAAAATTTGGTCATAAAGTTGTAGAATGTTGCACGTACCCTAGGAACAAATACAATTCCAGGAGATCTGTCAAATATGAACCTCACAGGGCTCAGCGAAACATCAATAGATTTGAACATTTAAGAAATAATATTGAATGTTACAAATGTTGAAAATTTGGACATATAGCCAAAGACTGCAAACTTGAAAATCCTCCAGAAGAGTCTTCGAAGCCACAGAACGAACGAACATGGAAGAAGAAGAAGACTGATAAATGTGCTCTCGCTTTTAAGGCTCAAAAAAACAAATATGTGTGGTATGTTGATAGCCGTTGCTCAACGCATATGACTGAAGATAGAAATAAATTTATATCTCTAAAAGATAAGAAGGATGGAACTGTGTCCTTTGGAAATGATGGATCTTCAAATGTTATAGGATTAGGTACTGTCACTCTCAAAAGAAAAGATGCTCTAGACAAGAATGTTCTGTTGGTTGAAAACATGAATCACAATCTACTCAGTGTTGAAAAAATGTGTGATAAAGGACACACAATACTATTCAACTCCACAAAATGTGAAATCAGGAAAGGCATGTATGGTGAAATTGTGGCTACAGCAAGTCGAGCTCCAAATAACATATATGTTCTGGATGAAGCAACTAAAGCATCTCTAATATCTAAAGAGGATGATATAATATTTTGTAGCAATGATGATCGACTAAGTAAGAAGTTTGCTACAAAGGTGAAAAGTGATTTCGAGATGTCTTTACTTGGTGAGATCACATACTTCTTAGGGCTTCAAATATCTCAGCAAGAGAAAGGAATATTTATATGTCAATCCAAGTACATCAAGGAAATGCTCAAGAAATTTAAAATGGAAGATTGCAAACCCATCCTTACTCCAATGGTAACAGGTTGCAAATTGAGCATAAACGACTCATCTAAGGATGTGGATCAAAGGTTGTAGAGATCTATGATTGGTAGTCTTCTATATGTAATAGCCTCCCGACCAGATGTTATGCAAGCAGTTGTACAAGTAGCAAGATTCCAAGCAGCACCAAAAGAATCACATATTATTGCCATCAAAAGAATTCTTCGATATCTAAAGGGAACAACAGAATATGGCTTGTCGTATCCCAAGGGTAACAATATAATTATTCATTCCTTTACATACGTAGATTGGGCAAGAAGTGTTGATGATCGTGAGAGTACTCATGAAGCATTGGAATATCTTCATCAGAGGCTTGGGATTCTCCCAAGTTCTTATTAGATTACAGGGCAGGAAGGTTGTGTGTCAGGGGGAGTAGAAGTGTGTACAAGACCACAGGATGGTTATGTTTCAGGGGGATTTACCCTTTTCCATTGATGTCAAAGGGGGAGAGAATGTTGTAGGAAGAGGTTTCATGATCGCAGGGGGAGTACTTGTGTTGCCATCAATGCCAAAGGGGGAGATTGTTGATCAGCAGTTGTCATTGATGTCAACCCAAGCAACACTAGGGGCTAACCCAATATTTCATGGGAATTTTTACCTACCAAATTACTATATTCTGGTTCAAGAATTATTTTTATGGTTTCTACTTGTCGAGATGTTTCCGTTGATATATGGCATGCCACGTAATTCTTCACGGTTTGAAAGATATTCATGTTTGAAGTTTATACCCCAGTTAGTGGGATAAAACCCCATAGGGTTGTGGCATGCATCATTGAAATCTCATAATTAATATTTTTTAAGCTCCTAAAATCCCTCCCACATTCACTTGTTGAAACCCCTCTCAACCTAAGATTTATATAAATTGTGATCCTCATTTCCTCCTTATGCAAGGGATTTCGCCATCTGAAACAGGTCATCGTGGCATTTTCGCTCTAACGTTTTTTCTATGAAGTTTAAAAAGCTGAAATTTTTATGAGGTGAAGCTAAAATCCTTAGGAAGCTTCTGTGAAAATTTTAGATCAAGTTGCACAACATTTTCGGAGATATGATCTGTGGAATTTAGTGTTTTTGCAGGCTCCTGAAATTCATCTCAAAGAACTGACCTTGGTAAAATCATCATAAATCTCTCTCTGAGTATCAGATTGGAATTTTGTAAAAATTGGAAGATATTTCATAGACTGTATCTTTCTCTCTATCAATTTTAGAGCCAAATGAAGAAACAATGACACATGTCACACCGTACAAGTTCGCTTTGCTGAAACAGTCCATAATTAGGGCATTGTGAGATATTGGGTATAACTCTCTCTTGAAGAATCCAAATTGGGTCAGATCTGTGTCATTGGAAAGACAAATCAGAGGAATACTACAGTACCAAAACCAAATATTAGGGATCTGAAATGACAGAGATACACCAAATTCAATATCGATCTTCTAGAAGGAAAATAAAAAGCTAGATCATGTGTTGTCAAGGGCTGCAAAGGACCGGAATTTCTAGGGAAGCAAAGGAAAGCAAGGTGCAGCAGAGGGTAGCAATGAAAAGAGCAGAAACCAAGGTACATAACAACAAAAAGAATTTCATCACATGAAGTCTTAAAGTGGTCATCACTGCATACAATAATTGTAAAGGTATCATTGTACTAAGTCATTGTAAATACATTATTGTACAAATTATACTAGTGTCTATCTGCCAAGAGTTGAAAAGGTAGTGTCAGGTGGTCTAAGATCATCATTAGGTGGTTCTATCATAGTTGGGGTTATGTTCTAGTGTGTCTTCTTCTTCTACATCATTCTATATCATCGTAAAGTGGACCATTTTCCCTGGTATGGGAGTCCATTCTTCTTTCATTCTTCTACAAGGTGGTAGGGTGAGTTGTAGCTCATTTGGTGTTGGGGCATCCATTCAATTGAATACTAAAGAATCTCATGCATTGGAGCATCCATCCAGTGGGAGATGGAGAAGAATGCTTTTCTAGATTCTAGGAAGTTGGAGCTTTGTTTTCAATTGGAGTTGAATATTAAAGAATTATTAGAAAATCATTAGGTGGTTTTTGTCCTGGAGTGGGTTTCCACCTTAAAAACTGTGTGCATTTGTGTTCTTCTTTTTTGCTGCTATCATTGTACAAACACTGATAAAAATTTAATATTAAATAATTGTATAATTTAAAGGAATACTAATTCACCCCCCCCCCCCCCTCTCTCAGTATTTCCAACACCTTCTATTAGCACGGTGCGTATTTGTGGATGACATGCACTAGTACGTTGCTAGATTCCCCAAAGCTTCTAAAATTTGTTTTCCATCCCAGTGTTTGATATGTTTATAGTACCAGTGTCTAGAGGTTAAAATGCACTGGTGCGTTCACACATGATGCGCAAACTTATGAGAAAAACATCCGTAAAAGCCTTCGATTGCCCAATCTTTTTTAGTTGGATTGAAGTTCCGTTAGAAGCTCCTTCAAAACCTTTGTTACCAAAAATAGATGTTATAGAATTTTTTTTTTGACAATTTTGGCCAATTTTATAACACTAAAAACCTCCTTTATAACCTCTGTCAGAGGGTCTTTTCCTTGTAGTGTTGGGTGTTTTCTCCTAGTGTCACAAGCAGAAACAACCCTCCAAAAAAAATTCCTATGACAATTTTGGAGGCTAGACTAACTTCCATTTCAAGCCCCCTTTTGTCATCATATGGTTTGATTTTTCATTTTGGTGTTTTCTCCTAGTGTCACATCCTCCTAAGTCAATTTTTCTCAAGCGTCGTCACTTAACCATTAGAAGCATTTGAGTTAGTAAGTTTATGATTAGCTGAACTCATGGTTCTTCTTGAATTAGAAGTGTTCCTTCTTGCCATGCACACACTCAAAAAGCACACAAAAGTGAGAAAAAAAAACAAAAGGAAAGAAAATCACTCACAAAATCAAAAGTAGACTTTAAATTGACGAATACATTGACTTGAGTTGAGTGCACTCCTTCGGGCTGAAGGAGTGTACCCTCCTTGAGCACATTCCTTCAGGCTAAACAAGTGTTCCCTACCTAGGTGCACTCATTTGTGTTGAAGACATGCACCCTGTCTAGTTGCATGCATCATCCAACTTGTTGCATGAGGGAACACTCCTAGAAAGTAGGAGCATGCGACAAGAAGTGGAAATCATGCATGAATCAGTTTTTCATGTTAAATTCCTTAAATAAACTCAAGTAATCATTCTTTGCATAATAATTTAATCTGATTTTAGGGCATGACTGGGGAATCAAGAATATCTTCATAAACAAGTGCAACAAGTAACTGTGCATGCTCAATATTTTCATTACCTTCCATGATTTCACTACCAAATATTTCTTTACTTGTTTTTGATCACTAGCTTTGCATTTGTTTTGATGGTGTTTTTGCTAAATATTCAACTTGCAAGTGTTAATCCACTGTCACTTGCAAGAGTCTCCTCACATTCTTAATATCTTCTATCTTTCACCATGCATGTGAAAAAAACTATAAAGCCTTGCATATATTTCTATTCCTCATCTAATCATCAAATTCTATTGTTTAAACTTGTTTCTGAGCTTCTAACAAGAAGAGCGCCCTTCTTGAGCTCGAAGCCTCATCAACCTCAAAAATTGTGCCCTGATTGACCAAGTTTTCTTCCTAAGCGCATAAACACATCATGAAGGCATGAAGCATCATTCCTTCAACCCTTCGATATGCAACAATGCACCCTCCTTTTCCTTGAGAAAATGGGTGGATTGTGAAGGCACATAGCCTTATTTACATCACCCTTCATCCTTTGATAGTGTGATAGTGCGCTTTCCTTGTCTCCTTGAGTGCATGGGTGGATAGGGAAGACCTGGAGGCTCTATTATCCACCCCTTCAATCCTTTAGCATGCGATAGTGTGCCATTATTGATTTTTGTTCCTTTCTTAAGCGCATGAGTGTGATACGAAGCCCCGAATGACCATGCATGTCCTCTTCGTGCTTTAAAAGTGCGACCTCATAGTTTGCATGTGCATTTTCTCTTTCATGAAATTTATTTTAAAATGGATCTTTGAACGTTATTTACAAGTATTGTTGCATGGTTAGGCTATTTTAATTTAATACGATCACTATGATTGTGTTTCTCCAAAGAATTTCTCATGCTACAAGTGTTTCCACTTCGTCCTCATATGTTTGAGACATGTCACCTCACAAAGTGACCTCCAAATAAACCTCATAACTGACTTCTGATGAACCTGTGGAAGTTACAAGGGCTAATTTTTGCATACACATGGATACTCTTTTATTTCCCATCCCCTTCCCGGGCAGATATTCCCTTCACTTAACCAGAAGTTTCCATGTTCAACTGCACATTTCGCAAACCCAAGGCTCAACCCTCATGCTTGGCATATTATACTACGCAATGCACATTCCCTGGCTTTCCCAACTATGCATTGTTCAATTCTACGGCTCAAGTCTCATGCTTGGCCACATAGACTATGCAATGCATAGTCTCTCATTAGTCCTCCCAGGATGATAATTTTAATTCTATAGTATCAAGCATCAAGCCTCTCCTGATTCTCTTCTCTTAGTCTATAAATTGCGTATTTTTGCCTCTCAGTATTGTGGTTGCTTCCTTGATCTTTCTTTCTCTGTCATTTTTCTTGAGATAATTTAGGTATTCCAAGAGTGCATTTCTCTCTTACAGGTACTGCAGTTTTTTAGAACCTCTCTTTATTAGTTAGCATCACTATGGCTCTAAAGAGATCTATCTCAAATGACACTATATAAATTAGAAACATTGAAGTAGTTGAGAGTACTCCAGTGAACTTTCTAGTTTTCTCAGACACTCAGATTTTCATAGAGAAAGAGCCAGACATTACATGGCAAAAGGTGATTGAGGTATTCTATGCAAATCGCTTCTGTAGAAATTATACCAATGGATTCAATCTAATCATGTAATGTACTAAAAAAATATATTTAATCCTTCTACAATATTTGCAGAATATAAAACATGATCGCTTAATCACATGAAAGTAAGATAAAGAAGTAAGTCAATCACACAACAAAATATTTTCCCGGGAAAGAAACTCCTCAAACCCCTCTATCTCTATTTTATAATAAGCCAATGAATCATGAAACAATACAATTCATTCTTGCTCACAAGAATCCACTGTACTATACCAATCGTCTCACACGAATATAGGCAAAATTGGACAAACACATAGCCTTCCTACCTTCCTCCAACCTGTCTTGCTCATGAAATTCCTAGATAAATAGATCCTTATTAAAAAGGAATTCTAACCTTCATTGATTGCGTAATCCACCATGGGAATCCTATGGTTTTTTAACTGCACCTGGGAAATTTGATAATAATATAGCTGATATTTATCTTCCCTTTAACCTTTGTCTCAACTAGGTCTTCATCAGAATTGACATGCATGCAACTAATAATAGCGAATCATCAGCTATTTGATTGATCACTACTTGTGAATAAATCTAATTTAATTCATTGGACCTCCCACTAGCTCATCACTTAGTTAGAACTAGTTTAACTCATTTTAACTCAATTAATGTGAGTTAACTGATTACACTCACACCATGCTAGTGCATTAACTGAAACTGGACCCCAAAAATAATATAATCACTCAACATGCCTCACCTTTGACCCTCAACTCGAAATTCTTGAGCTAACTCCGTCTTTATGACTTAGTTAACTGATACAATTTTTTATGAGATAAGATTACAATTTATTCACCAATATATTTCAAGAAAAAATAAATTAGATACACATTTTCTTGTTGATTTTCAACACTCCCTCTCAACAAGAAATGGATTATCAGCTACCCCGATCTTGCCTCTGTGCTATTCAAATTTTCTCTTTTCCAATGCCTTCATCAAGATGTCTACATCCTAATCCTCTGTGAGAATGTACTACAATAACATAATGCACCTATGAACATAATATTTGAGATGGTGGTATTGGATATCAATATTATTGGACCTGTAATGGAATATCGGATTAACCGAGAGTTTTATTCAACACTTCTTATCACAAATTATCATCATCAGATCCATATGATGACCAAACAAACCAAAAATTGTCTTCCTCATCTTGATCTGAAAATGGTTTGGATAACTTGTATGTATTTCAAGAACCTACCACTCAGTTTAAATTAACATGATCTAGCTTGTACTTGAAAATTTTGCGAAATTATTTACTTGAAAGTGATGTATGAATTTTTATTGTTTATGTGTCTTAAGTTCATTTTTTCTTGCTGCAATTTAACATGTATGATAGCAACATAATGCAACAAATAATCATTCAAACACAATAGCAATTTTAATCTAGGAGTTAACCCAAAATCTCGTGGGCTACATCTCCTTTGAGCTTGGTCATCATGACTCAGCTCTTTGGGATTATGGTAAGGTTTTTTACAAATTAAATAATTAACTCCAATGATTACAACAATGATCCAAAGGGCTGAAAATGCCATTTAAATTCCTCTAATGGCTGTCCAAACTTTGTAAACAGCTTTAGGCTCTTGTTGACACGATTCCTTCTCTTAGTGCACTAAGCTACTCTGAGCTTCCAAATGGAACAAAATCCCTCAAAATTATGTTTTTGTCACTAAAACCACTCCTGATGTATCCAATACACATCATACATCAACTATCAACTGATAAATTGCTCAAATTGAGCACTGCATCCCCCAAGTAGGCTATCCTCCACGGTTTGCCCAGAGCTGCCTAGAACTTCACATCAAATTTTTGAGCTCTAGAAGTTCTCAAAATGTTCTAAAACCACTTCCATTGGTTCCAAAATGACTAAAATAGTCAATATATATTTTTTTCATCAAAAATAGCCTTTTCCTTCTTTGGTTTCGCCTCCATCACTTATCGGCACCCCCTAACACTAGGGTCAAGGAAAAATTCTCTGCTAATTTTTCAACCTCTAAAAGTATTTAAAACTTGCTGAAACCTCTATAAATAGATTCAAAATTATTTTTTCAGTCAAAAATGACCACTGGTTCACTGCATATGGTCTCAAACATCTCGGTCTAAGCCCTACACTGTTGCTGGAAAATGTTGGCAGTAATGGCCCCTGGAACTTTACTGAAGCTTTTCGGCCATCAAACATTCTCTACAGGATCTAAAACTCATCTCATAAGATTCATAACATCTAGATTATCCAATTTATACTATTGGAACTCTAGAAGAGGACTCTAGCTCCCCTAGCTAGGCCTCAAACTAATTTGGCCTCATGGTGGCCCTGATGGCCCCTTCATATTCCTTGCAGCAAAAACTTCTGAAGATGACATCTGGTCGACCTAAAACCTATTCAAAACTCTTCAAGAGGTCGACGAGACCCAAAATTTACTAAAATTTCATCTTGTCTGGTCGAAAATTAAGAAAGTTATGACCAAAACAAATTTTTGCCCAGTGTCACTAGAAATCCTCCTCCAAAAGTAGAGGAACTCTAGTTGGATCTCCAAATTCGGCAGACTTAATGAATTGGCATATTGCGCTCTAATTTTGGAGGTAGAAGTTAATTTCAAATTAAATGTTTGGTGGGCGGGGTCACATGGACCACCGCCCTATCCTTCGGGGGTAACCACTAACTGCTCTGCCACGTTGTCGTGTTAATAAATGTTGGGAGCGGTCACATGTGGCTCCAACCGCCACCGTAACTGCCGGGTGGTTGGCCCTTGGCTCCAGATCATGGTTATCTGCACGCGATCATCTACATGTGGGACAGCCCTAAGGGGCTAGCCCCTTTTTTTTCCACCGGTTTGTAATTCAAACAAGAAAACAAACTCGATCCCCATTGGTGTTAAGAAACATTTGATAGGCAGGCCGGTCAGGTCATGTTGCTGCTAGCAGGGAGACCTCGGTTCGTGTCCTGCGGAGTAACAAATTTTTTTCTAGACCATGCATCTCCAGCCTGGGGCCACGTGGCAGCCTCCGGGCCTACCACGTGGAAGCCCATGATTGGCCACAAAACTCCAAAGTCAAACCACCATCAAATAAGGAGATGTCACTTTTCCAAATCCAATTCATCCCTGTGGAATATTCCATGGAAAATTCTAGGGAATATTTTGAGGAACATTCCTAGAATATTCTTTTTTAAATTTTTCCAAATTCAGAAAAGTCAAACTTGGTCAACTGAAAAATGGAGTTTACTGGAGACTTCAAACCTCCGTAACTTTCTCATTTGAACTCAGTTTTGAGAGCCATTCATGATGCCAGAATCACAGTGACAAGAAATTTTCGTTCGGTCAGGTTCGAAACTCTTCTGAGCACTTTGAATTTTGAGCTATCATTCTAGTCCATGATCCAGTTCTGATCACACCTCCCAAATGAGAAGCTTTTTTACCCCAAAAGCTCTCTGGAATACTGAAACTAATCTGTATAGTGAATAAGAATACTGCACCCTATTTTCTTCAGCCTCCAAACACTTGCCTTGCATGGCTAGTGAATTTGAACCATAACTAGAAAGTAATTCACTTCCCTTCCTCGATGCGCTTGTCCTCCTGTCTATAACTGTCTTTATTGCACTTACTCAAAAAATTTCTGGTGAGAAATTTGCAGAAGGAAACTGAACATCACTGCCTTGATCAATGATCCAAGGTGGATCAAAAAAACGAGAAATTACAACATAAAATACATATATACAACCGAAATTTGCATATGTACAAAATGTGTACGTATTACTGTACCAAGAAGTCCATCCACTTCTTACCAAGCTACCTCCATGGCAACTTTTGCCGCTGCAACTCTTCCTCATGTGAATCATCCATTTTCACATCAATAATGGAATCCGCAGTTCCACTTGCACCAATCTTTCTATCCTCTTGTTGCATGTGCTTTGGATGAGTAGTTGGATGCAAAGTCCAACAATGAGAGACATCATGTCCCTTCTTTTGGAAATAAGTGAAAAACTTATGCACCTTATTTGAAAGTTGTCTTTGCCTCATCTACTTCCTATATGCTTTCTTCCTCATCCAGCATCTCGAAACAACATGGTTAAATCCACCACAATATGTATATAAAATCTTTCTTCCATTTAAGCATGTAAAATTATCATGCCTTGTAGAAACACAATCAAATTGATCATGAGAAGATTTATACCTCTTGTACTGCTTTGAATTTTCATCCTTTTTGTCTTCATGATAAAATGAACTAGTAGAGGCTACAGCTTTCATTTTCAGACTAACATCACCGTTTTTGTCTTGAAAACTGTCTGAACTTGCATGCATGTCATAAGCTGCATGTCTACCTTCTTCTTACTGTAACAAAGACTTAAAGCAATGGAAATCATATTTGAAACAAATTTGACATATTTGCATCTTAGAACTTGTAATAAAGGTTCTCTTTGAAATAGCCTCACATGCCTTCATGGCTTTGGAGTCTTCGCCATTAAATTGCACATAACCAAGACCAAGATTCTTGGGTCGTTCCTCCACTGAAATGGGATCAAACATGTCTTGTGCATTCTTACCTAATCCCTTGCCTTCATAGCCCATTTTAATCATTAACTTGGACCCTATACCTCTTGTATGTTTTTCAAAATAACCAACACATCTTTCTAAAGAGGAAACTAAAGACAAGTTAGAATGGATTACCTCTTCCTCACACATTTTCTTGGTCAAGCCTCTTGGGCTTGATGGAGCTATCTCTCCATATCATGCAATCTTTGAAGAATTTATTCCTTCTCTTCCTTCATGGCAAACAACTTTTCATGAATTTCAGTGCTTTCTCTTTTGTCCTCAAACAAAATTTGCACCATGTCCTTCAATATAATAAAGTCACGCTTCATATCATCATCGAAGAATCTTGTGAAGGAGGAAACTTCAATTGTAATGTTGTCATTATAATTTCAATGAAAAAATTAAATTCAACAAAGTTCTCAAAGCTTTTCAAAACAAATGACAAAGCTTTTTTAACCAAATGGCTGTAGAGACAAACTCTTATTCAAGTAGCCAAACAACAAACAAACTCCAAGAGCTTCTTAACAAACAATCGTCAAGAGAGTTTGTTCCAAAAGTGACCTTGGGGTAAGGAATATGCCTTAATTCCTTTTCTTCCTTTTTTTCCTCTCCAGGACTTAGCTAAAGTAGCTATCCCCAAATCTCAAGCAAACCCAAACAACAATTAGTTTGCAAATAGTAAAATAGTCAATCTTTTACATTGTTAAAACACTTCTCAAGCTATACAATCAAGCAACCAAGTGCTTCATTAAGAAAGAAACTATTCTCTAATGCAAAACTGATCTGAAAATGGTCTGGATAACTTGTATGTATTTCAAGAACCTACCACTCTGTTTAAATTAACATGATCTAGCTTGTACTTGACAATTTTGCAGAATTATTTACTTGAAAGTGGTGTATGAATTTTTTTTGTTTATTTGTCTTAAGTTCATTTATTCTTTCTGAAATTTAACATGTATGACAGCAACATAATGCAGAAAATAATCATTCAAACACAACAGTGATTTTAATCTAGGAGTTCACCCAAAATCTCGTGGGCTACGTCTCCTTTGAGCTTGGTCATCATGACTCGGCTCTTTGGGATTATGGTAAGTTTTTTTAAAAAGTAAATAATTAACTCCAATGATTAAAAAAATGATCCAAAGGACTTAAAATACCATTTAAATCCCTCTAATGGCTGTCCAAACTTTGTAAACAGCTTTAGGCTCTTGTTGACAAGATTCCTTCTCTTGGTGCACTAAGCTACTTTGAGCTTCTAAATGGCACAAAATCCCTCAAAATTATATTTTTGTGACTGAAAAAACTCCTTTTTTATCTAATACACATCATACATCAACTATCAACTGATAAATTTCTCATATTGAGCATTGCATTCCCCAAATAGGCTATCCTCCACGGTTTTCCTAGGACTGCCCAAAACTTCACATCAACTTTTCGAGCTCTAGAAGTTCTCAAAATGTTCTAAAACAACTTCCATTGGTTCCAAAATGGCTGAAATAGTCAAGATAGTTTTTTGGTTCATCAAAAATAACCTTTAGCTGCTCCAGTTTCGCCTCAATCACCTATCGGCACCCCTTGACACTAGGGTGAAGGAAAACTTCTCTGCTAAGTTTTTAACCTCTAAAAGTATTTAACACTTGCTAAAACCTATGTAAATATATTCATAATGATTGTTTCAGTCAATAATGACCACTGGTTCACTGCATATGTTCTCAAACATCTCATTCTAAGCCCTGCACTGCTGCTGGAAAAAGCTGGCACTAATGGCCCCTGAAACTTTACTGAAGCCTTTTGGCCTTCAAATGTTCTCTAAAAGCTCTGAAAATCATCTCATCAGATTCATAACATTTGAATTATCCAATTTAGACTATTGGAACTATGGAAAAAGGACTCTAGCTCCCTTGGCTAGGCCTCAAACTGATTTGGCCTCATGGTGACCCTGATGGCCCCTTCATCTTCCTTGAAGTAAAAACTTCTGAAGATGACCTTTGTTCAACCTCAAAATATTCAGGGGGTTGAAGAGACCCAAAATTGACTAAAATTTCATCTTTTTTGGTTGAAAATTTAGAAATTTATGACCAAAACAATTTTTTTCCCAGTGTCACTAGAAATCCTCCTCCAAAACTGGAGGAACTCCAGTTGGATCTCCAAATTCGGTGGACTTAATAAATTGGAAGAATGCGTGGTAATTTTGGAGGTAGCGGTTAATGTCAAATTAAATGTTTGTTGGGCGAGGTCACATGAACTGCCACCCTATTTTCCGAGGGTAACCACTAACTGCTACATCACGTTGTCGCGTTAATAAATGTTGGGAGCGGTCACATGTGGCTCCAACTGCCACCGTAACCGCCAGGAGGTTGGCCCTTGGCTCCAGATCACGGTCATATGCATGCAATAATCTACACACGGGCTAGCCCTAAGGGACTAGCCCCTTTTTTTTCCCGTCGGTTTGTAATTCAAACAATAAAACAAATTCGATCCCCATTGGTGTTAAGAAACATTTGATAGGCGGGTCAGTCGGGTCGTGTTGCTGCTAGCGGGGAGACTTCGGTTCGAGTCATGTGGAGTAAAAAAACGTTTTCTACACAATGCATCTCTGGCCTGGGGCCACATGGTGGCCTTTGGGCCTGCCACGTGGTAGCCCGTGATGGGCCACAAAACTCCAAAGTCAAACCATCATCAAATAAGGAGATGCCACTTGTCCAAATCCAATTCGTCCCTGTGGAATAATCCAGGGAATATTTCAAGGAATATTCTGAGGAATATTCTCGAAATATTCCTTGGAATATTCTTTTTTTAATTTTCCAAATTCAGAAAATTCAAACTTGGTCAACTAAAATATGGAGTTTACTGGAGACTTCAAACCTTCATAACTTTCTCATACGAACTCAGTTTTGAGAACCGTTCACGGTGTGAGAATTGTAGTGATGATACCTTTCCAGTCATTTAGGTTCAAAACTCTTTTGAGAACTTTGAATTTATAGCTATCATTCTAGTCCATGATCTAGTTCTGATCACATCTAGATGGCCTTGCATGCGACCTGAATAGATTCCATGTACTCTGCCTCGGTTGAATGAGTGCAATTGATATTTGCTTCCTGTTGTACCAAGAAACTATTGACGATCCTATGTTGAAGATGTCCCCTGATGTGCTCTTCCTTTCTGATGGAATCCCTACCAAATCTGCGTTATTGAAGCCTTGAAGCTTCACTCCCTCTATCCATCTATACCATAATCCATACTCTGTAGTGCCCCGGAGATATCTCAAAACATGCTTCCCCACCTTCCAAAAGAGCTTGGTAGGATTAACTATAGCTTGACTAAGATGGTTAACTGCGTAGCATATGTTTGGTCATGTGTTCACCAAATGCATAAGTGAACCCACAAGATACCTATAAATAGTAGCATCCACTAACTCACCTGAAGTAGAATCCTCCTTCCTCCAATTTTATGCAAGAGGAGTCTACATGGGTTTGCTGCCCTCCATGTGGAACTTCATCAGAACATCCTTGGCATACTTTCCTGGAGATACAAATAGCTCCCCATCTCTTTTCCATATTTCCAAACCAAGGGAATAGTGTAAGAGCCCCATGTCCTTCATCTCAAACTCTCTTTCAAGATCCTCTTTGCAAGAATTTATGAGCTATTAATCACCTGTCAGTATCAGATCATTAACATAAAGTAAAATAATTAAAATCTTACCATCAACCACAATATGATATAGGTTTGCATATTGTTTGCTCTTTGTGAAGCCCAACTTGGTGAAATAGCTATTGATCCTAGTGTACCAAGCATGAGGTGCTTGCTTCAGCCCATACAATGCTCTCTTGAGTCTACACACATGTGACTCCCTGTCAAAGGTCTCAAAACCTTCTGGCAGCTCAATGTACACTTTTTCCTCAATAACTCCATTGATAAAGGTTGTATTTACATCCATCTGATGTATCTGCCACACCATCTGCGTCGAGAGTGAAAGGATGGATTTAGTCAATACGTACCTTGCAATCGGTGCAAATTTATCCTCATAGTCAATCCCATCCACCTGTGAGAATCCTCTGGCCACAAATATAGCCTTTTATTTCTCCACACTCCCATCTGCTGCTTGCTTCACCTTATAGATCCAATTGGATCCAAGCACTAACTTCTCCACTAGTCTTGGGACCACTTGCCATGCACTATTTATGATAATGGAGTCATACTTCTCAACCATGGCATCAATCCATACCAATCATTGCACTACTTCCTCAAAAGAGGATGGTTCTGTCACGATACACTCACTCATAAGATCCATGTATCCAGTATACCTATCTGGGAACATTCTCTACTTGCACTATGATGTAGGTGCACCTACATTCTCTGCCGCATCTAGCATAAATCTGTCAGCCTCTCTGGTGCACTTCCCACCATTTATGGTGGATAACTTTGCATGAGTGGTTTCTACCACTCTTTGTTCCTCTGCATGTGGCTGCTCCACATCTTGAGGTTCATCCTTTGGAACTAAGAGTTCCTCTTCTGCATGCAAGTCAAGCTCTCTCTCAAAGGACAATCATATGGCTTTCTCCTCATCGAATTTAAAATCTCTCATGACAACTGTCATCATGTTTGCTGGAAAATACACCTGATAGTTGTGAGGAGTATCAGTGTACCACAAAAATATCCCAACCTTTGTTGTTGGTTCTAGATTCTTCCTAGCATCTTTGGTCACATGGCAATAGACAGATGAGCCAAAAAATTTAAAATATGAAACATCTGGTTTCTTTCCTAAAAAATCCTCCTCTAGTGTACGCATGCAAATATTTGATGAGGACTACAGTTCTGCACAAATATCGTTGTGCTACATGCCTCTACCCATAGATTCAATGGTAGGCCATGATCATGTAACATAGTGCGTGTTGCTCCCACAATTGTTTTCTTATTTCTTTCTGCAACCCCATTTTGTTGCAGGTTATGAGGTGCACTCAATTCTCTCCAAATTCCTTCTTTGGCACATAAGTTCTTGAATTCATTATAGATATACTCAACACCATTGTCCCTACTTAGACCCTTCACCTTATTCCCTGTGTCTTTCTCTACCAGTGCTTTGAACTCACGCAACTTGGAGAACATCTGATCTATCTTCTGCATGAAGAAAATCCAACACTTTCTAGAAAAATCAACTAAAATAAAATAATACCTGTGATTTTTTGTGGAAGCTATTGTGAATGGTCCACACACATATGAGTGAACTATCTGAAGGATTTTCGCTGATTGGTTCTCCTTCTCATGAAAGGTTTCCTTTGTATACTTCCCCATAGTACATCCCTTGCATGTGTCTCTCTGCGCAAGTGTACCCTTTGGAAGACCTGTAGAAATCTGTTGCATGATCCTCAAAGCACTGTGGTGTAGATGACCCAACCTCCTGTGCCATAACTCACCGGTATTCCGACTCACCACCTCATATGCTTTATTGCTCAATGTTGTGCAACCATCTACATCAAGTTTGTAGAGGTTCTTCACACGAACCCCAATCTTCTTTACCTGTCTTGTGGCTTTGTGATGAGAAACACCTTTCCTTCATTGAAAACCACATCATATTCAAGATCCTCTAACATAGAAATTGAAACTAAATTCTTTTTCAAACCTAGTACATGCATGAATTATTTTAATATGAAAGGTTTACTTGACTCTCCCTAGAAAGTAACTGTACCAATCACGGTTGCGTTATACCTCCTGTCATCACCCATCTTAATGTGCATCTGAAAATACTTATCCTCCAAGCTACTAAAGAGTTTTTTTTTTCCAGTCATGTGGAAAGATGATCCACTATCCAAGTACCACATATATCCCATCATAGTTGACACCATGCATGTGATGAGAGAGAAGTTCAACTCAAACTGTGAGGCCAAATATTCACATGCCGCAACTCTCGAAGCCTTCTTGTTGTTCTTATTCTTTTCTGGACAATTTGTGGCATAGTTTTCATGATCATGATAGTTGAAACATTTCACCTTTGACATGTCTCATTTATTTCCTTCTTTTCCTGTGTCAGTTTTGGAATAGGAATTTTTCCCTTTCCCCTTCTTTTCCTTGCCATCTAAGGCACAATTTTCCTCATCATCAGTTTTGGATGAGGTTCCATCCCTGGTATTCCGCCAAAACTCTTATTGTACCAAATCCGACCATAGTCACTCCCACTTGGGTAACTGGTCCCTCCCATTCATAGAGTCCTCGTAACTATGCTAGCTCTTGGGAAGGCCTAGAAATTCTAGGCTCACAAAGTTATCATCTGCTATAGTAATCCCAAAACTTCCAAGATCATCTCGAAATTGAGTGAACTTGGTCAAGTATTTCTAGATTGTGTCACCTTTCTCCATTTTGATTTTCCTGAGCTTTTCCTTTAGTGCCATTTTTTTGTGATCACTGCTACGTTGAAACAAATATGTCAAGGACTTCCACATAGCATATGGATTTTCCTTGCCATGGAGACTCAAGAAAATATGATCTCTAACTCCCTCTAACAATATGCTCCTTGCCTTTGCAACATTCTTCCTCCATGCTTCATGCTGCGCAACATCTACCTGATTGGGTTTAGGAATATCAGTGTCAATGAACTCCTTCATCCCGTTATCCTCCAATATTTCCTCCATCATGTCCTTCCATGCAATATAGTTCAAATTTACCTTGAGTGCATATTATAGTCTCAAGCTAGTGAAATACATCCTGGTCAGCTGCTAGCTCCAAAGAATGTATCTGCAAATCTAAATTTTGTTCAATAGAAACTCAATTTCTTCTCCACTATTGTGATTCTTACCACTTTGATAACATGCATAAATTATACCAATGGATTCAATCTGATCATGTAATGTAATAAAACAATATACTAAATCCTTCTACAATATTTGTGGATTATAAAACACTATTCTTCAATCACATACAAGTAAGATAAAGAAGAAAATCAATCACACAAAACAATATTTTCCTGTGGAAAGAAAATTTTGAAGACTCCTCTATCTCTATTGTATAATAATCCAAGGAATCATGAAACAATACAATGCATTCTTGCTCACAGGAATCTGTTGCACTCTACCAATCATCTCACATTGATCTAAGCAAAATTGGAAAAACACATAGCCGATTTTCTACCCTCCTCTAGCCTACCTTTCTCACGCAATTCCTAGAGAAATAAATCCATATTAAATAGGAATTCCAACCTTCCTTTATTGCGCAATCCATCATGGCAATCCTATGGATTTATAATTTCACTCAGGAAATTTGCTAATAACACAACTGACAGGTATATTCCCTTTAACCTTTCTCTCAAATGGATATTCATCATAATTGACATGCATGCAACTAATAATAGTGATTCATCAGCTATGAGATTGATCAATACTTATGAATAAATCTAATTAATTCATTAGAACTCTCACTAGCTCATCACTTAGTTAGAACTAGTTAAACTGATTTTAACTCAATTAATTTGAGTTAATTGATTACACTCACACCCCACTAGTGCATTAACTGCAACTAGACCCCAAAAATAATAGAATCACTCTGCATGCCTCACCTTTGACCCTCAACTCGAAATTCTTGAGCTAACTAAGTCTTTTTGACTAAGTTAGCTTATAAAAGTTGTTATGAAATAGGATTACAATTTATTGTCCAATTTTTTTAAGGGAAAAATAAATTAGACACATTTTCTTGTTGATTTTCAATAGCTTCAAAGCAGATCTTGAAGACCTATAGGTGTACATCAATTTCCAAATATTAGGATTACATAATATTGCATGCAGGTTCGCAGGTTTTTCCATATGCATACATTGTTAGCTAGATACTCTCACATATAGATAATAAGACCATGACTCTCAATAGTGCCAGTGGAAAAAGAATTTATTATTTTATGGCACATGATTAACACCTTATGTATCATTTACCTATGCCAAAATCATACATGAATTCCCACTTTTATGCAGCCAGCTACTTGAGCAAAAAAGATATCATCAAAGGTTGGGTGAAAAATACTTCAAAATTCCGCCAGATACACAGCCATACATACAAGACCAAATCTTTTAGGAGGGCTTATCAGTACTTGATAGTCTTATGTGGTTGGATCTATGGTGAAAGAAATATTGAGACCTTCCTAGAAGGATAGGCATTATTTCTTCATCAGGTTTTGAATGAAGGAAAACCATTCAACTAGTCAGATTTGTTGTCTCAACAATTGATAATTCATGTGACTAATGCTAAGAACCACCCAAGGGTGAGCAAGGAAGATTCTACATGTCTTATTACTTTTGGGATGCAATATGTGCTCAAAATTGATATCTTAACATGAATTCGACCTGGTCACCAAGATAATTTTTCATGCACATTTAATCCAAGATTATTTTAGAGTGAAACTACAAGGGATAAATGGAAAATATAACTAATCACTTCCTCATTCAAAAATAAAATTTAATATTTGAGGAAGAACCACCTTGCTTGTAACCTGATGTAATGGAATTAGTGTTGGAACTCGATGATTGGTTTACCTCACTGGATTGCACTTACCTCAAAGTTTTTAGCGGCTAGAAGTCTCCACATCTTCTACCTAGGTATGCCACTCACAAGTTGGTCATAAAAAAATTCACTTACCATATTTCGACAGGGTTTTCAGTAGTTTTGTAGAGGAATAATAAATCACCTTAGTCCGCTCTTCCTTTGAAAATAAGATTGTATGAGATCAAGAATCTGAAGGTTGTTGAGGCTGAAGGAAATGAGATTGAGAAATTCACATTCACTCATTTGGAATTCAATCATAAAAATCCTAGGAACGTTTACAAATAAAATTGTGCGAAGATTCATTTCCAATGGCCAAGTGGTACATTTTACAGACCCGAGGAGGAAGAGATGAAGAATGGTTACAATGCTTCTAAGTCTCATGAACTATTCATCTTCATAGTAACATCACAAGTTATTCCTCAAAAGGAAGTCACGCTAGAAGCATAACCAATAGGAAGGTGTAACCAAGTGCGCGAGAAGGGAAAGAGGAAGGTTGCACATAACCCAAAGGAAGACCATAGATGAAAGATGAAAGTGGATACAATCATTCTAAAAGCGACCATAACAGTAGAAAAGAGGATAAAATAGAGTAAGTAGGAAGAAAATACGGAGAAGAAAATATTAGAGGAACAATAGACAAAAATATTAGAGGAAGAAAGCCAGAAACAACAAGAACAATAAAATAAGAAACAAGAAGAAGAGGAAAGGTGGAGAATAGAAGAAGGAGTAGCGTGGAAACAAGCTGAAGAACAGAAGTAGAGCCAACTGTTAGAAGAGGAGAGTAAAAGGTTGCAGGAGAAGGAACTTGCTCAGGATATTGAAGGACTAATTTTAATCCAAAACATGGAGGTGGAACTAGATCTACTAAACCAAGATGGTGATCTTATGTCGAGCACTCATCCGATCATTGTTATCACTAGAAAATCAGACAAACAAAGAAAAAATTATTAAATGTTAGGGATAAGGATTTACAGGGCTGAGACACATTAGAGAATATGAAGAATTTAGAAATCTCTAAGGTCTAGAAGGAAAATCAAATTACGCACTAAAGGAACTAGCAAAATGGGCCTTTTCGCGCACTTTTTTTCAATAAGCATGCCTTTGCGCAACTTTTCCCCAAAAAGCCGCGCGGACCTGAGAGTGGCAGAAGTCAGTTTTAGGGACCACAAGGCACACTCTAGGACATTTATCCCACACTTGAGGCTGCCTAAGGATAGCCACCCAAGCCTCCTTAGGACCTCAAGGGAGTACACAATGGAATCATGTGGCACACAATGGAATCACCCTACTCTCTTGGGTCACCATCCATTAATGTACCAAGAGAGGGAAGGAGAGTTTGAATTCTCCTATAAAATGCCACCAAGAGATGAAAAATATGAGAAAACATTGTTATGTTAGCCAGAATTTCTCCAGGAAATCCAGCAGTCTGTGATTCGGAGAAAAGATAGAGGGGACTCAGTCATTGTCCATCCAACAACTCCAGTCCTTCAAACTAGAGAGAGGGATTTGTGCGAGGATAGCTCGAAAGTAAAGACATACTTTCATCGAGTCTTAGAACTCCCTATTTGTAAGGGCCCTTTGACAAGTGGGTAAACGTTTCATCCTTTATTCCTACCACCACTCAATAAGACGGGACGTAAGCACCACCGTTTGGATTATTTAAGTTGTTTAACTCTATTTAGAGCTTTTGTATTATGTGCTTTAGTTTAGATTTTACTTTTGAATATGCATGCTATTTCACTATTTAGTATGTTTATTTCTTAGCATGTTCACTAACTTTATTGACTCCCTTGATTTTTTGCCTATGACCAAGAACTTAAGAGGAAAAAACCACTCCTCTTAAGCAAGTGTTATTTGCTACATTCGTGCACCAAACACACATACACATGATTGGAAACTCCACTACTTTTATTTCCAAATTTATGTGGTTTTTCCTTTTTGCAGAGACCTCTTTATTTTCTTTGGAGTTGGGGTGAAACTTCCCCCTTTCTCTCCTTCACTACCTGATTCACTCTCAGTGAGAGGCTGAAGCTGAAGAGCTCCCAATATTTCTTTGCAGGAAAATCGCACAGGTTTTTCACAGACAAACACACCCGACCACGCGCATTTAGCAGTGACTTGTGCACAGCCTTCGCACTTTTCTTGGCCTTTTGTGCGCAAAAACCAGAAGTAGTAATTTGTTGTTATTTCCATTTATTTCTTGCTTGTAAAGTGACTGGAAGCCCATAAAAAATCTTTCAATACTGTTTGAGGTGTCCCATGACTTGTTAAAGCTCTGTTAGGTCCCTATATGACTAGTATAGTCCCTTATTGTTGTTAGTGTAACCCCCTTATTGTTATTATTGTACCCTTTTAACCCACATTTTGTTATTATTTTGCCCTTAAATTATTATTGTTAGGTCGGCTAGGATTACATTGTGGCCCACTAGGATTACATTATGGCCCCATGGACTCCTACATATAGAAAGGAGGTTTTGTAAATTGTATCATCCAAGAATTGTTCATTTATGTAATGTATTGGAGGTTTCCCCCTCGAAGTGGCTTATTTATAAGGCGTTGATATCTCTTTCTTCTATTTTTGGAGCTGGTTACACAACATTTGGTATCAGAGCTTTGGATTCTAGGGTTTCGCTGCTCCAAATAGGTCATCGTGGAATTTTCGCTATAAATTTTTTTCTACGAAGTCTCGAAAGCTGAAATTCTTAGGGTGTGAAGCCAAAATTTTGAGGAAGATTTTCTAAAAATTTCAGAGCTTGGTTCGCAATATTTTCGGATATATCATCTGGGGAAGTTAGGTCTTGTTTCAAGCTCCTAAACAAGTCATCGTGGAATTTCCGCTATAACTTTGTTTCTACGAAGGTTACAAATCTCAAATTCATATGGTGTGAAGCTGAAATCTTGAGGAAATTCGTCAAAAAATTTCAGAGCTTGGTTCGCAATATTTTGGAGATATGATCTGTGGAAGGTAGTGCTTTTTCAGGCTCCTGAATTTCATCTCAAAAAGGTGATCGTGGGAAAATTTCAATAACTCTCTCTCTGGGCATCGGATTGGAGTACCGTAAAAAGTGGTCACAATCACATGGACTGTAGTTTCTTTGCTATCAATTTCAGAGACGAAGGATGAAACAGTGACACGTAGCAAGTCGTACAAGTTCACTCTATTGAACCAGTCCATAATTAGGTCATTATGGGAGATTGGACACAACTTTGTCTTGGAGAATCCAAATCAGGTCAGACCTATGGAATTATAAAGATAATTCAGAGGGCTACGTTGGTACTGAAAATAAAATATTGAAGTGCTGCAATCACAAAGATAATCCAATTTCAATATTGAGCTCCTCAAAAGCAAGAAAAAGGTGTGTATTTTTTTCCGAATTGCATAAGTCTTGTTTAAAGAATCAATTTGAATTGATTCCAAGGGCATATTGTAGAATAGATATCAGTATTGGGTTCTAAAATATGCCTCATAAAAATAATTCAACACCCATTAAGCCTTCAGAAGTCTCTACTATGACTCGTGAAGATGAATAATTGCAACATGATCTATCCAAATTACAAGAGCAAGTGCAACAAATTTCACTCTCGCAAAGAGCAACAAAAACTGAAATGGAAGTTTTGAAGAAAGGCGTGGAAGCTAAGATGGATGGCATGGAAGCTAGCATGGAAGCTAATATGGATTACATGAAATACAACATGGAAAACATGAAGAATGATCTAAAAACAGACATCAAAGGTTTGACAAAGTTGATACAAGAAATGTTTCCTAATGGTGAAAAGATAGTAGAAGAACCTCATGATGAGAACAAAATCAATGTTAATTGTGATTTCATAAACTCTAATGTTGGCGGGAAGAACCACCATATTCCAAAAATGGATATGAGGAAGTTTGATGGAAAGGATCCTGTAACATGGATACTAGAGATGGAGCAATATTTTGATCTCCATAACGTGCAAAACACACAAAAGGTACGCATTGCAACTTTACATTTAGAACAAAATACATTTGTATAGTATCGATGGCTTTTCTCCCGTAAAAAAATTGTCACTTGGTCAATTTTTACGGAAGAAATGATAGCACATTATGAGGATACAAAGAGCAACACCTTCTTTAGCCAATTGATAAATCTCAAACAAAAGAGTTTAGTGGGGCAGCACATTGAGGACTTCCAAAAATTGAATATAAGGGTAACTGATATTCCAGAGGAACACAGGATTGATCTCTTCATGGACACTTTAAAGGATAACATCCAACATGAAGTTCGCGTTTTGGAACCTGATTCATTGGAGAAGGCATTCAGGTTGGCAAGAAAAGTTGAATGTAAAATTATGGCGACAAGGAATCCTACCACTCAATTCTATAAAGAAGGAAGTGTTGCTACACCTAGATTTCCACAACCTACAAGGTTGACACCACAACAATTGGAAGAAAAAAGAGAAAAAGGGCTTTGCTACAGTTGTGATAGAAAATACACTAAAGGTCATAAGTGTACTGAGAATAAATTATATTACATAGATTGTGAAGAGGAAGAAGAAAATGAACAAGAAGAGGATATACACCAGGAACCAGCCCTAGAAGAGGAAGAAATGAATTCGACCATATCGTGTAATGCACTGGCAGGAATTACCACTCCTCAAACTCTCAAGATAGAAGGACATATCAAGAAGAAAAAGGTAATAGTGTTGATTGATTCAGGTAGTACCCATAATTTTATTCATTGTAAGGTAGCCAAGGAATTGAATTGTTTCCTATACCTAGCACCATAATGTCAAGTGATGGTTGCAAATGGAGGAACTATAAATTGCTCTGGAAAATGCCATAATATCAAGCTAACCATGGGGGAATATGTATTGAATAGTCCAATTCTTTCCATTCATATGGGAGGTGTTGATGTTGTACTAGGAGTACAATGGTTACAATCTTTGGGGACGATAGCTTTTAATTTTCAAGAAATTTTCTTGAAATTTTTTTCAGAAGGAAAGGAAGTCGAATTACGGGGTATTGAAGGGAAGCCGGGAAGGATAATAAGCTCTAATGGCATGACAAAGCTTCTAAAGAAAGAACAACGAGGCGTAATTGCACAATTATGCTCACTAGAAGTTACAACATCAAAATCATCTATTTCTGCAGATCTCCAACAAGTCTTGGACAATCATTCCAAGGTGTTTGAAACTCCCAAAGGACTCCCACCTATTTGTGATCATGATCATGCTATTCATTTGATTCCAGGAAGTGTTCCTCCAAACATCAGGCCTTATAGATATCCTTACTTCCAAAAGAGAAAAATTGAATGTATGATTGCAGAAATGTTAGAAGCGGGTATAATTCAACCTAGTCAAAGTTCTTTCTCTGCTCCTGTAGTATTGGTACACAAGAAGGATGGATCATGGCGAATGTGTCCGGATTATAGGGAGCTCAATAAGCTCACCATTAAAGATAAATTTCCCATTCCTGTGATTGATGAATTAATGGATGAATTACATGGAGCAATTTATTTTACCAAGTTGGATCTTCGTTCAGGATATCATCAAATTAGAATGAAGACTGAAGATATTCCAAAAACATAATTTCAAACTCATGAGGGTCATTATGAATTTTTGGTCATGCCTTTTGGCCTTACCAATGCACCTTCTACATTTCAAGGGTTCATGAATTCCATTTTCAAACCCTTCCTTAGAAAATTTGTGCTAGTATTTTTTGATGATATACTAATCTACAGCAGGTCTTGGAAGGATCATGTTGAACATGTTGACAGGATCATTTCTTTGGAGTAAAAGAGGTGGAATATCTAGGTCATATTATATCTCACGAGGGTGTTAAAGTAGACCCTAACAAAATTAAAGCCATTAAGGAATGGAAATTCCCCACGACCATAAAGCAGTTGCGAGGATTTCTCGGGTTAACAGGGTATTATCGCAATTTTTTAAAGAATTATGGGAGAATAGAAGCACCTCTACCAACATTATTGAAGAAAGATGCATTTTCATGGACTCTTGAAGCAACTAAGGCCTTTGAACATCTTAAAGAGGCAATGTGCCTAGCACCGGTCTTAGCTACACCAAACTTCACAAAAACCTTTATTGTGGAATTTGATGCCTTAGGAAATGGAATTGGTGTAGTTTTAATGCAGGAAGGAAGACCCATTGCTTTTTAAAATCGTCCAATCAAAGGAAAGTATTTACATAAACATATTTTTAAGAAGGAAATGTTAGCAATATTGCATGCACTAAAGAAATGGCGAACTTACCTAATGGGAAGACACTTCAAGGTAAAAACTGATCATGATAGTCTTAAACACTTTTTGGAAAAACGACTATCTTCAGAAGAGCAGCAAAAATGCGTCACAAAGATGTTGGGTTATGACTTTGAAATAATCTACGAAAAAGGAATGCTTAATGTTGTTGCAGATGCACTCTCAAGAAAGAATGAAGAGGTGGAAGAATTGCTTTGTGCCATTTCTATTATCCAACCAGATGGGATAACTGAAGCAAGAGATGAATGGAAGAAGGAAAAAGATGTATGGACACTCATTCAAAAGTTGCAGCAAGATCCTAGTACATCTGATACATATAGTTGGAAAAATGATTCCTTATGGTACAAAGATCGTTTATATCTTTGTAATAATTCCCAACTAAAACAAAATATTCTTCTGGAATTGCACACTTCTCCTTTAGGAGGAAACTCAAGATTTTTAAAAAATTACCACAGGGTGAAGAAAGAATTTTTTGGGGATGGCCTTAAATTTGATATTCAAAATTTTGTGGCGGAATGTTTGGTTTGCCAGCAGAATAAAGTGGAGACAATTAAGACCCCGGGACTTCTACAACCTTTATCCATTCCAAGTCAACGTTGGGAGGAGATTTCAATGGATTTTATCACAGGTTTACCGAAGTCCGAAGGCAAGAATGTCATCATGGTGGTAGTTGATAGACTTACCAAGTATGCACACTTTTGTGCATTATCTCATCCATTTAAAGCAAGTACAGTTGCTACTACATTTGTGGACAGAATTCAAAAGCTACATGGAAGCCCAAGGGTTATTGTGAGCGATAGAGATCCCATTTTTACGGGAAATTTTTGGAAGGAGTTATTTTCTTGTTTGGGTACTCAATTAGCTCATAGCTCATCTTATCATCCTCAATCTGATGGTCAAACAGAGATAGTAAATAAATGTTTGGAAGGATATCTTCGTTGTTTTGTATCTGATAAACAAACACAATGGGTCAAGTGGTTACCTCTCGTTGAATGGTGGTATAACACTTCCTTCCATACTGCAGCAAAAATGACCCCATTTATGGCACTTTATGGATATCATCCACCATCCATCACATCATCTTTAAGAGAAAATTCGAAGGTTCAAACAGTGGAAGATCACATCGAGCATCAACAAGAAGTTCTCCAACTCTTAAAGGACAACCTGAATTTGGCACAAAATCGAATGAAACAACAGGCAGATCAACATCGCAGCGAGAGAAGTTTTGATGTAGGAGACTGGGTATTTTTACGGGTACAACCATACAAATAAATTTCCCTCAAGCAAGCTAAGAAGGATATTAAATTATCACCAAAGTACTATGGTCCTTACAAGGTGTTGCAAAATATTGGTACTATGGCATACAAATTGGAGCTTCCTGCTTCTTCACGAGTGCATCCAATTTTCCATGTTTCATGCTTAAAGAAGGTTATAGGTGAAAATCTTTCAGTTCAAACAATATTGCCAGAACTTGATGAGGAAGGAAAAATCATATTGGAACCAGAAGCGGTCATGGAAACAAGAACTCGACAACTACGGAATCGATCAATTTCAGAGTATCTCATCAAGTGAAAGAACTTACCCACTGAAGATTCTACATGGGAGGATGAGAATTTTATACAGAAGCACCCAGAGCTACTCAAGCGTTGAGGACAACACTTTTTTGAAGGAGAGGGGCATGTTAGGTCCCTATATGACTAGTATAGTCCCTTATTGTTGTTAGTGTAACCCCCTTATTGTTATTATTGTGCCCTTGTAACCCCCATTTTGTTATTATTGTGCCCTTAAATTATTATTGTTAGGCCGGCTAGGATTACATTGTGGCCCACTAGGATTACATTATGGCCCCATGGACTCCTATATATAGAAAGGAGGTTTTGTAAATTGTATCATCCAATAATTTTTCATTTATGTAATGTATTGGAGGTTTCCCCCTGGAAGTGGCTTATTTCTAAGGTGTTGATATCTCTTTTCTTCTATTTTGGAGCTGGTTACACAACAAGCTCACTCTTGGCTGAATTTTAGTAGTTTAGACGTTAGTTTTAAATTTCATGTTTTTTTTCGCAAAGTTAACACATTGTTTAAGTAGGGGGAAATTAATTTTCATTCTGAAATAATCTATGTTTTGCAAAATTAGGCACCAAAAAACACTTAGATAATTTGCCAAAGTAAGTGGCCCCAATCCACACATGCTTAGCTAAATCTTTTTCATTTACCTAGTTTAAAATTCATTAGTTGTAGTTCAATTTTTGACACTAGGATTCGAGACCAGGACCAAATTATCCTTAGAGAGCAAGTAATATCTACTACCTTTGCACCCTTGGGTATCCTAGGCAATAATTGGAACACTTTCTATTGATAATTCACCATCTCCCTGTAGTTGATCATTTAGATTAGCTAGGAAGCATCGTAAGCGACCCATATTCGCACATGTTTTTGTTTTGAGCAAGGAACGACCAAACCTAGTTTCAATAGGGTATTTTGAAAAGGATCATCGCATATCCGCATGTTCAAACTATGCACTTGTTCACCACTTGTTCACACACATTCAAACCCTAAGTAAATTAAATCCACCTAAAACTAACTTAACTAAACTCACTAAACTCTCTGCACAGGGGCCACAAGACAATTTATAGTTTAAGTTAGGACCAACGGGGTAGACATGTAATAAGCTGCCTTGGTCAATCTACATCTTGAAACATAGAATTTTAATTTTTAGGGAACTTTAAAATCCTTCTATCCACCCACGACAAAGAAAACCTAAGCGCAACAGAGACCCAATTCATAGGGTGTTAAGCTTAGGCTCAGTGTGTGCGCTATTATTTGGGGCAACCTGAACCGTCTAATACTCGGTACTGGTAGCTAAATTACCAAGAATCTCAAGACTCAAATGCACACATAGGATGACATTACTTAGTGGCAAAAACTAGGGCATCCTTCCCTATAGGTGAAGGTGCAGGCAACACTAGATCCTCTACCCTTATCTTGGTCGATTTTGTTCGGTTGACTCATTGTGTCGTCAGTTCTTTTGAGATGTTGTGCCAGCATTCGCAAGATATCTTCTCAATGGCCAGTTACATTTGAGCATGTGAGGATGAATAGATCTTCTAGGATTTGAGTATCATATGCAAAAACAACAAAAAACCATATTTTTTGATTGACTGGTCACATAGGATTAATCTAAAGGGAAAAATTATCTTTTATTTTCGCTTTGATTTATGTATGTGATCCGATTTTTCATTTGATTATAATCTCTATCCTCTCAAATATAACCAAGAACATACTATTCGATGCCAGAATGGACCCAACGAGACCTCATCGATCTAGACGTATTTTAGACCTCCCCCCATTATCGAGAGGGGTTCCAGGTCTTTCACCATTTAGGCATCAAAGAAGAACAATGCCACCATTATTGGTTCATCCTTTATTGGGGAATCATTTTTTAGGAACCCTAGTCTATCACCCAACGCCACACCGATGAACACCCCCACAGGGTCATCGCTTACCACTCCTCCCACAACCCCTAGGAGACAGAGTAATGATACCCATTCGGGAAGCCAAGTGAACCCACAGTAGGGTACGTCACAGAAAAACCCTATTCCTAACCATAAAAAAAAAATTTCACAACTTGGAATGGCTACAAACTCGCAGTACCTTTCTTAGCTTCGTTAAATCTACCAGATTTAACCAAGTTGACAAACAACCCCATTGCACACAACTCTACATGGCCTCCCATGCCCATGAAGCTCCCTTCAGACATTCCAAAGTTCAAAGGGAAGCAAGTGGAAGACCCCAGAAATCATGTGACGACTTTCTACCTGTGGTGTTCATTGAACAACATCGTTGATGATACTATTTGACTAAGAATATTTCAACGCACCCTAACCGGAATAGCTGCGAAATGGTATGTGGAGCAACCCTCTGCTACACATGGAACCTTTAGCGCCCTCACTATCACATTCCTAACCTATTTTTAGTTACCTATCCACCATGATTCTGGAATGGAATTACTGACTCAATTTAGGAAAACACATATCATCCATATCTCGGACCATCTCCACGAATGGCAATGGCGTCATAGTTTGTGCAAATACAAACTCGACAATCGAGTTTTGTTATACCTATTCCTAAAAAATCTCACCATTGAGATTTCAAAGGATGTGATGCAACAAAAACCCATATCTGAAGAGGACGCCATCAATAAGGCCCAATATCTCGAGCTGATCTATACGCAGTCAGGATATATTTACAATATCCTTCCTAACGCCCTGTGCCTACAAACTTACAAATAATTTCTAGGTGTGTCGAACTCTGCAGATGGATTGATTGGGTCATTGACCCAAAATCACCTAAGCAACAACATTCCATACCCTAGTTATGCATATGATTATACCCAGAACATATCGCAACCTGAATACCAAATTGATCCTGCACCTCCAGAAAATTTTACCAATAGGGCGTCATGGTACCACCATCAGCAGGGACGACCATATCCTCTGGCGCAGGGGACCCAGTATGCAAATACATATGCTGAAGGAAGATATCCCCCTAAATATCCATTTATAAACCAGGGACAGGGACTGCAATATGCCCAGTTGCTAGAACAAAACCCACCCATGCAGAATAATGCATAGGTGAACTTTGTTCAACCTTCCCAAATCCAACCGCACTAGCCATACAATCAGGAGAATCCAAATTATCCTCCTAATGCGGCTAAGAAAAAAAGGAAAAAACAAGCCTAAAGGAAATCATGGATAGGGGGGCAACAATCAACAATGCCCTCCATGATCTCAGGTTAGAGGCAACTCCAACCGAAATCAAAATCAGGAGCCAAGCAACCCCCAAAGGCAGAACAAGAGGGAAAATATTTAGAAAAACCACCCTTGTTTAATCTATGGTGAGTACAGCCATTACACTCACCATTATCCTGACCTCCCTGAGCTGAAGAAGCTACAAGGTAACCGTGGGTGACGGGGATCCTCACAGCAGACAATATTCATGCAGGAGCCTTTCCTCCATCAAGGGACCGTTAGCACTCAGCAACAACAGAAAAATCCTGATGATTACGGAAAGAACAGCCATAAAATATTCATGACTAGTGAAGAAATGTTTTATCAGATAGGGAACCAAAATTACGATACCCCACTAGACACCAACCAGTTAGGGGCTAGTACAAGTGCACCAACATCACCTTTGACCATATCAAAGATGCCTATTTAACCTTTGCCAAAAATGGCTAAGGGACCAACTAGGCGAGTAGGAAACCATTCCAAAGTGGCACATAACTATAGCATTGTGGATGATCTAGCTCAATCTCCTGCTGCTATGTCAACTTTGGAGGTATTACAGTCATTCCCAAAGAAAAGGAAATCCTTACTTTCTGCATTATGTGCCATCGACCGTGTTGATTCGCGCCTGATAGCTTTTGATTTAGATAAAGCCACCCCAAGGCTTCCCTCGATGGTTTCCTTTCAGATATCAGTGTCAGTTCAAAACATCACCATTCACCGATGCATCATTGATGAGGGTGCATCCACATGCATCATGTCAAAGAACGTCTGGTAGAAGTTAGGGTCTCCCGAACTAAAGCCATCAAACATCACGCTTAGAGCATACGATGGATTCCCTTTATCTCCCATCAGCCTCTACCAAAAAGTTCTGGTCCGCTTAGCTGGTAAGACAGAACTTATAGACATAGAAATATTTGATGCTCAACTATATTACAATATACTCCTTGGCCAGAGTTATATGTACGCCATGTCTTCCATAGCCTCCCTGGTCTTCTGAACGATGATGTTCCCCCATGAGGACCACATTGTTACTGGCGACGAATTGACACATAGCGAAAAGTGGCACCTAAAAAATATTAATGTCATTCTACCCTATGTAGACACATCTTCCAAGACACTTACGTGGTACCAGGAATATGGCCCTGGCCAGTTTAAACTGTCATCCATCCTAGATTCATTCCTAGGTGATCACCATATCATATGCAATATTCCTAAATTAGAATGCAGCTAATTGGAATATTAATTTTTCTCTTAACCTATAGTTAGATGAATAAATGGGTAGGGAGGCCCATAAAAATTTATAGCAACAATAAAATCCCTCTTAATGTGAAAAGGGATCATATTCATAGCTGGCTAAAACACCCTCATGTGTGAACAAGGGCTGATGCATGAAGACAAGGTCAAGTTTGACCAAGTCAATAGAGATAGAATGGAGGGAGTGAATCATCAATAGAGACAGCCAGTATGAATTTGGATTAGTTTAGACAGCTACATAAAATATGGATTAAAGAACCTTAGGTGTGAAAAGGGATGGAGTAGGTTGAAGAGGTCAACCTTGACCAAATCAAACAACGTTGTTATGGAGGAGTGGTATTGATGAAGGTACAACGCAATTTTGGAGGGAGATTGATTGTGTGATGGTGGAAACACTAATGAGTGGGATCCAAGGTGAGAAGGCTCACATTGCTTATAAGGAAGAGGATGGTAGCCATATGGGGTTATCTTATGAATTATATTTTGATATGTCTGTTTAGACTTTTTCTCTCTTCAGTTGTTTAGCTAAGATTGTTGGTGTTGTTTAGCACAAGGTATTCCTGTTTAGGAATTCCATATCTTTCCTTGAGAGGCCTCTTGGGAGAGTCTTGATCTTTCATTCCACACATACAACATTCTTTCCAAGCTTCAGTCTCCAACTACAGCGCAGTTTCTACAGAATATTGTGTTGTGTTGCAGGGTGTTGGAGTGGAGGGTTGAGAAACCCACTTTCTAAGCTAGTTTTCTATAGGAGGAAGGATTCCTTCTCTTGGGAGATTATTTTGGAGAGTTCTTGAGCACTTTCCAGATATTTGTTATTAGGCCAATCTATTTCCATCACCTACAACATAATTTTAGTTTGGAATTGCGTTATTTTGTAGGGAAGCTTCAGTGAGGGATCTTGTGGCTTTGTTTGTGTGTTTTCTTGTGATTGAAGGGTTCAGCCTCTCATTGGAGGTAAACTTGGAGTGGATCTAAATCAGATCTATATTATTTCAGCCTCCTATCTTCACGTTCTTTATTTTTCAATGATTCTTCAATCCTTGGGGTGTAGACCACCATTTTTATTCTGTGTAATTCCAGAAACCCTTCCTGAGTTCTCTTCGATTTGTATAAAGGAGACTAGATCTCATTTTTTGAGCAATATTGATTAATATATGAGAAGATCTATTTGTCTCTATAATTTCTGAGTATAAAACTTCATTAGACTGCACTTTCATTTTATGCAATAAATATGTGTTGCAGTAGTTTTGGGGTTTCACTGTTTTTAAGATTTTATGGGTGTGGGAGACTTGTTTAACTCCTCTATCATGATTTGTTTCTGATATCCTCTTGGATTTGGGTGTTATGATGTCAGATATAGTGGATCCATGGTTTGATTTTGATTATTATAGCATACATTTCTGAAAATTCATTTTTTATGCATGTGTTGATGAGTTTTCCCATTTGGGAATATTACAGTGGTATCAGAGCATCATCTTGGCTCAGCCTGTGAGTTTTTTACCCATTATGTTATAAGAAGAAGAAGAGAAGGAGAGAGATCTAAAATGGTGGAAGGAATGAGCTTGGTCTCATCACTTTTCAGATCTATGAAAAATCTCTCTAAGGAGGTTAAGCAGATGAAGGAGAAAATATGCAATGAAACCTCTAGAGGGTTTCAAGAAGAGGAAGGTCCATGTACTTCCTATTCTTAGAAAAAGGAACCAATGTTGCAGAAAGTTCCAAAGAATTACAATTTTACCTTTCCTTTTGAGGAAGAAGACAAGAGGAATGGAGATGGAGGGCACTTGGAACATGAGATCCTAAGTGGATACCTCGCAGAATATAAGTCTCAGCCTAGAGCTTTCAAGGAGCCTCTAGCTCTTCCATAATTTATTTAGCTTGAAGAATAAAGGAGGCCTTGTAGCAATAGGAGAATGAGATGCAATAGATTCCTATTGTCTAATTTTGGTGGATCATCCACATGTATAGCAAGGTCTTGGGTGATGAAGCTAGATGCATTCTTCCTACTACATCCAGTGGTAGAAAGAGAGGTTGTTGAGAATGCAGCACCGCACCTTGAGGGTAAAGCTAACATTTGGTGGTTCGGCCATTTGAGTCATGTAAGAGTGACTGCTTTTGCAGATTTCACTCAAAGGGTGATCAAAAAATTTGACAAGAAGAAATCAGAGGGGGAGGAGCCTTCACCGCCATTTGAGGAGACTTGTACCAGCATTGACACAACTATCGAGGAGCAGCCATCATCCTCAGCAGTTCGGGGAGCCAACACATTGCAGGGAGGAACCCTTGTAGCCATACAAGATGTTCCCAAGCTTCACCAAGGTATGCATGAGTTTCCAATTTCTGTTATTTCATAAAATTTTATGGAGGGTTGTGTAAATATACCTTTGCATGACCAAGAGTCAAAACATAGTGCTGATTTGGAGCAGCAGACTTACATTGCGCTGTGCATCCTTGAGTTATTCAAGTAAGGGATAAAAAATCATCCTAATGTGTCATTATTGAGCTGCACACAACACTTGGGGTTGGGGTGTGGACTTTTGGAGGATAGGATGAGCTTTTCCCTAAACAATCCAATGCATAACTATATGTTCAGCATTGAGTCTGAGCATAAGCCAACAGGTACACCATTGATGAGATCAACAGTGCTATCATTGAGAAAAAGTGATGAGTTGGGGGCCCAACTATTATTAGAGCATTCAGATGACCATTACACTTTTCTGACATTGGATGAGCATATGATCAATGAGATACACTTTGTCTTTCATCATTATGATGGATCTATTGGGATGAGCATTGTACAAGCCTATGAGGAGGTTTTTCCTTCAGCATACTTGGATCCTTATGGATTCAATATGGTCATTGGTTTGGGGTATTCTCTGGGAGAACTCCAAGGGGTTTCATTTCAACATCCCATGAAATGAAAAAGTAGAAATCTAATTTGGGAGGATGGTATTATTCATTGGAGGAGTACCAAGATGGAGCATGGTGGGTGACACCCACATGTGGATGAAAGGGTGTGGATGATGAGCAAGAGGTTGGTGAGCCACTTGCATATTTATGACATAGGGCAGCAGGAGGCATGGCTGTGTTGGCTACTCTTGAAAGATTTTGGCCATCATGTGACATATCCTTCTCCAAAGGGTATGTTGGTGGAGGAAACTTGGCAGGACACTTGCATCATATGGCAGCAAGGAGTTTGGGTGCACTATGTTGATATGACATTCTTCATTTCAATCATCATATCTTCACCTCATGATTTGTATGATGGAGGTGTGAGGGAGTAGAAATATTTATTGTTTCTTTGGCTACTCTTGGGATAGTATGGGAAGAAATTTTCCCATACTTGGCATGATATTTCTGGAGGAAGGGGTTGCACAATCAAAGTGAAAAGAGGCTACCCTTCAACATTGAAGGATAAGGAGGTACTTCCACATAGGAGGAAGATTACGACACATAGTAGCATGATGGTGGATGACTTTGGCGTATGGCATGTCAAAGAAGGAAGTCATGGAGTGACAGGACCCTTAACACGAAGGCCAACATCATTGTCACTTGGGAGTATGTTTCTATTGATGGTGTGTTCCAAGGGGAGTATGCAACCCTTCACTTTGCAGAATTTTATGAGGAGGTTCTCATGGGAGGACTCATCCATGGACCTCACTTCCAGCCTACTCACTATGCATGGTAAGAAATTTATTTCCGTACTTATTGATCATTTCATTGAGTCTTTTCACTATCTCACCATCTATGTACAATGCATTGCTCCATAAGAGGGCAAGATTATTCTTGGTTTTCATGGTCATTCTAGGAACAACACTTATGATGGAGATAAACCTTATCTACATGACTTTGGGAAAGTGTGTTTTTATTCTTATCATGATCAACCGATATATAATTCCATTTACTACCTCATAGTAGATGAGAAAACATGCATAGCTAGTAAATTTTTGAAAGACAGCTTGCCACATGATGTTCTAAAACAACAGTTGGGAAGACTGTGTTTTATCCACTAGAAAAACCATTGGAACTATCCAAACTTGCACCTAACCTTCAACATTTTTCTTATTTGGATACCATATGGTGATGATGTACCATTCTCTTTGTATGGGATGGATCGGACCAACATGAATCATGATTCTATGGAGAGGATCTTTGAAGATCAAGTCTTCTTCCTGCCACTTGAGGACAACATTATTACAGCCCAAAATCAACAGCTACTCCACACTTATCATAAGTGGAGAGAGAGACAACATGGGGTAGGCTACTTTTTCTATCATGTTCAGTTATTCATCCCACCTACATTGCAGGAGCCAAAGGTGGAGGATATTTTTCATGAGTTACCATTTTGGAGGGTGGCTCATTTTGTATGGATGATAGCTTGGGGGTGGGAGATTCACATGGGGATGATATATCCAAATACATATCGATCTCATGCCTCATGAAGGCCTCTAGACAACACATTTTTGCATACATGGGTGTTTTACTTCTACATGATGATAGCTATTTGGGATGGTCACCAGAAGCTAACTAGCATATTTGGGAGGGGAAACTTGGAGATGTATTGATGAGACAACATCTTGTTCCTTGGAGGATTTTATCATGTGAGGATGCTACATGAGAGGAGAGGAGGCTCTTCATTTCTATCCTTGCAATTTCTTGAGGACAAGAAGCATTTGGGAGGGGAGGACTGTAATATTCCTAAATTAGCAAGCAGTTAATTGGAATATTAATTTTTCTCTTAACCTATATTTAGATGAATAAATGGGTAGGGAGGCCCATAAACATTTCTAGCAGCATTGAAATCCCTATTAATGTGAAAATGTATCATATTCATAGCTGGATAAAACACCCTCATGTGTGAACAAGGGCTGATGCATCAAGACAAGGTCAAGTTTGACCAAGTCAACAGAGATAGAACGGAGTGAGTGAATCATCAATAGAGATAGCCAGTATGAATGTGGATTATTTTAGAAAGCTACATAAAATATGGATTGAATACCCTTAGGTGTGAAAATGGTTGGAGCAAGTTGAAGAGGTCAACCTTGACCAAATCAAATAGCGTTGTTATGGAGGAGTGGCATTGACGAAGGTACAACCCAGTTTTGGAGGGAGATTGATTGTGTGATGGTGGAAACCCTAATGAGTGGGACCGAAGGTTAGAAGGCTCACATTGTTTATAAGGAAGATGATGGAATCCATATGGGGTTATATTATGAATTATATTTTGATATGTATGTTTAGACTTTTTCTCTCTTTAACTGTTTAGCTAAGATTGCTGGTGTTGTTTAGCATAAGGTATTCCTATTTAGGAATTCCATCTCTTTCCTTGAGAGGCCTCTTGGGAGAGTCCTGATATTTCATTCCACACATCTGGAATTATAGCCAAGCTTCAGTCTTCAGCTCCATCATATTTTCTACAGAATGTTGTGTTGCAGGGTGTTGCAGTGGAGGGTTTAGAAACCCACTTTCTGATCTAGTTTTCTACAGGAGGAAGGATTCCTTCTGTTGGGAGATCAGTTTGGAGAGTTCTTGAGTACATTTCAGATATTTGGCATTATGCTAATATATTTCCATCACCTACAGTGTAATTTTAGTCTGGAATTGCATTATTTTTTAGGGCAGCTTCAGTGAGGGAACTTTTGGCTCTATTTGAGTGTTTTCCTGTGATTGAAGGGTTCAGCCTTTCATTGGAGGAGACCTTGGAGTGGATCTACATCAGATCAATATTATTTCAGCCTCCTATATTCATGTGCTTTAGTTTGTATTGATTCTTCAGTCCTTGGGCAGTAGATCACCATTTCTATTTGGTGTAATCCCAGAAACCCTTCACGGGTTCTCTTGGATTTGTATAAAGGAGACTAGATCTCAGTTTTTTAGCAATATTGATTAATATATGGGAAAATATATTTTTCTCTATAATTTCTGAGTATAAACCCTCATTAGAATGCACTGTCATTTTATGCAGTAAATCTGTGTTGCAGTAGTTTTTGGGTTTCAGTGTTTTTAAGCTATTTTGGGTGTGGGAGAGTTGTTTAACTACTCTATCATGATTTGTTTCTGATCTCCTCTTGGATCTGGGTGTTATGATGTCAGATATAGTAGATATATGGTTTGATTTTGAATATTATAGCATACATTTCTGAAAATTCATTTTTTATGCATGTGTTGCTAAGTTTTCCGATTTGGGAATATTACATCATACCTAAGTCATCCCCTGATGTCACAGGGGCCCCGGTGTGCATGATTTCCTCATCAATCACTGAAGCCAGTCACGACATGGATATGCGTAGTAATCACACCCAATCCTTGGCCATGATAGCCTCTCTAGCCTATGCCACCTCCCAAACTCCTTTCCTCTTCCCCCCAACAGGTTTTTTGTCACAACAGGTCATGGCCACGGTGGTCCTACCAAACTTATCATTTGCAATACCAATTTGGTACTTAGTCCCACCTACCACAATGATAGTCATGAAAATCACCTCTACAGGGTTAATCCCTCTCAATCCTGAGTATGCCCTAGTCGTTCAGGAGACTGTCAAAAACATCCCCTCCAAGGAATTTCCCATCGCAAAGCCGATGGTTACAGCCAAGAAAAATAGAAGAGGAAAGAAGGTGGAGAGTCCCACCATGCCACAAGAATCACCACACTATGCCATATGTGATGTAGTAGGCCATCCTACCCACATCTTCCCAGAACTGGATGAATTAAAACCGCTCCTTAGGTCTGTGGTAGACATCGCAGCACCAAGTTCCAATAAAAATGAATCTGCCACCAAAAGTCAAGGAAAAACATTACGTACAAATCATGCATGCGCTATCTACAACAATTATGGACATTATACCCATCATTTCCCAGAGATCTCGCGATATAGGCATGCTTTACATGCCATTGAGAAATCCTGTGAGGAGGATCCCTCCACTCAGTCAGCTAGAGATGAACCTCACGTTATTTTATACCTGCAAGAGGAACAACAGTCACCTAAAAGACTCTCGTTCATCTTACCTCCCCCTTATCATATGTTGTGCACTATGTGATGAATGTGGCCACTTCATCGAGGAATGTGCAACCTTGGAACTCATCCATAGATGGTATCCTATAGAGCGCATTTACTATGTTGGTTTGTGGGTAGCACATTCACATTTCCTTTATGTGCTAACAACCACACTCTAGAACAGTGCCATTATATCCCTTTATTTCTCTTAGCACTAGCTAGTTTGCGCTTAGCCATAGTCTACCTCTCCAAAGAAGATGGCTCTGACTTTTGTTACACCATTTTTTTGGTCATCTAACCTAATATTATTAGATGAACCCAAGTACACCATGTAAGACCAATTTTACCCTAAGTAAAATTGCTTTCACCATGTGAAATAACTTATTTGTTTATATTTCCCGGTCATATTTAACCCAAAACAAAGAAATTAATTAAATAAATCATTATTTATTTAATTATTTCCTAAGAACAAGTTATTTAAATCATTATTTAAATAATATTCTTATTTAAATTTGACTAAATCATCCATAAATAATTAAATAAACCATTATTTATTTAATTATATTCCCATCATTTCCCTAAAATGATAAATAAATCATTTATTTATTTATTATTTATAAATAAAGGAATTGACCCAAGTCAAAAATCCTTTTCCCTCCAACAAATATAATAAATATTCCTAAAGGGTGGTTTTAGAATTCGATTAATAATATTTTATTCATGCACTGAGTTCTAGACCGCCCTAATATTTTGTTATAAATAGAAGGGTTTTCCCCATTCATTAGTCACCTCCATTGAATTAGATCACTCTGGATCTATACTGGGTCACATTCTCCATTTTTTCCTTATGAACTCCCATTGAGTTCTATGTTTGTCTGGGTTTTCTACAACAACAAGAGAGAGGAATTTTAGATCTGAAACGCTGAGGACTTTCAAGAACCCATCCCATTGAGGAGAATTGGAAAACACCTTTCTTGTTTTCCTCTTAGGTGCCCCCTTTTAACATAATATAAAAATTCTTTCAAATACATTGTTCTTGTCTTGTCTATTGGATGCATGGAGCCACATTTTACTTTATCTACTTGATGTCTTTTCTGCTTAGATCTAGATTTGTGCAGCATTATTTGGATCACCTAATTGCAGATTTAAAGATATTTGGTAGCCATAATCGATGTTAGGGCTATTTGTTATGCGTAGCTAAAGCGGTCTTTTACGACAAAAGATTCATACTAGCAATTGGCGACTCCACACGGGTTTTCTTTTACGACCACTGTCGTTTTATATATTCCTGCATATATAGTTGTTTCAGACCCTAGGGTTTCTCTTTTGTTTTCTGTTTTTCCTATTTTTATGGTGCTTTTCACCTCTAAAACCCTCAAACATTAAAATTTTTAACTTTTGTGTGTTTCTGGCCCTATTGCGCAGGTGACCGACATCAGCCGCAACTGAGACGACAACTTTTTTCTGAAATCTTCCACCGAGAGACCAGGATCTGCAGGTCGCACTTATCAGCCCAAAAACTGTGACCTGGCCTTGAGGTCACACTTTTCTGCCCCAAATCTGTGACCTGGACTGAAAATAGGTCAGAACCTGCGACCTGCACTTTTTTCTGCAATTTTCAAACACTTTTTCTGGGTTTGTCTGAAAGCTTTTGTCAGGGTTTTCCAGCCTCTGTCTCCACCTGTTTAGACCTGTTTCTGATTTGTTTCACTCAACTAAGTGGGAATCTTTCCCCGTAGGGCTCTAGTACCCTCCACTTTTTGTGGGAAAGTTTTTTCTGTTTCAAAAGTCTGAATTTCCAGAGTTTTAGCCTCATTTCTTTCAGATCTGATACCTCATTTTCAGATCCCTTTATATCAGCTCTTCTCCCTTTCAAATCCCCTCATATAGTTTTGTTTTGGTTCATTTCTAGGGCCACCTCCTTGTCCCTTCTATTTTTAGCTGATCTCCTTTTTAGCAGCAACCTTACCTCTGCCTCTTTGTTGTTCTCTGCACCTCTTTTCAGCAGATTTCTCCTTTAGATCCCCGTCCCTCCCGACCTTAGATCTATTCACGTGCTTTGCTTACTTTTTTCCCTCTTATATACTAGTTTTGAGAGACCCACCTTCTTGGGTTAGATTGATGCATTGTTAGCTGTTAATTTTCTGTTCTTTCAATCTTATTTACTGCAGATTTATTTTCAGTTACACAGCACACTTTTTCTTTTACTCTCAAAACATCTGGGTTTAAACAATTAAAATTAATGCACGCCACACACTGACCCTAAGTGAAGAAGAGCCTGGTTAACACCGCCTGGCAAAGCCTTTAAAATAAATTGACACAACACCTCTCTGCCCTTGTTTCGACATTGACCTCACTTGATTTTTCCCCTCCCTGCCCCTGTCGGTTTTCATCTTCCCGTCATCATTATGCCTCCAAGGCGTTTGTCCCAGAGACTTCTTGGCCTTTACCCTCAGTTTCCAGTTGGTCAAATTCCTCCTTCCCGTTGTCATCGAGTAATTCCTCCCCCGAGTCTGCACTCCGACTCTTTCTCTGATTCTTCGGGTTCTCCCCCTACTCCTGGTTCTCCCCCTGTTACCTTCACCATGTCTAGTTCAGGGCCTAGTGCTAGCGGCAACCCCAGTTCTACTGTTGGGTCCATTTCCAGTGGAACCACTACAGGACCTACCTCGACTGCCCCTTTGCTCCCTTATATGGCCGATCTTAGTCTCCCCGACTTCAATCAGCTAATCAATGATCCTATTCACCACGATGTCAGTTGGCTTGCTATGCCAACCAAGCTCCCCTCCGACATTCCCAAGTTCGAAGGCCTTGCTAGCGAAGATCCCTCCAACCATATCCGATCTTTCCACATGTAATGTTCCTCCAATTCCATCACCGATGACTCCATCCGTCTTCGATTGTTCCAATGCACACTTACCGACGAAGCTTCTAAATGGTATGTTGCTCAAGCCACCTCTTCCCATACCACCTTTGCGACCATTTCCCAAGCCTTTTTATCTTATTTCTAGCTCCCTCTCTGATACGACACGAGTACTGAACTCTTGACTTATTTTCATCAATCCTTTTCGACCCACCTTTCCGCTCATGTCCAAGAGTGGCGACGAAGAAGATCTTATGTCACGCTCCCCCCTTTGAAGATCGGGTTTATATGGACTGGTTCCTTCACTCTCTTTTACCTCCCATTGTCAAATATGTCGCATCCCATTTTCCTCAAACCGAAGAAGTTTCCCTCCAAATCACCCTGAAATATGACCTTATCTATGCTCAATCTAGTTATGTTTATATCGTCCTTCCTAACCTCCCCAAGCTCGGTGGCCCTAACGCCTTGGGGGCATCTCACTCTTCCAATGGTATTGTTGGAGCTATGACACATACCCCTACTCAACCTCTTCTGGGATATGGTTTCCCTTCAGGAGGGGCCAGGCCCTCCGACACTTTTCCCCCTCCAGGTAGTATGTATCTAGGATACGACATGCCTCCTCCTTTTTCCCACACTCCTACTTACCTCAACGTTTCCCATCATACCCCTTATCCGTACCCATAGCCTAGTGTCCCAGCTCCTCCAGCATTTGGACCTCCCACTCCCTTGCCTTCTCCACCCCCGCAACTGCACTTACTACCCCCTCCAGAGAAAGTATTTGCGCAGCAGGGGGCAACTAATCTTATTCCTTCTCAAAGAAAGAGGAAAGGCAATCAATCTGGTTCTGGTAATCGTGGATCCAATCCTTCAAGTATTGATTCTACCACTGCCAACCAGCCACAGGGCTCTCAGCCTAAGCTGGGTAGGCCGCTTGGCACCAATAAGCCCTGTTCGTGTTGGGGTGTTTATGGTCATTACACTCACGATTGTCCCTTGTTACCACAAATGCGGAAAATGTGGGAGTCTCAGGCCACTGTGCGGGGACAACATTCCTCCCCTACTGTCCCTTCCAATACAGCTACTTCTCAACCCACTGTGTTTACCGATCCTTTCCCTCAACAAGGATTCGTGGCTACTCAACCACCTCATGCCTCGGTAACCACTCAACCTTCCCCTTCTGGTTCCTCTGATTACCAGATTCTCATGATGGCCTCTGACCAAGCTCTCACCATCGACCTTAACCTCCAAACTTGGTCTCGTTAGTACTCCACACCTACCGTTCCATCTGTCTCCGAGTCCCCATCTTCAAGTCCTACAGAGCCTCTGTTGACACCTAATGGTCCCTTACAAATCCCTTCGCCTAAAGCTGTGGTTCATACCAAAATTCCTAAGGGTCCATTATGCCGAAATGCTGCCACTGGTCGGGTTGCCCATTCATACAGCATAGTAGATGATTTGGCACAATCACCTGCTGCCATTTCAACATTGGAGCTCCTCTAGTCGTGTCCTTCTCAAAAGAAGGCTCTACTATCTGCCATGGGTGCTGTAGATCCTGCTAATGACCAACTAATTGTTTTCGATGCCTGTCAGTCAAACCATCCCCCCCTTCCTGATTCTGTTGCTTTCCAAATCCCAGTCAAAATCCGAAATGCCAATGTCACTCGATGTATTATTGATGAGGGGGCATCTACCTGTGTGATGTCCACTTCGGTTTGGAAACAACTCAGATCTCCTGAGCTGGCCCCTTCCACTATCACCCTTCGTGCGTGGGATGGCCATGCCTCCCAGCCCATTGGCCTATTCCATAACTGTCCTATCACCCTTGTAGGCAACACTTTTTGTGTCAATGTTGAAGTTATCGATGCCCCTCTTGACTACAACATTATTTTGGCGCGTAGTTACACCTATGCCATGTCTGCCGTCCCATCCGCAGTCCACCGCAAGATGTTTTTCCCTCATAATGGAAAAATTGTCACCGTTGACTAGTTGACGTATCATGAACCAAAGTCTCAGAACTCCCCTGAGTCCACCATCTCTACTGTCTCCAATAAGAAAATTGTTGATTCTTTTACCAGTGTTTCCCTTGGCGTCTACAAAGACTTCTCCTTGCCTGGCACTTTCCCAGGTCCTCCCCCTCCTCCCGTCTCTGATCCCAGCTTAGCGAATGTTTGCATGATGCAATCGTCTCAGGCTGCCCTTCCACAGCCTACTTCGGCTAGTCAGCAACCTCAACCCTGTCTGCCGCACCCTGCTCCTAGCCCTTAGCCTCAGCCGACTGAACCTCTCCCGCCTGGACCTTCCCATCCCCCTCACACTCAGGAACCCCCCTACCCTCCTGAGTCGGTTCCCTTAGGTCTCCACCATATGGGAGCTGTCCCTCCTGGCCATTACCCCGCCGGTCAGATACCTTTTCTTGGTCTCCCCCCGGAGTCTATTCAATTCCTGTCATGGCCACCCTTTCCCTCCTTAATTTAACCTTGGGCATCCCAGTTTGGTATCTTACTCCTCCATCCGAGACCCCACCAGGCCACCCCAAACCATACATTGATGTGACACCCGTGCAACAGATTCCCTTCGCTCCTTCCACTGCTACAGTGCCCCTAGCCCCTCCACCAGACCATCCTCATGCCGTGACAACAACGGGAAAGAAAAGAAAAACTCGCAAGGGGGCATCCAAAGACAAAGCCATCGCACCCGACCCTACACCCCCTCCACCCGCCAAGCCTTGTGCCTTATGTGATGGTATCGGTCATGCCACCCATACTTGTCCTGAGTTTCCCCGTATCCAACCCATGGTTAGAGTCACGTTCCCTGAATCTACAGCCCTTGAAACCTCTACTTCTTCCTCAATCGCAGTCGAAATACTCTTCGCACCAATAAACCCTGTGCTCTGTGTGGTGTCCATGGCCATTATTCTCACCATTTTCCTCACCTAACGCATTATCGGGCCTCTTTATAGGTCATTCGCAAGTACGAAGTTGAACAAAATAAATCCGCCTCTCCCATCCTTGCTCAGTATGCGTCAGGTTTACTCGAGGATCCCCCTGCTACCATTGACATTCCTCCCCCTGATGTTGAGATGTTGGAATATGATGCCCCCCTCCTATACCTATCATCATCTGCATGACACCCATAGTACATTCCCTCTAAATCCACTCCTTTTGTTTTGCTTGATTCCCCTTTAGCAACATCCTTAGGCTCTTCCTGCTTTGACCATCTTTTTACTTGTTCTTCCATCATTTCCCCTGATGACCCATATGTGCTCCTCTCTTCCCATACTGATGATTTAGGTAGCTTGGCAACGTCCTGTGGTTTCCTCGACCTTTCCCTTTCTTCCCATAATCACAATGATACCATCTGTATCTATGATGTCCTTCGCAGCATGAGTTCCCACTCTTCCTCCCATCATTCTCATTCATCTCCCTCTAGTCAATCTAGGAGTCCTACACTTCCTACCCTGACTACTCCCTCCCATCATTGTCATTGGATGTCTATCCTATACTCACGATGCCATCATTATTCTACTTCCTCTCATTTCTTGTCTTGTGACACTATTCCACCAGCCCTCTCGTCCACACATTATATTGGCTATGCCGATGGGGCAAGTCGCTATTCCTGGAATCTCGCCTCTGTTGCATGGGCCATATTTACCCCCTTGCATACCCTCATTCTTACAAATGGAGTATGCATTGGTAACGCCACCAATAATCAGGCCGAATATGATGCAGTATGTGGTCTCTTAGCTGATGCCCTCTCTCATCACATCCTCCATCTGCATGTTCATTTATATTCCTTGCTTCTTGTCTTACAACTTAATGGTGTCTATCATGTGCATAACCCTATCTTATTTAGACAATATTTACGAGTGAAACTTTTGATACGTGAATTCAGATTCATTACTTTCAACCATATACCTCGAACTCAAAATCACTACGTAGATCAAATCGCAAATCATGTTCTGGACTAGAATTTATCACACACAAGACAATAACATTTAACACCATCAAAAAAATTCATGTAAATCATATATATCATATAAAAAAAATTTTTAGAGTCCATCTACTCTGAAACATATCACATGCCCATAGCATGTTACAAAAAACAACACTACAAAAATGGGGGGCATCACTTGCCCCTACATAAACGGTGGGGGGCACCACCTGCCCTACATCAAATCACTCTTTGGAGGATCTCGAGCCAACGGCTTTGCTCCCATAGCTCGTATATCATGCACAATCTGACCGGCCATCGCCATGCGTTGCATGATACCTCGCCATTCCGAGGGTAGCCCAATACATAACCCTATGTACTGGTTATCTAAATCCTGCCAACCACGCTCTGACACACCGGTTAGTAGCCCCTCACATCTACGACAGATGTCCTCCAACAGAGTGGCCATATCCTCGTTCTGTGTTGTCCTTGATCCAGTTGCACCTGTAGCTCCTACTACTGCAGGTCGTCCCATATATCCAACCAGTTTTACTGGAGCTATATCTGCATTCCAAAAAGTATAAGGACTAGTACCATGAATACTAGTCACAAAATCTAAAATTCACATAACAGATTAGCTTCTTGTCACTTACCATCAGGCCCCCATACTCGACCAGGTAGAAGCAGCAAGTCCGGATCTCCCCAATAACTCATCCCACAATAGGGATAGTCATCTATGTACAATGGAATCTGATCCCAATGGGCGAATAACTCTAGTCGGAACACCCATCCGACTGCCCCTCCTCCTCCTCTACACAGTAGTCGTACCCACCGATGCATCCGGGGCTCTCTCGGACCCCCATCAGGTACCTGTATACGAGGTCGTAAGGTTGGGATCTTCTCAAAGAATAAAGAACACAATACCGTCCCATAGGCACAATCATGATTCACTTGCCGCTTACATAGCGACAGCTGTCGTTTCACCGACACCAACATCATCTGGGCCCACCCATAGTAGGTCCCACCCAAAACATTCTCTAAAATCATCATCTACCCTCCAGTGATGTGATGGAATGCCTAGCTGCCCAAGATACACAACACTGTTGCTGCCACTGCCCAGGTCTCCAACCTCTCCAGATCGCCAATCGATATCCGAGTCCCTTTGACGTGGACAACTGGTCGACAATGTCGCTCAACAAACTCCATGATGTTCCGCCCTCACGGTAACACTGGCTGTGTATTTCCCACCATCCCTAATGGCAAGAGACCAGTTAGGAAATATAGATCCTGAACTATCAGCTCAATCCTGTGCCCCTACACTATAAACACCTCATGGTATGTATCCCAATAACTAATAATCCGGGCCAACAAGGGCTCACCAGCCCCCATCAACAGGCTCTCCACAAATTTCAGCACCCCAAACCTAGCCAATGCATGACGGACACCCTGATCCGCTTGGATTTCCATCCATAATGTACCTAGGTCTCTCTCTCTCTCCACTTGACTCGTACATCTGCCATATTTGCACAAAACCATCATCTTTTTCAGTCTACAGATAAACAAAACTACATTTCCTTACACCAAAACTGAATCTCAGTCCATACCAGCACTGAAACCACCCCCATCTAACAGGTCACACTTTTTGGCCAAAATCCTGGGCCAGGTAGCACTTTTCAGGCCCAACTCTACGTCCCAGGTCGTAGTTTTTGCCCCAAAAAGTGCGACTCGATCGTAATTATGAGGTAGGAGCAGTTATTGAGATTTAAACCCCTAATCTGAACTTTGAATGCATAAAAAACAAAGAGTAGGATTAGGCCTCTTCCCTGCAACTGACGGATCATGATTCCAACGGTCGGTTTGTCCTCTACGATCACCGTAAGATTTAGGGCCTTCTCTCCTCTCCACATTCACCACAGCTACACAAGCAAATGAATCATTTTGGAGGGAAAATGCCTTATTATAAGAAAAACCCTTGTTTTTTCTTTCACTTGCTGCAACCAAACCGTAGCCCCGTTTGACACACCGTCTGCACCGTTGGAATGCTTTCACTGAGCACTCAAATGGGTATTTGTTAGTTTTTCATGTTTGGATACTTCACGAAGACACATTTTGTCCACGAAGGGTCCTTTCATCTCTCCTTCCAATTGGAATTCTTCACTTACAACGCTTGTACTTGGGGCGCCACTTTACCTCTTTACTTGGCTTTGTTCATGTAGACTTTTGTCATGAGATACCATATTGTACTCATGTTTTTATGGTCCCCCATTGGACCTTTTCTGTGTGGCAGCACCATTGAGTCACCCTTGTTTAGAGCATCCGAGTTGAGTCATCATCCGTCATGGAGTCTATATCGAGCCCCTTTGTCTCCCACTATAGTCCTCCATCCTTCATCGCTTGGTCCCTCTCTCGTGTTGCACATTATGGCTTTCCTACCATTGTCACCTATCCTCCCTGATATTGTGTTAGTTGCTGCCAAGCCATTCATGCCCCTGATGCTCTAACAAGGGAATTCGTCCACCTGCTACTCAGTATCACTCATTTCATTATCATCATCAGTTTCCGTCTGTTAGTCACTCTACTCTTTTCTCCCACACCTTAGTTGAGATTCCCTTATTACCTCACCTATTTTGGACCTACTTCTGTCGACATCAGCTCACTTACTCTAGAAGCCAGGTCTAGGGGGCAGTGTACCTTGGTTCAAACTCTTTTCAACATGATCGTGATCTATACACTTGATAGTCCAGTGATGCAGCAGTAGCTATTGGTGATTCCCAGGTGTGTGTGAGATGTCTCAACCCTCATGAGGGGGTGGCCCTGCAGGTAGTCCCCCACATGCCCGGATTACTTCTTCATTTCAGCCCTTGATGTAGCTCCTACCATTTGATGATATCGGCCTCAGCCACTTGCAGCGCCTCTTCGATTTTCATGTATCAGTCAGATTTTGCAAGCCCTTCCCCGTGTGTAGGGGGCATTTGGGTGTATTTGTATCTCATGTACTAAAATCTTATTGTATAAGTCCTGACGGTTATTCCAGGCATAGCATGTATGTGGGATCCATCATTCTATTTTTTTGGCTCCTATTTAAGCCAGCATATTCTTCATGGTTCGGTTCCTTGTTTAATTAACTTCCTATTCTTTGTACTTTGTCTTAGCAGGGATAGGTATGCCTCCCCCGCCGCCTTTAGCATAGGTACCACTTCATAAACTAGAGACTTGTTGCACCTGTAAGTCTCGTCTCCTCAGGGTCTAGTCACTTAGCACATTAGAATACCTTACATTTATCTCTCTCACTTCCCTCTTGATGTCTAGTGATTGAGTTCTTACAACGTACTTTGGTCATACAATTTGCTCCTAACACTTGTACATTGGGGGCAATCTGTTACACCACTTTTTTGGTCATCTAACCTATTATCATTAGATGAACCCAAGTACACCATGTAAGACCAATTTTACCCTAAGTAAAATTGCTTTCACCATGTGAAATAACTTATTTGTTCATATTTCCCGGTCATATTTAACCCAAAACAAGGAAATTAATTAAATAAATCCTTATTTATTTAATTATTTCCTAAGAATGAGTTATTTAAATCATTATTTAAATAATATTCTTAGTTAAATTTGACTAAATCATCTATAAATAATTAAATAAACAATTATTTATTTAATTATATTCCCATCATTTCCTTAAAATAATAAATAAATCATTTATTTATTTATTATTTATAAATAAAAGAATTGACCCATGTCAAAAATCCTTTTCCCTCCAACAAATATAATAAAATATTCCTAAAAGGTGGTTCTAGAATTCGATTAATAATATTTTATTCATGCACCGAGTTCTAGACCGCCCTAATATTTTGTTATAAATAGAAGGGTTTTCCCCATTCATTAGTCACCTCCATTGCATTAGATCACTCTGGATCTATACTAGGTCACATTCTCCATTTTTGCCTTATGAACTCCCATTGAGTTCTATGTTTGTCTAGGTTTTCTACAACAACAAGAGAGAGGAATTTTAGATCTGAAACGCTGAGGACTTTCAAGAACCCATCCCATTGAGGAGAACCGGAAAACACCTTTCTTGTTTTCCTCTTATGTGCCCCCTTTTAACATAATATAAAAATTCTTTCAAATACATTGTTCTTGTCTTGTCTATTGGATGCATGGAGCCACATTTTACTTTATCTGCTTAATGTCTTTTATGCTTAGATCTAGATTTGTATAGAATTATTAGGATCACCTAATTGCATATTTAAAGATATTTGGCAGCCATAATCGATGTTAGGGCTATTTTTTATGCATAGCTAAAGTGGTATTTTACGACGAAATATTCATACTAACAACTTTCATCTTCTTTTTTAGCACATGTCTTTCAATAATATTTGAATAAAGAAGATTCTTTCACTTGTGGTAATTTTTTTCGCAGGTAATGTACAAACCATCCATCGCTCCATCCACTGAAAGTTCCAGAGCAGGTATCATTCTACCCTCAGCATGATAGAGGCCCATAAAAACTCTGCATATCCTAACATCATTTCTCCATAAGAAATTAACCATAGGTTCCAAACACCCGACCATGTTTATCATCACCCCACCCGGCACATGATAAACATCCTCGTTGGTCAGTAGATATTCCCCTCCATGGTGCATGTCACCAAAAGTAGACCATATATCACAAAAAATAATGACGCCATGGCCATACCACTTTGGTCCAGGAAGCACCTCATGCCCATTCACCCGCCATGCATTATGTCAATTTTTACCATATCAAGAATAAAACCCCTTTCCCAGACTACCAGGTTTTGCAAGCAGATTGAAAGCACACTAATGCACCTCGCATTTTGCCTACCATACCTCCATCGGCATTTCCCATTTACTACATTTTCCATCCGCTTCATCAACCCCACACATGAGACCAACTAATGGGGCCCCCACCCTAAAAAAAACACCTTCCTCACATCATCTGTGAGCAAACACTTTCATGTTTTGGGGCACCTGTCTCTATTTTTTCTACAAACCAAACCCCATTATTTCATTCTTTGGGTAACTATACAAAGACCGTAAACGGTGCAGTATGTCCCCCATTCACCCATCCATTTTTTCTCCCATGGTAGCAGTCCCTGGTCAGCCTTGGTTAGAGTATCGCACCCTTCACATATAAGCCACCATGACATTCATAACCAATATATACCCACCCTGCACACCCTACCGACTCTAGGGATTTCCCCATCAAAAATAGTAGTGACTATTGCTAAGCTACTTTTTATACTCCGACCGTGGGCCACTGATTCTCCATCATCAGTTTTGAGTCACCCCTCGTCATCATGCCAATGTCAAAACTATCACATCTAGGATCTTGATCACTTGTATCAACGACTCTCTTGTTTGGTTGAGGCTTCCTTTTTGTCAACATCAACACCTGTTTTCCAAAAAGGAAGTGATACCTTAGATCACCCCTCTCCCAAAAAGGGACATCCTCGGGTGGCACTACGGGAGACATCATTGCCCACAAATGTCATCGATCCTCCTGACATTTGACTCCAACACAAGCTTTCATGCCAAGAAGGTATGGTACCTTACAACCATTGCACTTTGATCAAATTCTTCGAAGACCTGTGCCTTTATAAGAATCTCTTTCAGCAATGCTTACACGAGAAGGTCCCAGTCATACACCCATGCGTACAATTCGCATTTATATGTCATGCCAAGATTACATATGTGGGTACCACATTCCACCTATTATCAAAGAAAAAATGCCCCTGAGGGCGTCACCAATCATCGTCATCAACCAATAGGCCACTACCATACTATTGACACTAACAGAATTTATATATGTCAAATATATTTGTTTATCTAGCCAAACCATCACAAGCATGGGACATGCCCGCCTCATAGAAAAATTTTATTTATTGTATTATACCATTGCTTGCAGGGATCCCATAGGACATGGTCGCTCTTCGACCCGGTGCAAGGTGTCTCCAACTCCGTGCTACACGCATCTCTCTCTCTCTCTCTCTCTCTCTCTCTCTCTCTCTCCACATAGTACACAGAAAATAAAATATAATGTATTTCAGCTATACAGTTCTTCCTAGACCTCACACATTAGGGGGCAACTGTTATCACAGGAAAATAAAACAAGCAAAGACAAAATTATTAAATTTCAGGTAGAAGGATTTACAGGGCTGAGACACATTAGAAAATATGAAGAATTTAAAAATCTCTAAGTTCTAGAAGGAAAATCAAATTTCTCACTGAAGGAACCAGCAAAATGCGCATTTTCATGCACTTTTCTTCGATAAGCGTACCTTTGCACGAATTTTCCTCAAAAATACATGCGGACCTGAGAGTGGAGGAAGTCACCTTTTGAGACCACAAGGCACACTCCATGTCATTGATCTGGCACTTGAGGCCGCCTAAGGACAGCCGCCCAAGCCTCCTTAGGACCTCAAGGGAGCACACAATGGAATAATGTGGCACGCAATGGAATCACCCTCCTCTCTTGGGTCACCACCCATAAATGTACCAATAGAGGGAAGGATAATTTGAATTCTCCTATAAAAGGCCACCAAGAGATGAATAATACGAGAACACATTTTTATGCTGGCCATCCAAAAACTCGAGTCCTTCGGAGTAGAGAGAGGAACTTTTCACCAAGGTAGCTCGGAAGTAAAGACATCCTCGCATTGGGTCTTAGAACTCCGTAGTTCTAAGGGTCCCTTGGCAAGTGGGTAAATGTTTCATCCTTTATTCCTACCAGCACTCAATAAGAGGGGACGTAAGCGCCACCATTTGGATTATTGAAGTTATTTGATTCTATTTAGAGCTTTTGTATTATGTGTTTTAATTTATTTTTTCTTTTTGAATATGTAGGGTATTTCACTATTTAGTATGTTTATTTCTTAGCACATTCACTAAATTTCTTGACTCCCTTGATTTTCTGCCTGTGAAAAAGAACTTAAGAGGAGAAAACCACTCCTCTTTAGCAGGTGTGATTTAGTACATTCATGCACCAAACACACATACACAGTCACCATTAAGTCTCCCCCTCCTCTGACCATAGAGAAAGCTCCAAGCGAAGAAGAGGAAGTTGTTCCTCTTGATGATTGTATGGTCATGGATACATACAGTCTAACTTGTGATGAACTTTAGAAGATGATTATATAAGTGAGAAAGAAGAATTTCCTATATTATTCCACGTCTCCTGCATTCATCAAAGAAAGGGTGACTTTGACAAATACTAGGAGATGTTGGGGTTCCTATGTTTTGGCAGATTTGGCAATACCAAAAGATAAGACAACATCAGACCACTTTGGGGCCCTAGAATCTAGCCCTCCTGGACCCGGAGAGGGATCTCTCCAATAAAACAAAGAATGATATATCTTTGAAGCTCAGAATGAGATGTTAGGCTAGTTATGAAGCATGAAGGGGGATTTAAAATGATTTGGTTGGTTGGTTGCTGGGTTGGTCAAGAGATCATGGACTGAGAACGTAATGGGAGGAAAGGAAACAAAGCAGCAGGATGTTTCAGCAACGAGAATAGGTCGAGAATGTGCCATCCATTGGGCTATGGATTCATGAGAGGTAATTACATGCAACAACTAGCCAAGGCTTCCAAAGAGCAAGTCATCTACACTAAAGGATCTTTTTAGATAGATGATGGGATGAAACATTAAGGAAGAAAGTCAAATAAGGAAAGAAACCAAATTTCTATCTATAGATCAGGTCAGAGGTCATTCAATTCTAGACCTGCTTGGACATACTCAAAGGCAGCTCTCAAAGAGGGACAAAGGGGAAGCTTGTAGATCAGACCATAGGTCATTTAACTCCAGGTCTGCTTTAGCAACTCCAAGGGAAAACATAGATAAGATTAACAAAGGGATCTTGGAAAGGTTAGCTAGTTTCACAAGGATCCTAGTGGACAGGGCTAACTCCAATCCCCAGTGTTCCCAAATCTTCTAGCTTAAACCCAACAAGAACATCTAAGAACTGATTCATTCAATTCATACATCAGAGAGCAGGCAATAACATCCACTACACTGGTTAAATTAATTGAAATCAACTCTTAGATCACACATTAAGCAGAAAACATTAAAGGTAGGGAGAGCAGGAACATA